>OY283145.1:19773248-20373248 GCA_958299785.1 Medicago lupulina | reverse complement strand
GATTAGAGGCTTATGATATCAACAACTATAGAAAATCGTTGCCCTAATAATTTAGAATTTCTGATGTAAGCAAATAAAATAGTCGTATAGTATGGTGTTCACTATATTTTTTGATTTTAAAGGATGTTTTCACTATCTTCTTGTTGTTGTTGTTGTTGTTGTTATTATTATTTGAAACAACCAATATTATTAATGCAAAGCCATTACCAGAAGCAATAGACTTGCTAGAACAAAGTACAAAGAAAGCAATAAAACGGGTGTCGCACGTAGTCGGAGCAACCCAAAAAACAAACAACATCTCCCATAAACGGGGGGTGTATTCAATTGGGATTTCATGGGATTATCAAAGACTTTTTAAAAATAAAAAAGTCTTGAGGTATTCAATCAAGACTTTTATAGAATATAAATAAATCTTGTGGTATTCAATCAAGACAATCAAGACTTTTTGTTCGGGGCAACGAAATTCGGTGATATTCAAATGAGATTTCGACTAACTTATAAATTGTCTGTTGGTATTCAAAAGTATACAGATTTTAATGGATTCTTTTAAGGAGTAGATTTTGTGAGACTTTTTAACTAAAAATACACATAACATGCTCATTCAACAATCTCACAAATATCCTTGAGACTTCCATGATTCTTGTTTTGTTCTTTTCTCAAACCACGCTCATACTCTTTTCTTGTTGTTATTATTCATAAGCCCTCACTTTTATTATTTCTTGTTTAGTACACCATACCTTTGAAACTTTTACCTTGTTGCTTCTCATTGTCGAATGTTTTTCTTATACACGTTACATGCTTCTTAGTTATACATCCATAAATATTACAGATTTTGAAGTTATATGTTTCTTTTAAGTCAATTTTTTTCTTCTAATTTATCGTTATTTGTGTTTTTTAGCAGATTGTGTTGTTGTTGTTAGTAGACCTTAAACTACTGTGCAATGTTTTGTTATTATTTATTAGTAACGGGTTATTTATTATTATAATTAATATTAGTCAATTTTATATTAGAAGTTCACAATTTCTTTTTTTTTTTGTCAAAAAAAAAATTCATAATTTTTTTCATTCACTCTTGTCATTTTGAATTTTTCGTAAGAATCCATGTGATCCTCTCAAATCTTAAAATTCCATAAAGTCTATTGAAATCTTTGCAAATCTGTGTTATAAATTCATTCAAATCTTGTGTTTAAAATCCTGATTGTAGAAAGTCATTTAAAAAAAGTCTTTTAAAATCCTATAAAATCAATATAATCTCACAAAGTCTTTTAAAATCTGCAGGATTTTATTCGCCAAAATAATCTTTTAAAATCTCAATCCAATACAGAGGGAAATTTGTTGGTATAACCCTAGAGGCCAATTGTTTATGTTAAACCTATCTTATGTATCATGACTTTTATTATTGAATAATATATTGCACTCTTTATTATATTTAGATAACATTAATAAAGTCCTTAGAATAGATAGTTCATGTAATAATATATTAAGTGTGACTTAATCATGACATTACATTGTCATAAAGAACGCTATTCTTAAATATATCCGTAGTCAAAGCTTTAATATGAATAAAGGATAATAATAAAGCGTCGAGACTATTATGTATGTAGACTGATGACCGCATCTCATGGGTCATAGATATGAGATATTAAGTCTATGCATAGGTATAAATATTAGGAGTAATATTTATACTGGATTGACCCACCGTGAGAATACTACAAAGTAAGTTATGAAATTGTCATAAGATATTCTCACAATGATAATAGTGTATATCGCTCTTAGACCTGAAACCACTATGTTCTCAAGATGTGGACTCAAGTGCTTTGTTACCATTCTAACGTTGTTTGTAAAAGGATAACCATAACGTTGGTTGATGGGTACTTGATGAATCATGCTGAGGGGCATGAGTGTCCTAGATGGGATTTGTCCCTCCTCATAAACAGGAGATATATCTTTAGGTCTTTTGATGAAATATGACTGTAAAACTGCATGGCCATGCCGAACTAAGTCAATATAAGATATTGGACTTATTCGTTGTTCAGTATATTTTGGAATCAAGAAATATAAACATTGATCTATACAAGGGTGACAATATCTATGCCTTGGGATCAATGAAGATATCGAGACAAAGGAGTAAGTGTACACATGAGTATTATCATGGAAAGGTTTCGTCAGATCACTTGACATTCTTGTCACTTGGGTAGCAATGATGTGTTGCTAGATACCGCTCATTGTTTATAGTATTAAATATTAGATTTAATATTATTGCCAACGTGACTTGAACCTATAGGGTCACACACAAAGAACAATCAAAAGAGAAATATATAAGTATGACTTATATAAGGGGTGCGTTTAGTACATAACGCTAATTAGTTAGAAAAATTACTAAACTCGTTGTTGGGCTTACTTAAGCCCAATAGTGACTTCTAACTTGCAGAGCACACTAGAATTTCTATAAATAGAACCCTAGTGCTGAAGTTTTTGGTTACGAGTTTTGGAGCAACCTTTCTTCTCTGCACTTCTGATTCTTTGGCTAGCACCGAGTCTTGGAGGAGCACTGTTCGTGTGGACTTGATAGAGGCTTTGCTGCTTGCTGCTTGCTTTGTTGTGATCGTGATTCCAGTTCCAGTAATCAGTTTCCAGACTCCATACTTTTGAGGTAACAATCGAATCACTGATTCATGTTTGAAATTCGTAATGATCCAAGGAAAGAAAATCAAAATTTTATCCGCTGCTTTATTCTGTTTGAATTCGATTTTCCTTCAGTGGTATCCAGAAGCCCCGCAAGGGGCGCTGCCTCCTTGACCCCTGTCCGCTGACCGGGCAGCGGAACCCCCGGCTAATCTGCGTAGTGTGATCATATGTCGAATTTTAATTTAATTTATTTAATTATAAGGTATGATTAATAATAATAAAAGGGTGTTTGTTATTATTATCATGTGAATGATTATGGCCTTAGTCCTTTTATTTTATATCTTTTGGATATTGAAATACGGCCTGCGTGTCGTGCCACTCTCTTATATCTCTATTGTACATTCTCTTCTCATCCACTCCCTCGTATGTAAAACGAGTTTCTTTCATATGTAATGTAAATAGAATACAAAGGAGGTAATAGGGCTCAAGACGTTAGGATAGTCCTGGAAGTCAAGCTTGGAGAAGCAAGGTCATTTCTAGGATTAGTTTAGATTCTCTCATTGGCTTGAGAGAGTCATAGCGTGAGGATGGCCATAATCATGTCACTTTATTATTGTATAATTGTTATGCATGTTATGATTGGAGTGCGAATATATGTGATATATAAGCCGTGGTGAGGTGAGATCAAATTTAATAAAAATCCTTCAATACAAAATATTAAGTTTAATGCTTTCCAAAAGTTTAACACCCTTCAAGACTAATATCGAATATGTGGGTTTTTCCTCCGTGAAGCGCATATTCTATACTAGTAAGTTGCGGTGCGGTAATCCAATTTACCCAAGTGTTATTCTTTTGGGTTTAACTTAACTAAATTAATTTTAATTAGATTAGAATAAATTTAGAAGCTATAATTGCGTAACGTCTATATGATAGATTTGAATAAAGAGTTATTCACCTAATTGATTTGAAAGTTGTATAGGATACAATTGGAAATGTTCCTACCTAAAATAGCTGAGTTTTAAGTACAACCTCTGTTGACTTAAAGCAAGGTAAAATAAGGATTTCAATCCACTAGAAAATCTTCCAACGGGATTTTCCGAGTCAAGTGTTTGAAGGTCATTTGATTTGAATAAAATAGTGGGAGCGTATTTAATTAAAGGCCAAATTAAATATTTTATTTTCATGATACTTATTTCGTATATTTTAAATTGTAGATGGCCAATAACACATCAAACAACATTTTGCGATCACTCATTGAGAAAGAAAAATTGACTGAAACAAATTTTTTAGACTGGTTCCGTAACATGAGGATTGTCCTCACCCATGAGAAAAAGCTGTATGTACTTGATGAACCCATTCCTGAGGCACCACTTGCTGGAGCTCCTGCGGCTCAGAGAAATGCCCATACTAGGCATGTCAATGATTCCGTGGAAGTCTCTTGCATCATGCTAGCAACCATGACTCCCGAGCTGCAAAAACAGCATGAAGGGATGACTGCGTTCGATATGATCGGACATCTTAAGACTCTTTATGAAGAGCAGGCTAGGCATGAGAGGTTTGATGTCTCTAAGGCCCTTTTCTCTACCAAGCTGTCTGAAGGAAGTCCCGTAGGACCTCATGTACTCAAAATGATTGGGTATTCTGAGAACCTAGCTCGATTGGGATTTGTCCTTGAGCAGGAACTTGTCGTTGATCTTGTCTTGCAATCGTTGCCTGAAAGTTTCAACGGTTTTGTCCAAAACTTTCTCATTAATGACATGGATAAAACGCTTCCACAGCTTGTAGCTATGTTGAGAACTGCTGAGAAAAATATGAAGGGAAAAGGAAAGGCTGCTGCCATTTTGATGGTTAATAATGGCAAGTTCAAAAAGCACCATAGGAAGCCTAATAAGTCTAAGGGAAATGGCAAAGGCAAAGTTGTTGCCAAGCCATCAACCAAAGCTTTGAAGCCTACTGGAGGCGTGGCTAAGGAGGGTAAGTGCTTCTACTGCAACAAGCAGGGGCATTGGAAGCGTAACTGCCCAAAGTATCTGGAAGACAAGAAGAATGGAAATGTTCCTACTACTTCTGCAGGTATTTTTGTTATAGAAATTAATATGTCTACTTCTTCATCTTGGGTATTAGATACTGGATGGGGTTTTCATATTTGTACTGATGTGCAGGGCCTGAGAACGAGTAGAGCATTGGCAAAAGGCGAGGTCGATCTTAGAGTTGGCAATGGAGCAAAGGTTGCTGCTTTGGCTGTTGGAACTTATGTATTGACCTTACCTAGTGGTCTTTTACTTAATTTAGAAAACTTCTATTATGTACCTGCCATTAGCAGGAATATTATTTCAATTTCTTGTTTGGACAAGGCTGGTTTTTATTTTACTATAAAGGACAAATGTTGTTCTATTTATTTGGATAATATTCTTTATGCTAATGCAATTATGATTAATGGACTTTATATCCTTGATCTCGATATGCCTATCTATAACATTAATGCTAAGAGGATGAAACCTAATGAGTTGAATCCGACTTACCTTTGGCATTGTCGTTTAGGCCATATAAATGAAAATCGCATTTCCAAACTCCATAAAGATGGAATTTTGGACTCTTTTGATTTTGAATCATATGAGACATGTCGATCTTGTTTATTAGGAAAAATTACAAAGGCCCCATTTACCGGTCAAGGTGAAAGGGCTAGTGATCTTTTAGGTCTCATACATACTGATGTGTGTGGACCCCTAAACATATCTGCTATAGGAGGTTTTCACTACTTCATTACATTCACTGATGACTTTAGTAGATTTGGATATGTGTATCTAATGAAACATAAGTCTGAATCATTTACTTTATTTAAAGAATTTCAAAATGAAGTAGAAAACCAACTAGGCAAGAAAATCAAAATGCTTCGATCTGATCGAGGTGGAGAGTATTTGAGCTTAGAGTTTGACAATCATCTAAAAGAATGTGGGATACTATCCCAACTCACACCTCCTAGAACTCCACAATGGAATGGTGTTTCCGAAAGGAGAAATCGAACCATGTTAGACATGGTCCGATCAATGATGAGTCATGCTGAACTTCCAAACTCCTTATGGGGATACGCCTTATTAACTGCAGCTTATACACTTAACCGAGTTCCATCCAAAGCGATAGAAAAGATACCATATGAGATATGGAATGGTCGAAAACCCAATGTGGGACATTTAAAGGTTTGGGGTTGTGAAGCTTATATAAAATGACTTATGTCTAATAAGCTTGAACAAAGATCTGATAAATGTTTCTTTGTGGGATATCCTAAAGAAACTAGAGGATACTACTTTTACAAACCTTCTGAGGGAACAATTGTTCTTGCCAGAAATGGAGTCTTTCTTGAAAAGGATTTTGTCTCCAAAAGAATCAGTGGGAGCAAAGTAGATCTTGAAGAAGTTCAAGACCCACAAAGTGATGACATACTGATGGAGGAACAGGAACAGGATACACAAATTGTTGTGAGAGAAATTCCTATTCCAGTAACACAAGAACCACGTAGGTCTAACAGGATACGTCAGGAACCCGAGAGATATGGGTATCTCATATCAAAAGAGGGTGATGTATTGCTCATGGACCAAGATGAGCCTGTGACTTACACAGAGGCCATTACTGGTCCTGAATCTGAGAAGTGGCTTGAAGCCATGAAATCTGAAATGGATTCCATGTACACAAATCAAGTTTGGAACTTGATTGAAGCACCTGAAGGAATTAATCCTATAGGATGCAAGTGGGTTTTCAAAAAGAAAATCGACATGGATGGAAAGGTTAATACCTACAAAGCACGATTGGTTGCTAAAGGCTTCAAACAAATTCATGGTGTAGACTATGATGAAACCTTTTCACCAGTTGCAATGATTAAATCCATTCGGATCTTACTTGCTATCGCTGCATACCATGATTATGAAATCTTGCAAATGGATGTCAAGACTGCTTTCCTTAATGGAAATCTTCTTGAGGATGTGTACATGACACAACCTGAAGGATTTGGCGATCCTAAAGCATCCAAGAAAGTATGCAAATTACAACGATCAATCTATGGATTGAAGCAAGCTTCTAGAAGTTGGAATCTTCGTTTTGATGAAACTGTACAATAGTTTGGATTCATTAAAAATGAAGATGAGCCTTGTGTTTACAAGAAGGTTAGTGGGAGCATAGTCTCATTTCTGGTTTTATATGTGGATGACATATTGTTAATCGGAAATGACATCCCTATATTACAAGGAATCAAAACTTGGTTAGGGAAATGTTTTTCTATGAAAGACTTAGGTGAAGCCTCCTATATATTAGGAATCAGGATCTATAGAGATAGATCACAAAGATTGCTTGGCTTAAGTCAGGGTACATATATAGACAAAGTCCTGAGACGTTTCAATATGTATGATTCCAAGAAAGGATTCATCCCTATGTCGTCAGGTATAAATCTATCAAAGACTCAATCCCCTTCGACTAACAAAGAAAGGGATCGAATGCGTGATATTCCATATACTTCAGCAATTTGGGTCTATCATGTAAGCTATGTTATGTACTCGACCAGATGTCTCGTATGCTTTAAGTGCTACGAGCAGATACCAGTCTAATCCTGGCAATGATCATTGGATTGCTGTCAAGAATATCCTTAAGTACTTGAGAAGAACTAAGGATACTTTCTTGATCTATGGAGGTCAAGAAGAGCTCTCTGTAATCGGTTACACTGATGCTAGTTTTCAGACAGATCATGATGACTTTAAATCGCAATCTGGATATGTGTTTTGCTTAAATGGCGGTGCTGTGAGCTGGAAGAGTTCAAAACAAGAAACAGTCGCTGATTCTACAACAGAAGCCGAGTATATTGCTGCATCTAATGCCACAAAGGAAGCTGTTTGGATTAAGAAATTCATTTCTGATCTTGGAATAGTCCCAAGTATTGTGGATCCCATTGAATTAATATGTGATAACAATGGAGCAATCGCAATAGCCAAAGAACCTAGATCTCACCAGAAATCCAAACACATACAAAGGCGCTATCATCTTATTCGATAGATTATCGAAAGAGGAGATGTTAAAATATGCAAAGTACCAACAATAGACAAGGTTGCTGATCCACTTACTAAAGCTCTTGCCCAGCAGAAGCATGATGGTCATACTAGATCTATGGGTTTTAGGTTTATGCCTAATTGGCTCTAGTGCTAGTGGGAGATTGTTGGTATAAGCCCTAGAGGCCAATTGTTTATGTTAAACTTATCTTATGTATCATGACTTTTATTATTGAATAATATATGGCACTCTTTATTATATTTAGATAACATTAATAAAGTCCTTAGAATAGATAGTTCATGTAATAATATATTAAGTGTGACTTAATCATGAGATTATATTGTCATAAAGAATGCTATTCTTAAATATATCCGTAGTCAAAGCTTTAATATGAATAAAGGATAATAATAAAGCGTCGAGACTATTATGTATGTAGACTGATGACCGCATCTCATGGGTCATAGATATGAGATATTAAGTCTATGCATAGGTATAAATATTAAGAGTAATATTTATCCTGGATTGACCCACCGTGAGAATACTTCATAGTAAGTTATGAAATTGTCATAAGATATTCTCACAATGATAATAGTGTATATCGCTCTTAGACCTGAAACCACTATGTTCTCTAGATGTGGACTCAAGTGCTTTGTTGCCATTCTAACGTTGTCTGTAAAAGGATAACCATAACATTGGTTGATGGGTACTTGATGAATCATGCTGAGGGGCATGAGTGTCCTAGATGGGATTTGTCCCTCCTCATAAACAGGAGATATATCTTTAGGTCTCTTGATGAAATATGACTGTAAAACTGCATGGCCATGCCGAACTAAGTCAATATAAGATATTGGACTTATTCGTTGTTCAGTATATTTTGGAATCAAGAAATATAAACATTGATCTATACAAGGGTGACAATATCTATGCCTTGGGATCAATGAAGATATCGAGACAAAGGAGTAAGTGTACACATGAGTATTATCATGGAAAGGTTTCGTCAGATCACTTGACATTCTTGTCACTTGGGTAGCAATGATGTGTTGCTAGATACCGCTCATTGTTTATAGTATTAAATATTAGATTTAATATTATTGCCAACGTGACTAGAACCTATAGGTCACACACAAAGAACAGTCAAAAGAGAAATATATAAGTATGACTTATATAAGGGGTGCGTTTAGTAAATAACGCTAATTAGTTAGCAAAATTACTAAACTCATTGTTGGGCTTACTTAAGCCCAATAGTGACTTCTGACTTGCAGAGCACACTAGAAGTTCTATAAATAGAACCCTAGTGCTGAAGTTTTTGGTTACGAGTTTTGGAGCAACCTTTCTTCTCTGCACTTCTGATTCCTTGGCTAGCACCGAGTCTTGGAGGAGCATTGTTCGTGTGGACTTGCTAGAGGCTTTGCTGTTTGCTGCTTGCTTTGCTGTGATCGTGATTCCAGTTCCAGTAATCAATTTCCAGACTCCATACTTTTGAGGTAACAATCGAATCACTGATTCATGTTTGAAATTTGTAATGATCCAAGGAAAGAAAATCGAAATTTTATCCGCTGCTTTATTCTGTTTGAATTTGATTTTCCTTCAAAATTAAAAAAAAAAAAAAAAAACCAGCACGCACCTTATACAAGAAAATTGCTCTTCTCCCTTTCATTTTTTCTCATTCCGATCCTGATTTTTCAAAATTAACGCAGCGGCAGTTTACTGCCGCAATGTTCTTTTAAAGCAGAAATAATAGCTCATTTTGTTAAAAGTCCCACATCGGATAGGAGATGCCATGACAATGTGTTTATAAGATGGGATATCCTCACCTCACAGGCCGGTTTTGTGGGTTTGTTTTAGGCCCAACCACGATTTTTAATATGGTATCAGAGTCTTTTCAAGACACATTGGGCCACCTATTATCAGGTTTTCGCTATCGGGTCACCCACCATATATGTTTCATTTTTTCTTTTAAATTAGAAATGTTTTAGTTTTAGGGTTTATGTAAATTTTGATTTTTTTTTTTGGTAGGAAATGATTAAATATTTACATTTTTACGTTATGAATCCTTGTTAGACTAGATTTAAGCTGATTAAATGTTTACCTGTTTATGTTTTAATTTTTAGTTTAAGGGTTTATGTATATTTTCCACTCAAAGTGTTTGATGAAATGTTTGAATGAGTTTTTCATTGATTGTTTTTAATTTCTTATGGTGTAGATTTAAACCAATGGAAAATTATCCAATAGATTTGAACACAAATTTAGTTGTAGTTTGCTACAACGGTGGAAAGTACAATCTCTTTTGAGTTCGAGTCGATGTCATGCTAATAAATCTGAAGGATCAACTAGATCAAATCAACCGACAACTTAACCACATAGACAAAAGGAGGATGGATGGTGTTAGGTATCGACTTCCGTCGATCGACTTTGCAAGGAGATTGATGTTTAGATAGATGATGCTCAAGAACGACGACGACTTTAGGAGAGTGTTCTCGATATTTAAACAATACATCACTAAAGTACTGATCGACTTGGATGTTTTGTTGCTGATATCTTCTAAAAATATTCTCAAGAGTTTAATTAGGCAAGATGAAGTTGTTAGGTTGTATTAAATTATATTATTATGTAGTGTATTTTGTTGGAATTAGGTTCAACTCATGGTAGTTTGCTGAAGATGTTTGCATTGAAGTATCTTATACTTCGTGTAAAGTTTTGTCGGTATCTTTGAAAACTCGAAAGAATGAAGAGAACACATTTTGTATTGAGGTTAGAACCTGTTTCCTCATAATATCTCTTACACAGGCGCAAGAAAAAAGTTGGACTACACACACACTCACTAGAAATTTGTTGTTGGGTTGAATAGGTTCATGAGAAACACTTAAGGTTGTGATTAGTGTACGCGGAAAACAAAGCCATGGAGGAAACAAAAAAATTTCTTTTATGTTGTTCATGTTATCATGTTCCTAGAAGTTCTTTGCCTTTTACTTGAGGACAAGCAAATATTCAAGGATGTGGGAGTTTGATAAGTCAATAATCATGTGGATTTTAAGTGTTTAGTTTATTAGAATTTTATGTGTTTTAGTGTCTTTTTAGAGCTATTTTACTGCAAATTTGTTCGTTTTATACTCAAGCTCACAAATGATGAATGATCAAGTCTTTTAGCAAAAGAATGGATTAAAATGCATGATTGAAGCTTGTTTTGGGAAGAAAGCTAAAATGAGGGAATTCTGCCAATCTATCGCGCACGGTCGTGCCTACCATTGATTGTGCGCCCCTCTTAAAGTAGTGCCAAGCAATGTCGAGAGCTACGCACGACCATGCGTGATCCCATCCTCCAAAATATGTGTTGATTTGGTGCATATTTATGTGTTGATTTGGTCAATATTTATGTGTTGATTTTGTGTAAATTTATGTTCCGATTTCGGCTGTTTTTATGCCAATTTTAGTGCCTTATAATGTGGAACTATTTCCTTTAATAGAGGCTAAGCTTTGCTATATAATGAGCAGCAATCAGACTTGTAAATTCATCTTTGAATCCCGGAATATTTGTAACAATTTTTTTCTAATGAATCAAAGTCTTTATTCTACTTCATCGGTAATTACATATAACTCCCTGTGGATCTCTTTCATTCTCTTGTTCTTTACAATTCCGCAATTTTACTTTCAGTCGTTTACTTTCAACCTTTTCTACTTCATCTCTTTAATCTCTTTGTCTACGATAAACATGAGTGAGTAGATCTCTTTGTCTTGGGATTGTTGGATGAGTCTAATGACTTAATTCCTATCAAACCAAGCCTAGAACCCTAATCTTATTTAAATATATTTTCTAATCTAATTTCATTGTTTTCAAACTCAGTAACAAATATTAAACGAAGGACCGAAAGGTGAAGTTTAATAGTTATTATTTCATCATCTCAAATATCAAACGAAGGATTGAGAGATGAAGTTTGATATTTGAACAAATGAAATTAGACAAGATGACACGCAAAACTTGATGGAAAACACCCCAAATGAATAGTTTTTTGAAGTATTGAGGCAATAAATTCCGCTCTTATAGGGTTTCAATAACAATCAACCATGAGAATAGGCGTGATTGTTATTGAAACACACTCATGAATTTTGAAAGGAACCAAGCAATACATTAGAAAAACTTGTCTTTAGAAACAGATTTAATTTAAGAGGAAAATATAGGTTTGGAATGTTAGTGATTTGTCATTACGACGAACCAACGATCAATAGACGCTTTTAAAATCTGAATTTAATCCTAAAATTGGTAAATTTCTAAGCTTTAAACCTTTCAGCTAATCACAATTAAAAAGGAAATCGGTAATTACATATAACTCCCTGTGGATCGATAATCTTTTACTACTTTGATAGAACCGTATGCTTGCGGATTTCACATCAGACATCCTCTAATCTTCTTATGAGCTTCTCCTCATTCTTGACATCTTGAAACTTGAAAAATCTAAAACGGTGTCCTCGTTTATTCAATTTATTAAAACGGTATCCCCATTTATCCAATTTATTAGGTATACACACTTCCACAACCCTTCCAAACTTAAAGAATAACCCCAGAGTTCTGAAACCTTTACTTGTTCAGGAAAAGTGGTGAAATAAAACTAGGTTGTAATTTGATCCAGATGTCGAAAATATCCCTCATGCTTCTGTCTCACTAAAATGGACCCATCCCCCACCCACAACACCACTCGTGTTGGGAGTGCTGGCCTGCTCCCAATCTCTTTGTCCCATGTGTTTCCTTTTCCCCTCACACCTTCTCTCTCTAAGTTCTCTCTCATCCCTTTTTTGTTGAAAATATAATAAGGGTCTTGTTAACCAGTGCCCTGGGGGCACTATATATGTAACGCCCTATTTCTAATGAAGCAATAAATCATGCAATTTGAATAAATACATATGAAATAGTCGTCACGTCTACAATTAATCACCAAGAAAATCATGCATGAATGTCTCAACATAAAAATCACACAGCGGAAAATCAACATAAGATAAATCCAACAACATAAATAATCTCCACAAAATACTACTCAAGATAGAATAAAATCCCAACATATAAAAAAAAACGACGTCGTCCTAGATCAGAGCCTCTAAGACACGACGAGCAACATAAAAGGATGAAGCTCCACTACCACGAGCACTCACAAAAAGCAATGCGATCACTAATCCTGCACGCCGTCTACCCATTCATACAAATAGGTAGGCGGTCCACCAAGACCACTGGGGGTTAGTCTTACATTAATCATAATAAAAAACAAACAGTATTAAGCATGCATCATTAATAATAACTTGCATAAATAATCATGAACTCAAACATTCTCAACAATGAATATACAAGCACAAGGTTCCAATTACAACAATCATCAAGCACACCAAGTACCAACACATATTCGCACCAAGCTCATAAACAAACATGACTCTTCCTAGAAAAATACGATGTGGCTAGACCGACTCAACTATGTGAGGTACCAATTTCCTTTCATCTCTGAGGCCGTCGCCCCGATGCATATAAACACATCATATCACCCCGAATAAAGACCTCAAATAATGAATACATAAGTATCCAATCACCAACATGGAGATGAAAATCACCAAACCAACTGTGTGTGAACTATGACTCGACAACAATACATACTTCATGTAATTTCATAAGTCCACACCAATTATATTCCAATACATGCGTACACCAACAATTCACCACCAATCGCATGTAAAAGATTTCACCAACAACATATATGCACTCAACATATATAATCACCATCAACATATGTGCACCCAACAAATATAATCACCATCAACATATGTGCACTCAACAAATATAATCACCATCAACATATGTTCTCATTCAATTTCATTCACGGAAGAATTTCAAAGTAGAAAAGTTCAATAAATGTATTTTCAACTAGTTTCATATGATATGATTCACTAAAATGACTCCATTGCCTCTACTAAGGAAGTATACTAATCACATATGCATGAAGGTATACTCACATAAGCATTTCATCGGCCAAGCACTATGAATTCTCAAAATTCGTAAAGTTCGTCTCAAAACGTTACTTTTCAAAACATAGTCCATTTTCAAAGCAAGACATTCTAGTTCTCAAAGAAATAGTTCGAGACGATTTATTTAATCATCTAGACAGCATATGTATGTAATCCCACACCATTGTCTTTGAGGAAATAAGTTTTCGGAAAATTGTGTTCTTGGACGATTTTCCAAAGTGTGGCTGAACAGAGTGCAGTTCGCTTAAGCGAAGACTGGTTCGCTTAAGCGACCAAATCTTAGTAGCGTTCTGGGCGTGTTCGCTTGGAGCTCGCTTACGGCTCGCTCAAGCGAACCCTTGACAGAACCTACATTTGTGTTCGCTTACGCTTCGCTCACGGTTCGCTCAAGCGAGCTGCGTCTAGAAATGAACTGGGCACATTCGCTTGAGGTTTGCTTGGCGTATGCTTAAGCGAACACTCATCAGTCCAGAAAAAAAACTTCGAATTTCAAAACCTTTTTTTCCAAACACTCCAATTTTGATCCTTCCACACTCAAAACTTGTCACAAATGAAGTTTATAGTTCATGTACATAAACACATACTCAAGAATGCTCAAAACTCATGAATCAACCATCATTTTGTCTCAATTCAAAATTTGACCAAACTTTCAAAATTACTCAACATCAACAACAACTTTCATCATCAATACACCAATGGCATATTCATCATACCAATTCATCAACAACATGTTTTCAAACATCATCAACACAATTATTCATGAATTCATTCCAAGTTCATCAAATCACAACTTCACTATTCATCATTTTTCACAAAAACACAACATATTCATACATATGATTTTTGACATATGAATTCAATTTTAACAACAATTAATCATTCAATTCACATGTACAAACATATCATCAAAAATTGAATAATGAATTCATTCACTAAATTTCACATAATCACTTATTCTCAAAATCACTTAATTGAATAATCACTTATGAGAAAGGGGTAGAAAAAGAGATTATGGTTAAAGTCTAGCCCTCTTACCTCTAATCTTCTACAAGAGATTCCTAGGCTTCACTCTAGCTCCAAGTTCTTCCCCTCTCCAAGTTTTCTCTCCAATCCTCTTCTAGCCTCTTTGCCTCTTATGAAATGAACAAAAGTTTCTAAAACCCTAGTTTTCTCTCTAAAGTTGAAATATATATATCCATACCCATTGGGCCTAACCCATGAAATAATAATTGGACTCAATTCTAATTACGCCACTTACTAGTTTTCTATCTTACCAACAATAAATTATTTAGCAACTACCGACACTAGTTTTAATTACTACAACTAACTAATAAATTGCTAAACAATCCGTTCTTAATAAAATGCTACGATTAATTCTCGACCAAAATTATTATTTTACCCTTACTCGCCAAAAGACCAAAATACCCTCCTAATCACTAAACTCAAGAAAATACATCAAAGGGTAAATAATCACATACAAGCATATATAAATACACATAAATCAATTAAAAACAAAATAATGAAAATCGGGTTGTTACACACTAGTTATGGAAAAAAAATTATGCATTGAAAATATCATCTTCTACACTTTGTAAACTTTAATTACACAAGTTCCAAGATACTCATACTATATATGACTTCCTTAACTAGTGCCCCGAGGACACTAGTTAACATTTTCCATATAATAATAATAATTGAGTTTGTTTGGATATTATCCATCATCTAATAATCATACAATTGTCATTTCTTATTTTCATCTTAATATTAATTTATTTTATAATAAATTTAAAGATTAAACAAATTATTTTTTTGTCAAGAATTTAAGTGGTGGCTAGAAATTCATGATTTTACGGTAAAGTTCTGAAGTTCGAATCTCAACCCCTACAATATATTTACTAGTAAGTTCATGAGGACAATATTAAAAAGATTTTGTCTATGGAGTACCGGTATCCAACTAAAATTATAAGGTATCTAGAAAGTTACCTTAAAAAATTCTTTAACATTAATCTACTATTCCCTCCGTCCCTATATATAAGCACCATTTTATTAGAGACAAATGATGTTTACATACATACAAGGATGGATCGAGATGCTCTTTATAAAAAGAAGAGAAAAACACAAACGGTGCATTTGAATGAATCCTCTAAAAAGCAAACACAGAAGACAAATACACAACACAGAAAACTAAGAAATGGAGAAAGAAATCAAAAACCAAATACCTCACTGTTTAATCATTCCATATCCAACACAAGGTCACATAAACCCAATGCTTCAATTCTCAAAACGTTTAGTCCAAAAAGGACTAAAAGTCACACTAGTAAACACCATATCATATTCCAAAACCATCGCAACCATAAACCTAAACAACTCCATCGATTTCGAAACCATCTCAGATGGTTTCGACGATGGAGGTCCAACCGCCGCAAAAACCATCGAGACTTACATGGAAACCTTTCGTCGAACCGGATCACAATCTCTTGCTCAACTTCTTCACAAGCTAACAGCATCAAACAACTCTATAGATTGTGTTGTTCATGATGGTTTCTTGCCTTGGATTGTTGATGTTGCTAGGAAATTTGACCTACCTGTTGCGGTTTTTTTAACTCAAGCTTGTTCTGCTAATAGTATAAATTTTCATGCTTTTAAGGGATGGTTGGGTTTACCTTTGTTGGAGACAGAAATTGTGTTACCTGGATTGCCAAAGCTTGAAGCTGCTGATTTGCCATCTTTTTTGTATAAATATGGAACTCATCCTGGTTACTTTGATATTTTGACTAACCAATTTTCAATGATTGATAAAGCTGATTGGGTTCTTGCTAATACTTTTTATGAATTGGAGCCAGAGGTATGTCATTTATACAATTTTCTGTTTTTTTTTCTTAATCAATATTCTCTCCGTTGTTAATAATAATGAAATTTGATTTTTTAGGTTTATTCAATTAATGATGTGTGTGATTCATTTTGTGTACCACATACATCATTAATTGAATGAACCTAAAAACTTAAATTTGCTTATAATTAATAACAGAGGGAGTATATGTTTTAGGGGAAGAGTAGTGTTACAAACACTTCTAACATTCACTCTCTTATAGGATGAGACGAATGTGGGTCCCACTATTTTAAAAATGGAATCCACCATTTTAGAACTTGGCCCCACATATATTGTTGGTATTCAAGTGTATTTCATCAAATAAAAGAATGAAAATTTAAGACATAAAGTTCGACTAAAAATTGTTAGATCTGATGATCAAACTTGTGTACTACATGAGTAATTTAAAGAAAATGTTATTTCTCTAGAAAAATAGCATCAAGAATTTTTCAAGACACAGCTGGCAAGTTTTAATTGTGTGATTTATTTGTTCACTTTCTATTATTCAGTCACACCTACTTAAATTGTGGCAAATAGTGCATTGTGATTGACTACCTTTTATTCTTGAAGAATTCTTGATGTTATTTTTCTAGAGATATAACATTGCTCGTAATTTAAACATAACTGAAGTGTATGAACAATTAACCACTTGTGATAATACTGTGTGTTTAAAAACCGAACTGAAAATGGCCGTTGGGCGTCAGGTCATGATTATATGGTTTTAAAATTCTCGAACCGGAAATAAGCAGTGATCAAACCGTAGACCGTGCTGATTCACAGGTTAACAGGTTGAACTGTTTGGTTCAGTTCAGCTTCTAAGCCAATGAAGTTTTAGATGTTACATAAAATTGTAATTAAACGAGGCCTACGAAGCACGAATATAAACACCGACACTCACACGCCGACAACACTAATAATTTGAAAACATTATATAATTTAGTGTAGTTATATGTGTCAGTTTCGTTTTGGTATCAAACACCGACGTGTGTTTGACACCGGAACACGCCTAGTCCGAAGAGTGTTTGTACTTCATTGAGATAACGGAAAATATTCATTTTAAAAAATTATGTACTGAATTTTATTTGCAAGTTTTTATGAGTATTGTTTTAGATATTGACGAATGAAATCTGAAATGATATTTTTTTTAGGTTGTAGATTGGTTGATGAAAATTTGGCCATTGAAGACAATAGGACCATGTGTGCCATCTATGTTTTTAGACAAAAGGATCCAAGATGACAAAGACTATGGTATTAACATCTTTAATCCAAATTCTGAATCTTGCATCAAATGGTTGGATAATAAACCAAAAGGTTCAGTTGTGTATGTATCTTTTGGAAGCAGGTCAAGTCTTAGTGAGGACCAAACTGAGGAAATAGCTTATGGTTTGAAAAAATGTGGAAGATACTTCATATGGGTGGTTAGAGAATCTGAAAAAAGTAAAATTCCAAAGGGATTTGTGGAAACATTAGAGAAAGGTTTCATAGTGACATGGTGTCAACAACTAGAAGTGTTGGCACATGAAGCTCTTGGTTGTTTTGTGACTCATTGTGGTTGGAATTCAACATTGGAAGCTTTGAGTTTAGGTGTTCCTGTTATTGCTATGCCAATTTGGACTGATCAAATTACAAATGCAAAGTTTATTGTTGATGTATGGAAAATTGGTGTTAAAGGTGTTGGTGATGAGAAAGGGGTGGTTAGAAGAGAAACTATTGAAGATTGTATAAGGGAAATAATGGAGACTGAAAAGGGAAATGAATTGAAAGAGAATGCTATCAAATGGAAGAATGTGGCCAAGAATTCTGTTGATGAGGGTGGAAGTTCTGATAAGAATATTGTTGAGTTTATGAATGAATTGACTCTCAGAAGGAGGAAGTTCAAGTAAAAATAGTGTATATGTGTCGCCAAATTATGATATGTTATGTGATATATAAGATCGACATTTTAGATGGAAGGAGCGTTTGATGTCTGACACAACACTTATAGTTGTAGTTACACTTGGTCATTCCATTTTCTCAAGTTACTACTGGTATCAATGTGTTAGTGTTGGTATTATGTTTGATGTTCGTGTTTTATGTCTATTACGAATAAATGTTGCTGGATATGTTTGTTAACATGAAACGAAGGTTGTATTTTGAAGTGTTGCGAAAATTGCACAATTTTAGGTCGCATAAAAAAAGTTTGACTTTTATAGTAACTATTTTAAAAGTCGCATATATACATGGCTGTGATCTGTTGACAGTTTTACACTGATAGTGCAATAAACTTAAACTCTTTAAAATTTGAGTACATTTTCTTGTAGTATAGAAGGAAATTTACATGACTAAGGTCTAGTGCAGATGATTATATGTTTGTTTATAGTATTGTAACTCATATATCTAAAATTTGTCATGAACCATATCCGAAAATGTTCAAAACTAATAATGAATAGAAAAAAAAATACACAACATTATAAGTAACTTTACTCACTAGAGTATACTCAAGTTACAATATAATGAAAGTCAGTGTTAATGCCAAGCTAGAATTGATTTCTCCTAATGAAAGCTTCAATTTAGAATACATTTTGAAAGTAGAATTGTTAAATCAAACTGTTAAAGTATGTCAAAATCAATAATATAGTATCTGATCCGAGGTAGATAGCACTTTGAAGCTTAAGTCGATCAAAATTGTAAAACAAGGTAAAAATGAACGCATATTTTGCTTTCAAGGTTGAAATCCTCTTATATAGTGGAAATGTTGAGGGGATTTGGCGGGAAAACTCGTTACGTGTGTTAACATAACACTTTGATCTCGCAAATCATCGTCAAATTAATTGCATGGATGTGTATAGAGCTTTTGCGAGGTTCCAAGTACGGAGCTATGCTTGCACTGTAGAGGTAAAGTTCAAAATAGCATTGCATGTATTAAGAAAAAAAATACACATCTTAAGGTTACTAGAATCATAATCTAAATGGAGAGCCTAAATATGTTAACTAAGAATTATATAACAGCTTCTTTTGTCTTTCTAATAAAGTTATCTGTTCATATAAAATAATCACAATATAATAAGCTCAACGGACAATATAAGATTATTAAACTTGTTTGTCAAGAAACTAATGTTGCTACTACACAAAAAGCACACAGTGCACCTAAGTCTTTAGGGTGGACATTATTGTCAACCTCAACATCTTACCTAACATTGGAAAGGGTTGTAAAATCATACCAAATGAAAATGACATTATACTAATTATATCAAATGAACAAAAGAAGCATAACTCAAATACACCATATAAAAGAAAGAAAAAGAAAAGTGAAAATAAACAATTTATTAAAAGATAAACCAATAATTCAGAAGTTAATAATAACTCTTAGCTCAATATTGAGCCAAAGCAGCCACAAATTCTTCAATATTTTGATCAGATCTTCCACCCTCATCAACAGAATTCTTTGCCAAATTCTTCCATTTCAAAGCATTTTTCTTTATCTCACTTCCCTTTTCAGTCTCAATTATTTCCTTTATACAATTCTTAACTGTTTCACTTCTAACAATCTCTTTCTCATCAGCAACAGCTCTAACTCCCATTTTCCAAACATCAGCAATAAGCTTTGCATTTGTAACTTGATCAGTCCAAAGTGGCATTGCAATCAACGGAACACCGATGCTCAAAGCTTCCAACGTCGAGTTCCAGCCGCAATGTGTCACAAAACATCCCACAGCTTCATGTGTTAATACTTCTAATTGTGGACACCATGTTACTATTAATCCATTCTTCGATGTTTCTTCAAACCCTTTTGGAAGCTTAACTTGTTCAGATTCTCTAACAACCCATAAGAAATATTTTTCACTATTGTTTAATCCCAAAGCTAGTTCTTCTATTTGCTCTTCACTAAGACGAGCATTGCTCCCAAATGAGACGTACACAACTGACCGTTTTGGTTTCTCGTTCAGCCATTTGATGCAAGATTCTGTATTTGGATCTGAAATACTGACACCATATTCTTTGTCATCGTTGACTCTTTTATCCAATAACGAAGATGGCACTGATGGTCCGATTGTCTTCAACGGCCAAATCTTAGCCAACCAATCCACCACCTAAATCAAATTCATTAGAGATTTAATTCAAAATCAATAAAAATAGAAGATTGCCAGGGAATTAAAAACCGTCTGCGGTGGTTAGAAATCAAAGGGTGTCATTGTTCCAAATCAAATTCCCAGAAAGATAGCGTGTAGATACTTATGACGCTTCATATAAAAGAAACATATTGAGTTGATTCAGAAAGATTATGAAAATGAATATATACTCTAGGTATAGAACTTGTGAAGCCAGTAGTCAGTGAAGCATGGATACTTGAAATTTCAAACCGTATTGTCCTGGATACATATCGATAATCGTGTCCGTTCTTCATAGACAGTGACTAACTTTTCTCAACCAAAAAAATATATACCTAAGGAAGTTGAACTTATGAAGGATTAACTTCATAACTGTTTATTAACAACCACTAAAAAACTCCTAAGGGAGTTGTAATTAACTCACTAATCAATCATCTAATGCTATATTTCTGTTAGCGGCCTCTGTGCGATTACATTTGAAGCCATGCCAGTAGCAATTCTCCGCAACATTAAAGATCTTATCGCAAAATAACATTCAACTAGATAAGCAAAACTAGTCAAATCAAAGTATAGAATGACATTTCAGTTATTTGATTTAAGTGACATACCTCTGGTTCTAGTTCATAGAACGTGTTTGCAAGAATCCAATATGCTTTACCAATGTTGGAAAATTGATTCACAACTACGTCAAACACGATTGGATAGGATCCATATTTATACAAGAAAGAAGGCAAATCCCCTTGAGCAAGTTTTGGCAATCCGGGTAACAAATACTCTGATTGTAAAAGTGGCAATTCAATCAACTTCTGATGAGTATGAAAGTATATGCTATTAACAGAACAAGATTGAGTGAAAAATGGAACACCAAGTAGCCCAAAATTCTTGGCAATATCAAGAACCCAAGGACAAAATGCATCAAAGATGACACAATTTGGTTGGTTTTTTGAGCTTGAAAGTTTATGAAGAAGCTCTGAAAGAGTTTGTGATCCAACTTTCCAAAAGGTCTCTTTGTAAATTTCAAAGCTCTCTGCTGATTCATACCCTCCATCATCATAGCCATCTGAGATGCTCTCAACTTCAATATTTGAAGAAAGATTTTTGGTTTTGATAGTCTTCCAATATGAAAAAACAGTTATCAGTGTAACCTTTACTACTTTCTCTATCAAACGCTTTGAGAGTTGAATCATAGGATTCATATGTCCTTGTGCTGGATAAGGTAAGATCAGACAGTGAGCTACATGGTTTTTCCTCTCCTTTTCCATCTCTCTCTCTCTCTCTCTTAATTTCTTCTTGTTCCTAACAAAATACATCTATGTACTTTAGTTACAAATACATATATGTACACAAAACAAACAATTACACTTGGATATAGTGGCTTTGTTTGATAAAAAATAGCGGTTAGTTGGTAAGCTAGCTTACAACGGATGACTTAAAAGTTAGCTTATAGCTGATAGCAGATAAGTTAGCCGATTGAATTTGTAGTGTTTGGTAAAATTAGTGGTTGAAGTAGTTTATAAATATGAAATGACATAAAAAAAATGTATATAATATACAATATATTTAACTAATATTTATTTTTTCAAGTAATATTACAGCGGTAAAATTGAGATAAATGTTAAAAGTTTCACATCGGACCAATATGGCCTGAACATTTGTTTATAAGCGGGGGCAATCCTCACCTCGCAAACCAGTTTTGTGGGGGTGTTAGGCCCAACCATGATTTCCAAGATGGTATCAGAGCTTGTTGAATTCAAGGCCACTTACCTATCCATGCACCAACCCCAAAAAGAGTGCTGGACGTGAGGGGACTGTATTGAAAAAAACCCAAGTCCCACATCGGATAGATAAATGATGATAACTTAGCATATCAAAAATGGCTATAAGCTCATGATATTACAATTTTCCAAATCAAAGATTAGACTAAAAATTTAATATAAGAAACTAAAACCACCTCATAATATAAGCACAAATATGTTGCTATCATTTCCCACATGGATAGATATATAATGATAACTTATAAGTTACTTGAATTAGTTTATAAAAAATTACTATAAGCTCATGATATTACAATTTCAAGGGTCATCTATCTATCTACGCACCAAGTCCAAAAAGAGTGATGGACATGAGGGGGATATATAAATGATGATAACTTATAATATAAACATCCCTAAAAAAAAAAAAACTTATAATATAAACACAAATATACTAATAGTCTCAATTGCACAATCAATCAATGAATTTATCACAATTAGACTCATACTCAATTCAGAAAACCGTATACTATGGATTACAAAATTTCTTAATGAGATTCATTACCTTGCTGTTGCTGAGTTTCTGTTAAGTTCACTGCATATACATAAATTGATTTCCTAAGTTTGAAGCTGCTGAACTGCCCTCTTGTTTGTATAAATTTGAAACTTATCGAAAATACTTTAATATTCTTTGAAATCAAATTTTTAACGACTGATTGGGTTTTTGCCGATACATTCCATGAATCCAAGCCATAGGTAAGTCACTTTATACAATATTTTAATTATTATTTTTGTCTTAATCCATAGGTAAGTAAAACTTACTTAAAGTTTGGAGTAAGTCTTGCATAATCACAAGGTGGAAACGGATCCCGCGTATTGTGTCACAAATAACTCCTACCAAACGACTGATCAAAAACGAATGGCTAAGATGAAATCGTATGAAAACTAGTCAAATAAATTTGAACTATATGATCACTTTTGTATGGCCGAGGTCGACTCCTGCGTTAAACTATGTGAAGCAGTTACAACAGGCAATTAGATTTGATCACAACATTTAGGCACAACATTTAGGCACACACTCGTAAAAGGGAAAAAGTATAAAAAGAAACAATTTAAATAAAATATTCTTATAATAATAATTAAATGATACACAATTTTTGAAGGAAAATCGAATTCGTACAGAATAAAGCAGCGGATAAAATTTCGATTTTCTTTCCTTGGATCATTACGAATTTCAAACATGAATCAGTGATTCGATTGTTACCTCGAAAGTGTGGAGTCTGGAAACTGGTTACTGGAACTGGAATCACGATCACAGCAAAGCAAGCAGCAAAGCCTCTAGCAAGTCCACACGAACAGTGCTCTTCCAAAACTCGGTGCTAGCCAAGGAATCAGAAGTGCAGAGAAGAAAGGTTGCTCCAAAACGTGTACAAAAACTTCAGCACTAGGGTTCTATTTATAGAACTTCTAGTGTGCTCTGCAAGTCAGAAGTCACTATTGGGCTTCAGTAAGCCTAATAACGAGTTTAGTAATTTTGCTAACTAATTAGCGTTCTTTACTAAACGCACCCCTTATATAAGTCATACTTATATATTTCTCTTTTGACTGTTCTTTGTGTGTGACCCTATAGGTTCTAGTCACGTTGGCAATAATATTAAATCTAATATTTAATACTATAAACAATGAGCGGTATCTAGCAACACATCATTGCTACCCAAGTGACAAGAATGTCAAGTGATCTGACGAAACCTTTCCATGATAATACTCATGTGTACACTTACTCCTTTGTCTCGATATCTTCATTGATCCCAAGGCATAGATATTGTCACCCTTGTATAGATCAATGTTTATATTTCTTGATTCCAAAATATACTGAATAACGAATAAGTGCAATATCTTATATTGACTTAGTTCGGCATGGCCATGCAGTTTTACAGTCATATTTTATCAAGATACCTAAAGATATATCTCCTGTTTATGAGGAGGGACAAATCCCATCTAGGACACTCATGCCCCTCAGCATGATTCATCAAATACCCATCAACCAACGTTATGGTTATCCTTTTACAGACAACGTTAGAATGGCAACAAAGCACTTGAGTCCACATCTAGGGAACATAGTGGTTTCAGGTCTAAGAGCGATATACACTATTATCATTGTGAGAATATCTTATGACAATTTCATAACTTACTATGTAGTATTCTCACGGTGGGTCAATCCAGTATAAATATTACTCCTAATATTTATACCTATGTATATACTTAATATCTCATATCTATGACCCATGAGATGCGGTCATCAGTCTACATACATAATAGTCTCGATGCTTTATTATTATCCTCTATTCATATTGAAGCTTTGACTACGGATACATTTAAGAATAGCGTTCTT
Source organism: Medicago lupulina (assembly GCA_958299785.1). Classification (NCBI taxonomy): domain Eukaryota; kingdom Viridiplantae; phylum Streptophyta; class Magnoliopsida; order Fabales; family Fabaceae; genus Medicago; species Medicago lupulina. The sequence goes on along the minus strand of OY283145.1, from coordinate 20,348,489 downwards.
TATGATAATGTAATCTCATGATTAAGTCACACTTAATATATTATTACACGAACAATCTATTCTAAGGACTTTATTAATGTTATAATAAAGAGTGCCATATATTATTCAATAATAAAAGTCATGATACATAAGATAAGTATAACATAAACAATTGGCCTCTAGGGCTTATACCAACAATTTTATCTTATGTGTGCTCACATGATTATTATTTGAAGTAGTGACGAACCAATTATTTGTAAGTAATCAGTGATAAAATTTCTGCATTACTCAAACAATATGTAACACTAATGGCAAAATTACATCCGTCACCCTTTTACTTATATTTTTATTTTTTTTAAAAAAACCCTTCACCCTCTTACTTAAATTCAAATGGACGAAAAAAAAGTACAAAAAGTGTCACATATAGACGGTTCACCTAATCCATAACAGAAGCAAAAGTTAAACCTCCAACAACCCCCAAAATCTAAATGTAGCCTAAATATGTTTATTACAAATTTATAATATGATATGATATGATGATATGGATAACAATCATATTTAACTATAATAAGATTATTGGACTTGTTTGGCAAGGAACCAATGTTGCTACTACAGAAAAACAGAAGGATTGTATGACAGTTCATTCAACCCTACCAAATGACAATCTTATACTTATTATATGAAAGGAATTATTAAAAGATACACCAATAATTCAGAAGCTATAAATAACATTCCCATGAACAATAACCTTAACTAGAAATCATCACACACCAATTTTATCAATGTTAATGGATCTCAACATTGAGCCAAAGCAGCCACAAATTCTTCAATATTTTGATCAGATCTTCCACCCTCATCAACAGAGCTCTTAGCCAAATTCTTCCATTTCAAAGCATTTTTCTTAATTTCATTTCCCTTTTCAGTCTCAATTATTTCCTTTATACAATTCTTAATTGTTTCACTTCTAACAATCTCTTTCTCATCAGCAACAGCTCTAACTCCCATTTTCCACACATCAGCAATAAGTTTTGCATTAGTAACTTGATCAGTCCAAAGTGGCATTGCAATCAATGGAACACCGATGCTCAAAGCTTCCAACGTCGAGTTCCAACCACAATGTGTCACAAAACAACCTAAAGCTTCATGTGTTAACACTAGTAGTTGTGGACACCATGTCACTATTAAACCTTTCTTTGATGATTCCACAAACCCTTTTGGAAGCTTACTTTGATCACATTCTCTAACAACCCATAAGAAATAACTTTCACTATCTTTTAATCCTAAAGCTAGTTCTTGTGTTTGGTCCTCACTAAGACCAGCCATGCTACCAAATGAAGCATACACAACTGAACCTTTTGGCTTATCATTCAGCCATTTGATGCAAAATTCTGTATTTGGATCTGAAAGGCTTACACCATATTCTTTGTCATCTTTGAGTCTTTTGTCCAATAGCATAGATGGCACTGATGGTCCTATTGTCTTTAATGGCCATATCTTCACTAACCAATCTACCACCTAAATCAAATTCAGATTTATATCATCAATAGGAAATAAAGACAGTAGGACCAGTCGCATTTTATTGTGATATGTAACAATATATAAGATCGTGATGCGACACGATTTGAAACATTGTTACTCTTACATTCTAATAGGTAAAAACAAGTGAACGTGTGTGTTTAGTTCTACAGTGACAAAAATTGATTTTGAATGAATTCACTTAGTAAAATTTATTTTAACTAAACATGAGATGACTGTGAAGTTGTGTATGTTTGGATACATTTACCTAAAAGTGAGCTGAAAAAAAATTTGACTATGAAAATCGTTTTTGGAGCCAGAAGCTACAAATCCTAACTTCAAGTTAGAATGAATTACGAAGGCATAGTTCTACTCGAGAATATCGAAACATGTCGAAAACAATCTACGCCTCCATAATCAATTTTGTCTCATTCAAAAGCTATATCAAACGTACACGTAAAAGTGAATTTAAGTGTAAATTGAAGGTTAAAAGTCAATTGTAGAGATAAAAGTTTCGAATTCTAAGGTAACGTTACAATCGATTCAAGAGGACGAGTAAATTCTGCAAGAGAAAATCCAAACATATCAATAAACTTTACAGCTCTAGAACTAGTTTTGCCTTTCCATAAAAGGAACCAAACATACACAAAATTCAAGTAATAAATGAAAATTTTAATATATTTATGTGACTTACCTCCGGTTCGAGTTCATAAATCGAGTTAGCAAGAATCCAATCAGCTTTACCAATATTGGCAAATTGATTGACAACTATGTCAAAGTATCCCGGATACGATCCATATTTATACAAGAAAGAAGGCAAATCCCCTGGAGCCAGTTTAGGCAATCCAGGTAACAAATACTCAGATTGTGTAAGTGGCAACTCAATCAACTTCTGATGAGTATGAAAGTATATGCTATTAACAGAACAAGATTGAGTAAAAAAAGCAACACCAACTAGTCCAAAACTCTTTCCAACATCAAGAACCCAAGGTAAAAATGCATCAAAGATAACACAATTTGGAGGGTTTTCTGAGCTTGAAAGTTTATGAAGAAGCTCAGAAAGTGTTTGTGATCCGACTTTCCAAAAGGTTTCTTTGTAATCTTCTAAGCTTTCTGCTGCTAAAAGGCCTCCTTCGTCGTAGCCATCGGAGATGCTTTCAACTTCAATTGAAGTGAGGTTTTTGTTGCTGATTGCTTTCCAAAAAGATGTAACTGTTATTAGTGTTATCTTTACTCCTTTCTCTATTAAACGTTTTGAGAATTGAATCATAGGGTTCATGTGGCCTTGTGCTGGATAAGGTAGGATTAGACAGTGAGCTACATGGTTTTTCTTTTCACTTGCCATCTTACTCTCTCTATCTCTATGGTTTTTCTTTGGTTACAAGTGAATTTATATACACTCTCTCACTCACACAAAAAACAAGCTAATTGCACTTCAAGCTAGATAATATCCAATATGAATTTAAATTTAAATTGCATTTAAAAGTTCTACATTTAACGAAATAAGTTTTGAACATGTGTTTATAAATGAAAAATGTCATCACCTTATAAATGGATGAGTTAGACCTAATAAATCAAAATCTATCATGATATTAGTTTATTCAAGATCTATTAAGTCACTTGCTACAAGGTCGGAACTGGGGTAATACAAGTTGATTTTTTCGTGTGTTAAGAGTCTTAATGTCAACCCTCAAAGGTTGGTCTGGTGGTATAGGTTTGGATCCTAAGAGTATGCTTCTCTCTAACTTCATAATTAAATCTTTAACTGACAACATATATTGTGTTGGCCAATACATAGAGGATTTCCTCTACCTTCAATTGAAACTCTATTAGTTAACGATGAGGTTAGTCTCTGGATTAGTTGGTCAGTTGAACCGGATATTAAGTTAAAAAAGAAATTGCCGATGTTTTCGTAGGTGACTTAGGTCTTAACCTAACAAATCTGTTTTATAGAGTTAAGTTAAACTCGACCCAAAATTTTAGTTAGAAATCAACAGATTTGGATTTTAGTATGCAGCTACTAGCCGTAAAATTAAATTTTTTAATGTCAAATCTAAATCCTCTTATATGCTACTTTCAGCTATATTTTAATTTATGAAAACTTAAGTAGTGTTATTTTAGAATAGTGTGCATACAAAATACTTTCGTCGTGACCCTTTTAAAAAAAGAAATATTTTCTTAATGGTGAAAATGACAAGTAACGTAAGCAATTATTTCATCAAAAATATTTCCAAATTATTTTTCAAAATTGAGGATCACGACAAAATAATAAAAAATTATAGAGTATACAAATTAAATTCATTTTATTGACACTCTTAACTATATTTTTTTCTATCAAAACTAAGTAATGATATTTTTCCTTAAGAAAAAGTAGTGTTATTTTCGTCCAAAAGAAAGTAAATGTTATTTTAGAACACAAACAATGTACCGTATAAAATACTTTCGTGTGCCCCTTTAAAAAAATAAATATTTTCATAACGGTGAAAGTGACAAGCAACGTAAGCAATTATATCATCAAAGATCTTTCCTAAATATTTTTTCCAAAGGATAACGATCACGACCACGACAAAAGCTTGTCGATTTTTTCTCGATTTTTATGTTTTTTATTTAAACTTGCGTTCCACGTGAAAAGGGGTGTTGTCCAAGTTAAATATCGGTTGAAGAGCTAGGCTGATACTGATTCTCTAATTCTTTCAAGACATTTTCTTGAGAGAGGAATGCTTTTTTTTAGGGATTGAGAGAGGAATGCTTGAGTGTGTTAAGTTTAGGGAATTGATCAAAGAGAATTATTGATTAAGGAAAACATATGTAATTCGTTTTTGAGTCAGAGGTCGAGTTTAAAAAATAGTAAAAACATTACTTAATTTGATGTTTTTTATAAAAAAACAATTAACTTTCTAGATACATTGAATAATTTATGTATATGATTTAGATTCTAGATTAAATATATAAATTATTTAATTTATCTAAAAAATCAATTGTTTTTTGTAAATAAGACCTCAGTGAGTATATTAATCGATTTAGAATGGTCTAAACTTGGTTCGAAATCTAGATAAACGACAATGCGGTTGTGGACAACAACATTTTTAAGTGGGATGGTGTGGGTGCAAACAATTTGACTATAAAATCGATTATGATCAAGGGTTTAAAGTTTTAAAGTTTAAGGAATATGATCTTTAATCCGGGTCATGTATTAGCATTTATGAGATGAACTCTAGTGTTGATGAGGGTGTGAAGTTTTAAAGTTTAAAGAATGAGTTTTTTAATTTGAGTCATGTATTAGTATTTATAAGATAAGATGAGCTCTAGTGTTTTTGTGGGTAAAATTCATATGGCTACAAATGGACTTTTTGATACCCAAATTGAGATCGTTAGGGAATCATTGATTGCCTGATTTCATTCATTGGGATCCATTGGAATCCTTTACAAAGATAAGTATCAACGATCAAAGGACACCTAGCTAAGAAGGTTGGGAATCTTAAAACAAAATGTAGTATAAAGATCTAGAAGCATCACACAATTTACCCACGTCTTCTACGTGATTGCTTATTACTTAAGAACAAGATTTCTGCTGTTCTTCCAACAAGTTTCGCTCCCATCAAACTAAACTGATCAAAATATCACTGCGTTAGTTAACTAACACATGTGTAAAACAAACGTGACTTAATTTACACATGCGTGACTTAAGTCACGCCACATGAATTAACGCACGCATGTGTTATACCCCGTGCAGTGACGGATCCAGAATTTTTGAATAGTGGGGGCATCTTATATAAAATTGTCCTCTATGATTTTTTATATTATAATTTCTTTGAATGATTTTATCATTTTCAATATCAATAAAAATATTTTTCTCTATAAATAATTAAACAATCATGTAACTGTTCATCTCCCACTCTATTTCACATCTGATTCTTGATAATATTCATATTACCAAAAAAAAAAAATTGAGATATATGATGATAGGTATAAACTAAGAGGGAAATAATTTGTGATTAGTGTGACAATGTAGTTAAAATGTCAACTATTGATACATTATTATAAAAAATAAGTGTTTTTAAAAATTGTGTGTGGGCACAAACCACAGATGCAACATGCATCCGTTCCCTGATCCCGCGTGAGTTAACTCACTTAGTTTACACATAGAAAAAGAGGGAGATAAAGAAGGTATGCTTTTCAGTAAGTAACATGCAACAGTTATGCACGCACATGAAAATGCATGTATGTGTGTGTCTCACACAGTAAAGATAATTTGAAATACTTGATAAGTAGTACAACTTTTTATCCAACCACTTCGCAAAAGCCTAGGGGAAGTAAATTTCATTAGTTAGAATTTTCTTTCTCACATACAAGTAGTTACCGTGACAAATTTCAATTTAAGAATTCCTAGAAATAACTGATGTAGGCTTTTAACCCCTTAACTGATGCACCACGTACAGAAGCTTGTGTTGTGTATAAAGACAAATTGCCAACGTGTTCCAATTTAGTATGATGCACCCTTTACTGTATAGCATACATTCTTTATCTTTCACATTTTCTGTGTAAACTAGTCTGAGTTAACTCACGCGGGATATAACACTTGCATAAGTTAACTCATGCGGCATGACTTAAGTCACATTTCTTTTACATATGTGTTAGTTAACTAACATATGATATTTTGGTCACTTTAGTTGGGTGGGAGTGAAATTTGCTGGGAGAAGAGCAGAATTCTAGGAACAAACCCTTTCATCTGGTTGGACCTAGTTACAACTCTTTTCGGCTTACGTTTATTATTTACTTGGGGCTTGGTACCGGACCTTTATGACAAATCAAGCAATTTTTTGAAAATTGCTTTTTAGACACTGATTATTTTACTTACACGCACTTCAAATTACCTTAAATGTCTCCATCGATAATTGAATATTGTTTGATGTTGAACGGAAGTTAACTATCATTCATTTGTGAAAGGTTATTAATTGTCACGCAAATTTGATCATATATCTAACATGATTCACTTGTATCTCACTTTTCCCTCACCACCTTTTTTTTTTTTTTGGGTGAATGATTTCCCTCACCACCTTACCACCCTATTCCATTTATATCAAAAGTTCGTTTTTTTTTTTTTTTGGCAAAAGGATGTCTCAAATAAGCAAAGGATTTTGGAGGGTTCCTGCATTCATGCATTCATTCAACGTCAAGAAATTGATATTGCATCTTTTGACTTGTTTACATTGCTAATTCTTTTTTTGCGTATTTTGAAACCTCACATGGTGAACATATAGTTAGAAATTGTTCCTCAGGATAACAATTAACTACAGTTTTACCCTAATTTATTTTTTCTTTTTCCTGTAACCGTGTTGCATTATTGACTTTATTATTTTATATTCTTTTTTATGTTTTGTTATTTATTTATTTATATTTGTGGTTGAAAATGCTGTTAATAATTATGTTGAATCAAAACAAAATATTGCATGAGTCTTCCATTGAATTCAAACCATCTATTGTTGAATCTTCCATCGAGTTGAAACCAAACATCGTCGAAGATTTCGTTGATGTAAAGCTTAATGTTGAATCTAAATATAATGTGTGTGGTTCTAGCTTTACAAAACTTGGTGATAAAGAAATAGACATGGAGCCTTACTTTTTCACCAAAAAGAAATCGAAAGTTAGAGATGATATGATTAGTGTGGAAGAAGGTCATCAATGTTAGTGATGGCTTGTGAAAGGGGTGATGTGTACAAAGAAACCAAGAAACATTTGAAGCAAGAAGACACAAGGTAAATAAAATGCGAATGTATGTATATTTAGATTGAGTACTTATTTGGGGAAACCAAATGAATGGTCACTAAGTATCCTTAATAGACTGCACAACCATTCAATGAACTCAAAGTTAGAAGGTCACCTTCTTTTTGGTTGATTAAATGAGAAAGACAAGAAGATTGTTGCTGACCTAAAATGGAATATGGTGGAACCTAAGAATATCCTAATGAATTTGAAAGATAAAAGAAACGACAATTTGATAAATCTAAAGTAAGTGTACAATGCACATGAAAGATTTTAAAATAAAAACTATCAAGCTGAAAGGTATGAGATGCAACATTGATTCAAATGTTTGGAGGATCACAAATATAAATAAAAGTTTAGAAGCAAATATGAGTCTACGTACCACTGTTGAGGATATATTTTGGGCTTATTTGTAATTTGTTAAGTTGTTTAAAATTTTTCCAACTGTTTTGATCATGAACTCAACATATAAAAACAACTTGTACAAAATGTCATTGTTTGAGATAGTTGTGGTAACCTCAACAGAGAAGGCATGCTCTTTTGGTTTTTCTTTTCTAACGTCTAAAAAAGAGGAGAACTTTACTTGGGTTCTACAAAATAGACAATATGCTGAAGATGATTGTGACTGACAATGATATCTCACTGATGATTGTTGTCGCCATTATTTACCCTAAACTATTGATTTAGTGTGTCAGATTCATATTTCTAAAATTGCTAGAGCTAAATGAAGGACGGACTACATCATGTAATCTAAGGATGTCAAAGTGGTGAATGTCAAAGAGAAAGATTCGCAAGAGGTTAATGGGAAAGAGAAGGAAGTCAAAGAGGTGAAGTCCATGGAGTTATATGATAATGAAAGATGGGAAAAATGTGGTTGACTCTCCTCCTACAGAATCATATGTTAAAGTTGTGGTGAAATTTCGAGATGTATGTAAGAAGTTCCCCAAGTTCTTTGATTATGTTGATAGTAAAATATTGAAGAAAAAAATTATGAGAAAATTGATAGGTCGTGTTTTAATTCTTGACAACAAAACCACTAAAATAGTTGAATCTGCTCATGGAATGTTGAAGAAATATTTGAAGAATTGTAAAGGGGATTTAGCTAGAGGTTTGGAGGTAATACACAATATGTTAGTGTTATAGTTCGCTAACATACAAGCATCTTTTGAGAGAAGTTGTACTTTTTTAAAAAATAGATACAAAGACAACATTTTGTACTCTAATTTGGAGTATAAGGTTTGGAGAGATGACTTTAGTTTTATTTATTATGAAGCATCTCAGTCAAATTGTGTGATCAGGACATTGTATGAATTTGCTCTGTGCTTGTATTCTTGCTATGAAGATTCTTAATAAAAGGCTTATTCTATTGGATGCGATAAACACTCATTGGCAGAGGAAATGAGATTGGCTACATGGATTAAATTACGCCATGTTCTATCTTAAATCATATTCTGATCCAACTCATTAACCGCTAAATTTTTTCTAATAATTTCTCTCATAGTTTTGCTAGGTCTTTCACTACCTCTTTTGATCTATCTCTCCTCTATTTGATCTACTCTTTTTGCTACATCATCTATAGTTCCTCTCTTTACATGCACAAACCACCTAAGTCTAGTTTCTACCATCTTTCCTACCATAGGTTTACACATGCTTCTATTTCTCCGTCATTTTTCTACTATAGACCAAAGATACTTAATCCGTATAACTTAATGTACGATATGATCTCCAACTTTTGAAATACCACTTATAATAAATTTAATTGTAATAGCCAATAATATAACAAGTGCTCTTTGACTATTGTTTTTTTATAAAGGAAAATTTGACTATGTTATTTTTTTTTGACTATGTTATTGTTGAGCTTAAAATTGATGGATTTTTTATAGGGTTATCTTTGACCATTTAGTACCAAGTTTGTCTTGATGCACTAACAAAATTTATTATTTTATTGTTGAAGATAAGTATTAGGAGCTCTCCTACGTGTAGAAATCAGAAACCTAACCTTTATAGTATTTACGTTCATATTATTTATTCTAGACCAACACAAAAGAAAGTTTTTCTAGCAGAACATATATATGTTGGTTATTTATAAAGAAAAAGTAGGTATAACAAGAGTAGGTATACTATAATTTTGTTAATAATCAAATCCAAACAGACATACCCTTTGAAACATCCTATGGTCATTTTGTGTATTATATATACTTCTAATCAATGCACGCTTTGGTACAATCTCTTAGGAAAATAGGAAAAACAAAGAGAGAGGAATGGAAAAGGAAAGTAAAAACTATGTAGCTCACTGTTTGATCTTACCTTTTCCAGGTCAAGGTCACATGAATCCTATGATTCAATTCTCAAAGCGTTTGGTACATAAAGGAGTAAAAGTTACACTTGTAACTATTATTTCACTTTGGAGAACTATCAAGAACAAAAATCTTCCTTCAAATATTGAAGTTGAAAGCATCTCAGATGGCTATGATGATGGAGGGTATGAATCAGCAGAGAGCTTAGAAATTTACATGGATACCTTTTGGAGGGTTGGATCAAAAGATCTTTTTGTGCTTCTTTATAAACTTTCTAGCTCAAAAAACCCTCCAAATTGTGTTATCTTTGATGCATTTATGCCTTGGGCTCTTGATGTTGCCAAGAGTTTTGGGCTACTTGGTGTGGCTTTTTTTACTCAATCTTGTTCTGTCAACAGCATATACTTTCATGCTCATCAGAAGTTGATTGAGTTGCCACTTTCACAATCAGAGTATTTGTTACCCGGATTGCCAAAACTTGCTCAAGGGGATTTTCCTTCTTTCTTGTATAAATATGGATCTTATCCAGGATACTTTGACATAGTTGTAAATCAATTTTCAAACATTGGTAAAGCAGATTGGATTCTTGCAAACACATTTTATGAGCTGGAAAATGAGGTAAGTCACTTACATAACTAAAAAATCAACTCAATAATATAATATGTCCAATTGTTCTTTTTAATTGGAATATAGTACTAGGAAGGTTTTAAACACCGATATTATTGTGATTAATGTTGCATAAATTCAAAGTCAAATCGATTGTGATCGTACTGTGGTTGCAAAAACATAAAAACCTTGATGTTGAATATCAGATAGTGGCGGGTCTGACTTTTCTGTAGTAGGGATTTCCTGTACTCACACAATCAAAGCATCGTTGTTCGATCAAAATCAGATGGTTCAGATTTCAGCTAGGTATTTTTAATTATAAAGTTAAAATTAGAATTTCTACTTTCTTGGATGGTCTGATCTTGATCAAATGAGCATTGATGGCTCTCGATGCTTAAATGCAGGAGATCCTGACTGTAGTGAATATGATTTTGATCGCGGCCATAAACTAACTTTTTTTTTGGTAATAAAAGGGGGCTAAAACCCAAAGAAAAGAACAACAAAGTTATGCTAACATTCCTAGGTATGCAAGTTCACGAACCACCTTCAAAGAAAAACTGAACTTCAATTCAAGTCTATAAGATGCATCAATCTTGGTAGTACTACTTTCATCATTAAATAAATTCCTTTAGAAAAAAAATCATAGACACTTTTGTAGGTGGCTTCGATTATTATTTTTTTTTTAAGGAAAGGTGCTTAAAGCATGAGCGACCTCGTTTGTTTGTCTCCTATTAAACTCAACCCGAGAGTTTCTAAACTGACTGGGAAAGTATTCTTGCAAGCTGTTATAACATGGCCAAATTCTGTAGCATTGACTTGGTTCTTGTGGAAAGCGTCTGTTGTAGTTAAATTCTATTGATTCAGTAAAGAGAGTCATATATTTAGAATAATGATACTAATTTTTTATTTTGCATGTGATGATCTGAATTTTAAATGAAATTTGATTTAGGTAGTGGATTGGATGGAAAATATTTGGCCATTAAGGACAATAGGACCATCAATACCATCTATGTTTTTAGATAAAAGACTCAAAGATGACAACGAATATGGTGTTAGCCTTTCAGATCCTAATCAAGAATTTTGCATCAAATGGCTTCATGAGAAGCCTAAAGGTTCAGTTGTTTATGCTTCATTTGGTAGCATGGCTGGTCTCAGTGAGGAGCAAACAGAAGAACTAGCTTTTGGATTAAAAGATAGTGAAAGTTATTTCTTATGGGTTGTTAGAGAATCTGAACAAGTTAAGCTTCCAAATGGATTTGTGGAAACATCAAAGAAAGGTTTAATAGTGACATGGTGTCCACAACTACTAGTGTTAACACATGAAGCTTTAGGTTGTTTTGTGACACATTGTGGTTGGAACTCGACGTTGGAAGCTTTGAGCATCGGTGTTCCGTTGATTGCAATGCCACTTTGGACAGATCAAGTCACAAATGCAAAGCTTATTGCTGATGTTTGGAAAGTTGGTGTGAGAGCTGTTGCTGCTGATGAGAAAGAGATTGTTAGAAGGGAAACAATTAAGAATTGTATAAAGGAAATTATAGAGACTGAAAAAGGGAATGAAATTAAGAAAAATGCTTTGAAATGGAAGAATCTTGCAAAGAATTCTGTTGATGAGGGTGGAAGATCTGATAAGAATATAGAAGAATTTGTGGCTGCTTTGACTCAATAATGAACTACATTATAGGTGGCATTTAGGGTACACACATTGTTAAATTTGTGCACCCATACACAAACACTCTTTGAACCTTTGATTTATCACTTGAAAAATTAATGGGTAGGATCTCATGTATGGCCTATAGGCATACTTAGACCATGTGGTCTACAAAAGTTGTTTACTTTATAAAATGGATCTTAAAAGAAATATGAATTTTTAGGATGCATCTATTCCGTAGTAATAATAATATATATTGTTTGCTATTTTTTGTGAACTTTGGTTATTTAATTAACAGAGTTAGATTCAATTTATATTTATTTGTACAATAAAATCATTTTTTGAATTTATATTTTACTTTTTGTGAGTCATTTTTTTATTCTTATTTTTATGAAAGTCTTTTATATTTTTCTCAATACCTGACATCATGTGCACCCATAAACCTATTTTATATGGAAAAATTTAACTTGTCAAACCTAAAATATAAATTATTAACTAATATTAATTTCTAACGATTCCACTTTATCTGAAGAAGTTAGAATCTCATAACGTCACAAATCAATTTTTAAATCTCATATAAAAGAGGTGTTCATGTTTAATATCCGACAATGTTTCGAATATGATTAACAATGTGTAGAACATTATTTAAAAAAAAAAGTGCAAATAACATGTAAAAAAGTGTGCACAGGAACAAAAATATAGAAAAAAAACTATGCAAGTGTATTTAAAATTATTTGTTACAACCTGTAACAATAACAAATTAAAGAAGTAGATTCACGCTGCTAATAAAAAATAAGGTGACAAAAAAATTAGTCTCCTTTATTAACATTTCAATGTATGCAGAGTTTAGCTCAGTTGATAGGGATATCGCATATTATATGAAGGGGTTGGGGTTTGAACCCCAAACACTCTACTTCTCCACAATTTAATTGTGTGAGCTCTAGCCACTAGGCTACTTGACCAAAAAAAAAATGCATTTCAATGTATGCTTGACCAAAAAAAAAAACATTTCAATGTATACTTTTTTTTATAAGAAAAGCTTAACTTTTAATATATGTTTATTAATAAACAACTTTTGTAAATGTAGACCATCACTACATCCAAGCCATTCAATCTTTAAATAGTAAATCTAAGATTAAAATATGTTTGTGTATGGGTATACAAATTTAACAATTTGTGCATCCTAAAAGTCACCCTACATTATATTCATGATGGAATGAAAAGAATTGTGATAAAATAAAAGTGGTGTTCTATTAATAAATTGTCAATTTTCCTTTATATTTCTCGTGTTATGTTTTTTCCATGGGAAATTAAAGTGAATACACAATATGATTTTTTATTTTTTGAATCAACAAATATTATTCACGTCAAGGTAGTGTAAGGTACACCAAAACCTTGCGGATTGGCAAAGGAAAAAATATATATACAAGTGCCGCAAATATACAAAACACCTCAAAAAACACTCCAAAAATCTGTCACAGAAACCGACAGTAAACCGCAAGCCCCACAACAATAACAAACCCAAACAGATAACTTCCCCTAGGCTAGAAATGTGAGGCAAACATATACAAAAAGCAAACACCAACTACTCTCACAGGCATATATCTGCCTCACTAACAGCCAGAGACTACAAAGAACCTGGAGAAGCCAAAAAAACTCCTTACAAGACCATTCCAGCCGCACCAGAAACTTCACAAACAGAAGCCAAAAGACTGTAGACAGTTTCAAATCATATAAGAACCTATGGAAACCAATAGACATCCAAAAAACTCCACACAGACCTATCTCAACAAAGCACCAACGCACCAGAAAAACCAAGGACTCAACACTTCCAAAAGCGAAACAGCACAACAAAGTAGCAAACACCAAAACAATCTATTCCATAAAACAGAAAAAAAAACAGCAGGCGCTCGTCCTCGGTCAGTGATCCAAATCCGAAAACCACAGCCGAGATTATCTTTTCAAACACTCCTTAGGGTTCCAGCACCACTTGTAAAAGAGACAAACCTGAATCGGGATCCGTTCTAATGCCCACCTCCACGACGTTACCTTAATATCATCAACAATCTCATCGACCTCATACGAAATCCCCTTAAAAAATTTATGGTTTCTCACTTTCCACAAAACCCAAATGATAGTATTCTAAATAAGACCTAGTCCCTTTTTCATCTTTTTATTTCATTCCACCCCATTCCAACACACCAGTCGATAAAGAGGTTCGGAGTAGTTAAGAAGTAAAAATTCAACCACTCCTTTACCGTCCGCCACACCACCAACCCCACATCAGTGTAAAACAAGATGCTTCGCTGTTTCGGTCTCCCTTCCACACAACACACACAAGTTAGAGCTCTACGGCGGTAAAACATTCCTCAAGACTAAATTATCTCTCGTTGGCACCCGATTGAGAATAACTTTCCAAGAAAACACAATAACTGTTGACGGTGCGCACTACAAGAAAAAACGCATTTTACGACTTTTAAAATTGGTGATTGCGACAGTTAGAAGGGTCGCAAATGTACATTTGTGACGGTTCACCAACAGCCGTTAATGTTGGGCTCGCAACAGTCATTTGCGACCCTTCATAGAACAGTCACTCCAACTGCCGCAAAGTGTACTGCGACAGTTGGGAACTGTCGCAAGTTATGAGTTTTCACATGGTTTAAAAGGAACTTGCGACAGTTCCTAACTGTTGCAAATGTCTAATTTAAAATTTTGAATTTATTATTTTGCGACTGTTTGAAAAGTCGCAAATGTTTTTTTTTTTTTTTGAAAATAGTCAAAAATATTTATTTAGTTTTGAAAATGATATGGCCTGATTTAAATTTTTTTCTCTAGAATTTGAAGACAATCTCAAAATAATATATTACTAAAGACTTAGAATGCAAAAATATACATAATTCAAGAGTAAGTAGTTTGATCCATATATACATCAACTTAACTAAAACAAAAGATAATGTACCTAGTTTAAACATTCAAAAAACCGAAACACTAGTGGTTGAACATTCGGTAAAGTACGTAGTTTCAACATTCAAAAAACCGAAACACTAGTGACAGTATATTCAAAACAACTGTACCAAAATGAGAAGTCCTTAAAATATCTAAATATTCCCTAGTGATGTTGCTTCAATGATCCTCAAGGCGGTAGCTAGACTCAGATGAATAATGTCTACCATCTCTTGTTGTTTCTAAATTTGTTGGCTGAAAAGAAGAAGAAAAATAAATAAGACAGTGATTAGTAAAACGCATGAAGCACACATAGGGCACCAAACAGAACACTCACATGTAAGTCAGAAGTACCACATTGACATGAAACATGAATGCACTGACTCGTAAACACAAGTTATAGACACCATTAACAAAAATTTTAAAATGAAAGTGATTGAATGTAACACCATGCGTTAATGTCAGACATTGGACACACTTTCAACATGAAATGATTCAAGCATTTCTCACAGCAGAATGTATAGAAGCCTTCATAAGTTGAAGATCAGAATCTAAATTTTCGTATAGAAAGTAAGCTCAACTTAACACTTTCTTAGATGACATTATGGTTGCGTAAAATGGTCATGATCTTTAACATTATGTTACATTTTACAATTCAATGTAGTCATATGAGCCGTGTCGGTGTCGGACATGATATGTATCCAACACTTGGACACCAGACACGCCTAATCTAAGGAGTATATGTGCTTCATAGGTGTAGAATAAAGTGAAAGCATGGGAGTAAAAATAAAGTAATTTCATTTCGCACGCACAGAATCTCCCTAGAAAATTGATTCCAAAGTTACTTTTCTGGATTTTGTCACAACTTCAACACAGGGCACTCCCAACAGTAAAACACAACAGAAGGTACTGCTATAGAATGCAAACCCCATGGCATACTGTAAAACGTGAAAACGCAGCAAAGCCCCCCCAACAAACACCTACATGATAGAGCTAAAAAATGCTGCTATAACAACTTATTCTAAATGTTTATTGACAGACTTTGTCACAATAGCTCATCGAATCCACACAGTTATTGACAGTGACTTGGTTTTGGTCCTCAGTGATGGTAAGAGTATTAGATCACAATTATAACTGATTCTGACCATTTAATTGTGTTACAAAATAGGCTTTCAGATTAAAAAAAACTATATACGGGAAGTATTAATAAGCATTGTACAGATAAAAATATGAAAGATATTGATAAATATTCTAAATCCGAATGAAGTAACATGAAAATGATGCTAGAGTTTGATGTTTGATATTGACAAGAAACTTAATATATATCTTATTTTACAGGGAGAATTGCAGAATATGATGAACCATCAAAGTTACTTGAAAGAGAAGATTCCTTCTTCTATAAACTTATAAAGGAGTACTCTCGCAGATCCCATAGCTTCAACAACTTGGCAACTCAACATGTCCAAGACAGGGAATAATTTCAAGACTTTAGGGATAATATATTAATATATGGAGTCACAGATAGCTACTTGTTTGATGGGACAAAAAAGGCTCCAAATTATTTCAGCCATAACTTCAATAAAGAAAGAAGCTCCTTCCTGGTCCCATTCATGTGAGGTAACAGAACAAAATGGGAAATCATTAAGAGACTCTTTATTTGAGATACCATATGTGAGGAGACAGGCTCCAATTTTGAGCAAGAATTGGGGACGAGATTGTAAATAGGAATGTCCAGTCTCTCATCTAGTAAATTGTAATAACTAGAAGTTCTCTATAATCTGTTAAGAAGTGCACTTATATGTTTACAGATGGAGTTTTCACCGTCCATTTAGAAAGTAAAACTGAGAAGAAAAAAACTCTTGTTTGATTTTTAGATTGGATCTTATTGTAAACTCATTTTTGCCTTCAAACCATGTTGTCGTTGGAGAATAGTCCTAAATTCACTATTCCAATTCAAAGAAGATTAAGAAAACAATTTGTACCTCCAAGGAATCAAGAATCCTATTAGCCGTTCAAATTAGTAACACATTAAGAAAAAGGTCAACAACTAAAGATAAACCAACTGTCCTCAAAAGCAAAGGAATTGCACATGAATAAGAATGATGAGAGAAAATTACCTCAACGACAAAATATTCAAGACGACGGCAAGGTAAACAGGAGGAGCGGCACCGATACAGAAAGCATGAAATTAAAGACGAACCTTGCTGCTCCTTGAGTTGGCCTTCTTAGTGCCAGCGGCACCGAATCCTAAGGGTTTTGCTTCTTAGAAGAAAAGATGAAATAGGTATTCAAAATTGCTTGGAAAAAACCATTAAAAAAAGGGTATAGAAACATGTCAAAGATGTGAATGAGAGAGTAATGTGTGAGCAAAGCAGATTTTCTAATATAACAAACAGACATTCTAATATAACAATGAGAGAGTAACGGGTGTGTGCTTTGGAATATAACAATCAGCTAGATTTTTGTTTACAACATTATGATATTCAGATTTTTGTTTACACATTGGAACCATTTACCTTTGCTATACTCACACAACACCATAACCAAAAATTAAATTATGCAATCAAATTTGATGTCACATAATTTCACAAAATCAAAACCAAATAAAAATTAATTATTCAGTTCCTCTCAATTCCACAATTAAATGATCAAATACCATAAGAGAAATCATGAGAGAAACAGATGAATTACATTAATGGTCGAAACCAAATCGTCACCGAAATCCTATTCCAAGGCGCCGAAGAATCTTGAGGCTCTGCAACTACCTCCTCTGCGACTTGCTGCTCGTGAGGATGTCATTGGTTCAACTTGCCGAGTTAGTGAGTTCGTGAAAAAACAGCTTATGCAAATAAATAAGCTTATGTATTATTCATAAGCTTATCAAGGTAGTTTATGAAAAAACAGCTTATGGATATAAAATTTTAATTAGGGGAAACTTATGACCCAACACAGGGCTCAATACCAAGTCATGTAGATATCGTGAATAAGGTTTTAAGCAACTGCAATCGAGGCCTCAACATCGAAGTTTCATTGTAACACCCCTACTAGACGTTACCTAGGATATCTAGCATAATCATAATCGATCTCCAAAGGTAACGTCTAGTAGGGGTGTTACAATTTGGTATCAAAGCCCTATGAACCACTTACACAGAAGTTCGAATCCACAACTTAGTCATTTAAGTCATATTACTCAAAACACCTTAACTGACAGCTTATGCCCTCTAAACAAATCAATTAATGTTCAAATTTTCCAGAAGCAAACCATACATGTATACACAGCTCCTAACCCATCCCTACAGCAATTATAACATGTTCATTCCAAGAAAATCAAGTATGGAAGCTTTTGAAACGACTTATTTTTATTTTTTTTTTAGCTTCTAGCTTTTCATTCCAAACAGAAACAACAAGAAAATTGCTACGACTAACAGCCCAAAATACAGAGTTATCTCAGAATCCAAAGGCAATAACAGCTTATGCATATAAGACAAATCATATGGAACTGCCACACTTTGTAACATATCTTTGTTAGTCCACAGACCCCATTTCAACAAGTTTAGATTTTGATTAGTGTTAGCCACTTCAATTTCCAAAACAGTGATGACAATAAGAGAAAAATGGGTCTGAATTTCATGATTTTGGTGGTTATGGTGTCATGGTTTTGGTCAATTCCTACTACGTGTGCCTTGGCTGCAAAACAACAAGAGAATCTGAAGCTCAGGTTTGATGAAAATGGTGAATTCAAGATTTTACAAGTGGCAGATATGCACTATGCAAATGGAAAGACTACACTTTGCTTAGATGTTCTTCCTTCACAAAATGCTACTTGCAACACAAGCAACAACTATTGACTAACTTCTGCACTACAATTCAACCAGTCCATACATATTACTGTCATCAAAACACCATTCAACCCCAAAAAAACAACACAGGCAGAAGAAGAAACTCTAATGCTCCAGAACAGTCCCAAAAACATAACCAGAAATGCGCCATCAGACTGTGTTGTTATTAGTTTTGATTCTCAAATGAACCGATATTGTCTACAAGTTTTATCGCAACTAATTAAAATGGTCAAATTGATAAGTCGAACATTGTCATTTCGACTTTCTAGAAATACAAATGAAATAAAACTCCTATATCATTAATTCCCAACCATCTAAAATCATACTTCTTAGACTATCGACAACAGGGGCATCTACAACACACTGTGGTTAATCAAAAAAGAGTCTCAAGTAAGCTTTTTCTCTAAAAACTACTTTTTCTAAAATATCCAGCTCTTCCAAAGTTTTACATCAAACGCCATGAGTCATGCTTACTCTAAACTAAACTTGAAAATGGATCAACCAACAAATAAACCACAAGATGAACAACGATAATACAATCATTAGAGCTTATACTCACTCAAATACGCTCTTTCTCTCTCTTATGTTTCTTCGATGTACCAAACCAGTGAAGTTATACAAACAAAATTATTCAAACCAATGAACACAGTTTTCTAAATCAAAAACTTGGCATCAAATCAAATTTAAAGCAAAGATGAAGGACCACATAAATCAAAAAACCCAAATCAAAATCCCTAAAATTTTAAATCACAAATTAGAAGCAATAAAATCAATTTAGCAAAGGTTATTCACTAACCTTTCAGAGCAATAAAATCAAAGGTGATTCACCGATTGGACTGATTCTGAGATTATCGCAGGTTAGGGTTTGAGCTCCGGTTGTGAGAGTAGATTTGAGAAGCTCTGATTGTGAGAGTTGAGAAGATTCAGAAATTATCGCAGGTTAGGGTTTGGAAGTGAGAAGAATCTGAATCAAGAGTGTGTAGGTTAGGTTGGGAGTGTGAGAGCGAGTGTGAAGAATCTGAATCTGAACGAGGAAGAGGAACGAGTGAGGATGAGTTTGTGAAGTTTGTGGATTATCGCAGGAAAGAGGAAGAGGAACGAGTGTGGGATTATCGCAGGTGAGTTTGTGAAGTTTGAGATTTTGGGAAAAGAGAGAACGCGGGGAATGAAAATTTTGGGTAGAGAGCATAAATGAAATTGCAACAAGCCTTTTAATTCATTTACCAAAGAAAAGCTGCGACAGTTGCTCCAAACAGTCGCAACGACCGTTGCAAATGTGCATTTTGAGGCAGTTATAAGGTAAGGGTCGCAGATGAAGTGTCGCAATTTGCAGTTTTTCTTGTAGTGGCGGGACTATTCCACATGTTTGCAAACAATCTCTTTTGGTCCTCTTGCCACAAGTATTCCCTCAAAACTAAACCCTCCAACTTCAAATAAGCCGACTTGACCGAAAAAGAATCAAAAACGTCTAAGTTCGACCTCCACCTATCCTCCTCTTGAGACAAAGTCATCCCTTCCAAATCCTCCATTAGACTAACAAATAATTGCTCCTCCCACACAAACAATCTGCTTCTCTAACAAAAATTCCACTCCGTACCCTCCTTGTTAGCCACCACTAGCTCTCCCACCTTCACATCCTTTTCATTTGAGATTGATTAGGCTTGGGTTTTTACTACTAAAACTTCTATCACCTCTCCACTTTGCATTCCAAAAGCTTGTGTTTAAACCATTACCTACTCTTCTTGTCACCTCCGAATTAAACCACCCATGCCTCCCAAGCTCCTCAAGTTTGACAATCTCATTCCACCATAATGAAGTATACCTAGGCCACTCCCCTTCTACGTCCTCCACCAACCTCGCAACACCAGGGCCATATTTAACATCTAACACTTCTTTCCAAAGTGCTTTTTCTCCATCTAACAACCTCCATCTCCACTTAGCCAACAAACTCACTTTAACCACTCTTACATCCTTTACCCCTAGCCCTCCATTTTTCTTTTGTTTACAAACTGACTTCCACTTGACCCAACTAATGTGCAGAAGCATCATGCAATAAAGACATTTATTTCAACTATGTTGTCATCCTAAGCTTAACACCTATTAATTGAATTACCCTAAATTTATTACTAAAAGAGAAAAGATAATAAAACTTGGGGGGTTATGCCAAAATCTAAGGAGAAACCATAACAAATGTCTCATTAAACAACTTACATGAAGAATCCGTTGAGATAAATTCAGGTGAAGAGAAAACAAGTGCAGAGTCTAAACAATAATTAACAAAATTTATACTCTTAAAATATCCAAACTTTAGGAAATACATTTAGAAATGGTAAGAGGAATGGTTTTCCACCATATATAGGAACTAAAACTAATACCTAAATTGGTAAGCATCTCAGCACAAGGATTACCCTCTCTGTAAATGTAGGACATGATAAAAGTCATCTTTGTAGTAAGAACCAAACATTTTTTCCATATGTTTCGACGACTTCTAGTACCAATTGCATGGTTTTTGAAAGCCATAGTAGCCAACTTCGAATCTAATTCAATCCAAAGTAAATGTCAAACTTTGGATAAGTTAAGAGTGAGTTTAAACATAAAGGAGAGACTTAGACATCACAACTCAGTTTGCATTCCCAAGAAACACCAATCCTCTTCCACCCATTTATAATATATAATAAATATGATTTTCGTCCCTGCGAAAAAAAATTGAAAAACGTCCTTGCAAAAAAAAATTGTTTGAAAAAGGTCCCTGGCCCACAAAAACGCTGAAGTGGCATGGCTTTGGCCACGTGGCAGTTATTGACTGTGTAACTCCTGTCACGTGGCGCTGACGTGGCATGCCACATAATATTAAATTTTAAAAAATCATTTTTAAAATTCTGAAAATTGTTTTTTGAAATTAAGAAATCTGAAAATCATTTTAAAAAAAAATCATAAAAAACTTAAAAAAAATCTCTGATTATATATTTTTAAAAATTATAATTTTTTGAAATATGAAAAAAAAATGGAATTTTTTTAATTTTTAAAATTCTGAATATAAATTTTTGAAAAACAAAATATGGAAATTGATTTTTCTTTTAAAATTACATCATCCGAAAATTTATAATTTACGAAAATAAAATTGTCAGTATTTTAAAAAAAAAATGAACATATAATTTTCAGATTTTTTCCAAGAACTTTTTTTTTTATTTTCTTGTTCTTTTACAAAAAACAAATTGAAAAGGTATTTTCAGATTATATAATATTCAAAAAAACAGTGGGGTCAGGGACATTTTTCAAACAATTTTTTTTTTAAAGGACGTTTTTCAATTTTTTTTTTTTGCAGGGACGAAAACTAAAACTCGCCCAAATTACAGGGATGAAAATCATATTTAAGCCTATTAAATAAGGAAAAACTCTAAGAGAAAAAACAAAATCAAGTAAAAAAAAGTAAAACGGGCCCTAAAGAAAAAGTGTGATGTTCAACAACCCTTAAGTTCAGCTTTGAAACGAGTGTTATAAGAATTAATTTTAGCATTTTGATGCAATTTCATCCTCCGGTTCTTCATAATTATTATTCTCCGAAGCCCTACATGTTGGAGTAATTCAAGGTCCATCTGAATCGTTATTCTTCATAATATGATGTATCATTGCTGTCTCCTTACCCAACTAGGTTTCAGGCACACTTTCCTCATTATGATATTGCACAGATTCTGGCTCTGGCGAAATATCACATTCTTTATTGTATCATTATAAACATGTGGAGTATCATAAAAAAGGGTAGTCTTAGATAAAGTATCATAACAAGTGAGAGATAAGAAGAATAATCAATGTTAAAATTAAAGAAAATGAACATGTGTTGTTAGTCTCTCTCAAAAAACTTTGATTTTGCTTATTTTCCCCTCTTCTTCAATTTTTGTTATGCATTTAGAACTATAAGCTTTGCCTTTATCGTCGCATATGAAGATATGGCGACAAAGTCAAAGTTTATAGTTGTTGATAAATCAACGTGCTTTTATTTGGTTGGTTGGTTAACTTGTGAAGCAAGTTACTTCACTTAGCATATAAATACTTGGTTTGTAATCAATTGATATATTGCATATCAATATCTTGTATCATAACCATTATTCAATATAATAGTTTTACAATTCACCAAACAAAACTCTCTTCATTCTCTTTATTTTCACTGCATTGAGTGTAATCATCTCAAGCTTGTACCAACAAATTGGTATTATGAGTCTTTTGGTTCTTGTGGGTATAGGACTATAGCTCACAAATTTCAAGGTCGAATTGTCATATGTTGCAACGATGAATAGTTAATATAATAGTAAAATAGAATGATACCAAAAGAAAGTAAAAATAATAGTAAATAGAAAGTAAAATTCAATACAATTTTTATACGAACTAAAGTTAAGTAAAAGAATATATATATATATATATATATATATATATATATGCATTCTGTTGCTATTTTCTTCCCTCTCCTAACAAACTAATCAATATTTTTTTTAACAACTAAAAATGAAATATAATAATCACCAAGAGTTATTCAATTCGCATAAGACGTGCAGAGATAAACGCTCCTAGAAGAATAGAAAGTCCACTTTTCTGTAGCCAAATAACAAACTAATCAATATAATAAATGATCCTCATAAAATTAGTTTCATGCTTCTTTAATTTATGTTCAGATCTATATGCCCCGTTAATTTCCCATCATTGTGCTTAAACGATTTTTACATATTTGGCTTATTTTCTTTTTTTATATTTTTATATAGGGTCGTTCCTATGAAATAAGAGGTTCGATTCTCTTTTTAAAATAAGCCCCTAGTAAAATTAAAATGAAATTTTTTGTATGTAGCTAGGCTTCACTAAAAAAATGAGAATCAGAAGAACTTCAAAAACAATAAACGAAATTAAAAAAAAAAATAAGTGAAAGAAAGGTGAAATGTACCTAACGGTGTCGTTTGGATTTTTCACTCCTTCATTGTGGGAAAGGGGAAAACGTGGTTTATGCGAAAAAGAAATTATTGTTGTGATTCTTTCAATGAAATAACTTTTTAAATTGATTGATTAAGTGATTATACACAAATTGAGGGTGGTTTGATAGCATCAAATTTATGTCCAGAAAAGAGAATTAGAGTTTAGAAAAAACTCAAACATGTACCGAAGAAAGAAAAAGAAGTAACAAATAATTTTTTATTTAAATGGGGTGTGGGTATTAGACTTAAATATTTTTTTTTAGAATTATAGATTTTGGGGGTCCGGCTTGGTTGAGCTGCTTGCGCACCCCAAGGTCGGACCTGATCCTCTAAGTAGATGGATAATGAGTGTGAGAAGAATTCTACTGTTAAGAATTTAGAAGATCATGAGATAGTTAATCTTGTGTCTAATATTTTAGAAACAAATTTGGAAAATTCGAAGTCACCTGAAGCTAAGGTTGATGGATATCAAAATATTTGTCCCTATATAGGAGATTAATGAGTTAGTTTAGGACCTTTAAGCAGATTAGGCGGATTGAACGGCTCTTTTTTTTTTAAATAACTTACTAACTTTAATTAATAAGATAAGATATATTAAGGAAGGATCTCTTCACATTATTTATGGTTCCTCCGTTAATCACACTTTTCGGTTCCACCGTTAATCCATCCGCAAATTGTTATCCCACATAGATACACAAACATGTAAAGACAAAACTAGACGGATAACCAACAATAATAAACCATCTTCCTTCATAAAGTCGTGTAACAAAGACAATTACGATATAAAGCATTTGACAACACATCGCCTTTCATACTTACGGGAGCAGCTACACCGACTCCTTCAACCAATCAAGCGACCGGAGCAGCTCTGGCTCTGGTTACCGGGGTTTCAACTTTGGGAATTTTTTTTCCGATGATTTCACTTCATTTTTCTTCATTTTAGAAGGTAAGATTTGTGATTTTGACCCGTAACATTTTAGAAGGTAACATTGTTATACTTTTTTGTTCAAAATTGCAATTTTTTAAAAGCTAAAGGGCAAAAAATACATTTAAGCCTTGTTATTTGTATGTTCCCGATTTTTCAAATATCTATTGAATATTATAATCATTATTTTTGTTGATTTTAGATCTTTCACATCTGTCCAAGGTCCTGGAAAAACTCTAGGCCGAATGGATGAAGAAGGTGAGTTACCACTTTGTAGTAGGGACAATATACCTACAAATCCGTCTAGTTCAATTTGCCCCCTTTAACAACTTTTATAAAGTTAAAGGGGAAAAACAGAATAAAACAAAGTTGTAAGAATATTATCCCTGCTACAAAACTCACATTCTTCATTTATTCAGCTTGAATTTTTGTAGGACCTCGAGCATATGTGAAAGATCTAAAATCAACAAAATTAATAATTATAATATTCAATAGATATTTGAAAACTCGGGAACGACATAAGTGCCTTGTTGATTCACAACTCTAATGACAATTTTTTAGTTTCTTATACAGCCAGCTTATGTGATCTTCACCCAACTGTATTTTTATATAATGTAACATAGTTTTATTCGGTTAGCGTTAAGCGAACTTAGCGAAAGATTAGATGTAATTGTGCTACTTATGATTTTCATTTGTAGCCTATTAACTTGTTTGGGTATTTTTGGATTTGGTATGAAATAGACAGCTAAGCGAACAAGATGGATGAGAAGAGACGCTAAGAATCCAAAATTCTTAGTGAATCATGTTAAAATTGTTCTTCTCCAATCTTATTCTTCTATTTCTTTTTTTCCTTAGTATCAATTGTCTTTCAACGTGCCTCGGGTCTAGATAATTCATCCTCTCGCTGTTCCACCTTAATGATAGACGGCTACACTTGCCTAGACCTTACCCTCAACATACAAACACAAGGTTCAGACAAACGTAGCCGTCTATCATTAAGGTTGAACAACGAGAGGATGAATGATGAGGACACGAGGCACGTTGAAAGAGAATTGATACTAAGGCGAAACAAAGATAGAAGATCAAGATTGGAGAAGAAGAAGCCATTTGGTATTGGTTGGTTGTTGAGTTGGTGATGATTATTATAAGATTTATAATATTTATTTATTATTTATTTATAGAGTTCTGCCTCACCTTCTCCTTGGCTAGCTAGTTTTTCATTCTGTGGGTAAACTATTTTTCCATTCCGCCTCTCACCTTTTTTTCCGCAGGCATTACAGGAAACAATAAATGTCGTTCGCGATCTAGAGAGAGAAGGGAGAGGCATCCTTCTTCTTCGCTCAAAAACCAGCTAGCTTCACTAGCAAGCTTATCCAATTGACCCGCTTCATTTTCACAATTCAGTTGACCCGATTCACTGAAATTGCCGCATCTGTCGCGGCGGAGAAGCATGTTCAATATGTTCATGATAAAGAAACCAGGGTAAATATTTTTTTTTGTTTTGTTTACCTTCTCTGTTCCAATATGTGTAACTTTTTTAGATATATTGAGCTAAGAGTAACCTCAAAGCACACCAAAAACCTCTCCCTATTCCAGTACATCCCCATGTTTACACTGATTTTTGGTAAACAACCGCTGGTTTAAAATTAATTACTTGCGAGATCAATCATAAATTTTAAGGACATATTGTGTTTGTTATTTTCCAGAAATTTGTGATTGTTCTTGAAGAACTTAGTAAAAGTATGAAGATAACTGTTGAATTCAACCCACTCAAATCCGTCAAACAAGTAAATTGCAAAGACATTTAAGAAAACAAACTTAAATTGCATTGATTAAATGTAAATTGGTACACATGTTAATACATTCTAACTTGTGACTCGTTTCTCTCTTGAATGCGGATAGTTTGAGCGTAAGTTTTGTGTATGATTGGTTTGTGACCCGTTTTTTCTATGAAAAACTACTATTTATACTAGAAGAGTAACTACCTACTTTCAAGATTTGAAACTATAACTGCTGAAAACGGATGAAGATGTCTGTTCGATTTGAAACGTTTATCCCTTGGAAGTATCCGTTGTCTGACCTCGTGTGGAACCAAGCTTTCTTCGATACCCTTCTGTCTGTCGAACTGAAACCACGCCTTGAACATTCCCATTAAGTCCAACCTTTCGACCAATCATTTCGATGTGCAAGCCATGCTGATTCCTTCGATCGTGAGGTCAACTCTAGTTTGAGTGCATTTAAGATACCCTTTTAAAAATGCAGGCTAACACCCCAACAGTGAGATGAGGATCAAGTAACTGTGATGACTATTTCTATCAAAATGTGAAAGTTCTATATCATATTGTGCTGATTTATTTGCTTAATTAACTTTATTACAAAGATTTTTCATTTTTGGAGTTAATATGTATTTTTTGCTAGACATTCATGTATAAGGCTATTTTTTTGTCTTTTTTGTTCCTTTTATGGTGATACATTATGTTTATTTTCCATGTTGTTTGGGTTTGAACTGAATTGAACTCCTTATCCCCTACGGCAATACCAGATTTACCTACTATTTTTGGTTGTCATTAAAATGTTAAATTTCTTATGCTAGATGTTATGATAAAGGCAAAACTAATAGCTGTAGAGTTCATTTTTTTATTTTTTATTATTGGTATTGTTTCCTATTTTTCCATGGTTCCGATGTAGTTGTTAAGAGCAGAGGACGACCATGAGTCGCACCATAACAAATTTTGGACTTTCAAAATGTTAACTTCAGTCGATTAGATTGTTTGGACAAAATTTGTTAATATGTTTCTTTAACATTGGCATTTTCTTAACAATTATTATGAAATATATATATGGAAAAAAAAAATTGCATCTAGTAAATTTCATAGAGATTATATTTAAAGACACAACATTTCTTTAAATAAGGCTTATACTTATGGATGCAGGAAGTTTATTCAAGCTTCAATTTCTGAGCTAATGCATCTGACTCTTTTGGTTTTGTCAAAGGGGGTAGGTAGCATATAAGCTTTTTAACTCTTCAATGCTTTCTAATGTCAAATTAATTGTTTCTATTAAAGAGAACTTATGTAGTACCTGAAGCGTCATTGATAATGATTTGTACGCCATCAATGACTGCAACTGCTCACAACAACGGACCAAATTCCGCACAAGAACTAGAAATTGAACCTGCCAAATAGAATACGTTAGAAAATAACCTAAATAACTTGAAGCATCATGAAGACTATCTTTGGAAATTCGTATATGTGCAAAAGAAAGTGATAAAACAAGTACGAATTTGATAAACACAGAACATGTAACCCCGGAAAAAAAAATCAAAAGAAAGTGGAAGAGGAGAGTGTTGTGTTTTTCTTTCTGAGTAATACGTCTAGTTTTATTTCATATAATGCCACAAGTTGCTAATCAAAGATTTCTCAAAATAATAATAATAATTTACACTATGTATTTTCTTTTTGTTATAAACCCATAGATTTGCTTTCTATAATATTTCAACATTTATTTCAATCTATCTTTACCATCTTAATCTTATCTTAATCTTAATCTTAATAATATACAAATGTGAAACTATAAATATGAAAAAACAAGTCCATCAATCCTAGGTGTCAAAATTCTAAGCCACCATCAATAAATCACAATATTTTTAAAGCTCATTTTATCATCAAATATAGTAATAGGGACCACAAAACCATAACAATTCTCAAATTTTTACAATAAATAATTCATCAAAATTCATTTTAGACCATAAAAATTTGAAAGTGTTGATTTCCCCCAACAAACATCATTTTCGGATGTACTATTAAGAAAAAAACAAAAACCAATTCAAAATATGACCCATATGAAAGAAAGCCCAACACTCCAAACCAAACTCTTTTATACCTTTTTCTCATAAATAATAAATGCAAAATACCAATTGGGGAAGCTTTCCCTTCTTTCACGTTGAAAAAGTTTCCTCCCAACCCCCATATGTGAAAAACGATTCAACAACCCCTCTGTATCAACCACTCTCTCTTCTGAAGTAGCAGCAACTAAAATGGCTTTACAACAATTCAAATTCAAATTTCGAATTTCAAATTCAATTCACTCTCTTACTTCTCTTTCTCACCCTTCGACCTCTCTCTCTCTCTCTCTCTCTCTCTCTCTCTCTCTCTCAAAAAATTCTCACAAACCTCACCTCCATTCTTCTCTCTCGCTTCAATTATCAATTCCTAAACCCTATTTTCATTTTTTTATTCTCAGGCAGACACGAATTGTCGTCGTTCAACTTCAGGTCTCTCACTAAAGGTAATTTGTGTTCATAGAAATTAGGGTTTGTGGTTTAATTTTTAATTTAAATCCTTTTTGTTAGAAATTTCGTTTAATGTTTTCCGTTGATTATGTTTGGTTTGAAGGTGAGAAAAACACAAGAAGGGGGGAGGGGTTGAATTGTGTTAGCTTTTTCTTCGTTTTCTCCTACTGAAGTTACTGGTCAGAAGCAGTTAGATTACAACTTCTGAAGTGATATTCATATTCTAAATGCAGCGGATAAAAACAGAGAGAGAGAGAGAGAGAGAGAGAGAGAGAGAGAGAAAGAAAGAGAGAAGAAAGACACAAAGCAATTATACAGGTTCCTTCCACAAACCGGAAGTAGTCCTGTCCCCCTTGCACTTCCAAGGAGAGTTCACTAAAATGTAATATATGATTACAAATGCTCACTGCTAAAACTTGCAAGAGACTTCAAACTACTGAAGCACAACTGCAAGAGATTTCCTATGCTCCTGAACACAATCAAGTGACTTATTTGCTCAAGCACAACTGCAAGAGACTCTATTCTGCAAAATTAGCTTATGGTGATTTTGCTTCTGATGAGGTGTGTAACAGCCCGATTTTTCGTTATTTTATTTTCGATTAATTTTATGTGTGTTTATATATGCTTGTATGTGATTATTTATCTTTAAGTGTAAATCCTTGGGTTTCGTGTTAGAAGGGCATTTTGGTCTTTTGGTGAGCAAGGGTAAATTAGTAATTTTGGTTGAGGATTATTTGTAGCGTTTTAAGTGAGGACCATTTGTTTAAGTTGTTAGTATGTTGTGGTCATTAAAAATTAGAGTCAGTGGTTACTCGTTATTTTACCGTTAGTGAGATAGAAAATAGAGAATTGGATTAATTAGAGTTTGAGCCCATATGACATTTGGAGAGTTAGGCCAATTAGTTGTGTGACTAGATAACCCAACTCTTATGTGGAAATTAGGGTTAGAACAATTCATTTCATAACACAAGATAGAGGTAGAGAGAGAAAGGCTAGAGAAAGGGGAAGAAAGGCTTTGAAGAGAAATAGGCTTGAAGAGCTAGAGGGTGAAGAATCTATGAGCTAAAGTGAGGTCAAGGCTTGGATTCTTGGAGTTAGAGGTAAGGGGGATAGTATTCAAGCATAATCCTTTTCTACCCATTTCTCATAAGTGCTTAATTGAATAAGTGATTATGTGGATAAGTGATTATTTAAGTTTAATTGTAGAAATTCATACTTAGATGTTGATGATATGATTGTGTATATGAATTGAATGATAATTGTGTTGTAGATGATGAATTTGTATGCCAAAAGTTATAAGTGTGAGTATATTATGTTTTTGTGTAAAATTGATGAAGAATGAAGTTGTGGTTGTTCAATTATGAGTGAATTCATGATTATTTGTTGTTGATGTTGTTTTGGAGCATGTTGTTGATGAATTGATACAATGGGTATCCCTATTTGTGAATTGGTGATGAGAATTGTTGTTGAAAATTTGTGAAAGTTTGGTGAATTGTTGAATTTTGATGAAATGATGTTTTAATCTCAAGTTCTATGCATCATTGAGTGTATTTTTATGTATATGACCTGTAAACATTATTTAGGACGTGTTTTGGGTTTTGGAAAGATCAAAATTGGGATTTTGGGGGAAAAAGGGTTTGAAACCCGAAGGTTTTTCTCAGAACTGATGAGCGTTCGCTTAAGCGAGCCATCAGCGAGCTGTAAGCGAACGTGACCAGTGGGTTCTGGACACAGTTCGCTTGAGCGAGTTGTAAGCGAGCTCCAAGCGAAGGGTGACCAGAGGCTACTGGAACCTGGTCACTCAAGCAAACCAGACTTCGCTTAAGGGAGCAGTGTCCTGTTCAACAACTTTTTGATTTTTCGTTTCGTGCACTTGGGGACCAATCCGAACGTCCAAAAATGTTTCTTTTGACTTAGTTAATCACTGTTTATACATCTAATCCTACTGGAACATCATTTGAATCAAATTGGACTTGGTTTTTATGAATTGGTTTTAATGTTTGGAAAATGTCCAAGAAACTCTGTTTTTCCGAAATGTGTTTTCTTAAACGAATGATGTAGGGCTAGGTATGCATGATGTATATATGTGATTACTAAAAATGGTTTTGATCGAATTCATTTGGAACTACCACGTCTTACTTTGAAAAATAGCTTCATTTTGAAAAAGTAGCAATATGATACGAACTTTGTGAATTATGAGATTTCTTGGTAGTTGGCCGGTTAAACACACATGTATGTACACCTACACTCATAAGTGATTAGTGTGCATGCATAGTTGAGGTAATTGAATCGTTTTTCTTTGTTTTGATTCATTGACCCCAATTGTTTAAAGTTGTGAAATTTATTATACGAACTTGGTTGAAAATATTCATTGAACCCGTTTACTTTGAAATTCTTTCATGAATGGTTTGATATGAATATATAAGGTTGTGTGAATGTTGGTTTGGTGATTGAATATGATGATTGTCATGATTTGGCGTATTTTCTCCGTTAACTGAATTGTAAGAATTATGTGAAGTTGTGGAATTAATATGATGATTGTTGGTGTTTAAATATCTTATGTACATATATGTTGTTGTTGAGTTGTCGTACATGCTATTGTTGTTGAGTCGTTGGTGTAAGCATGTAACGAATAATGTTGGTGTTGATTGTTGAGGTTATTTGCATTGTTGTCGATTGTGTCATATGTGCATGCATCATAACATGTTGGCGACGAATACTTTTGTATTCAATTATTCGATGTGGTTATTCGGGGTGATTATGATGTTCAATTGGCATCAGGGACAACAGCCTCGAAGGTGATTTGGTACCACATGCATATAGGTGTCGTGTCTAGGCGCATTGCATAAGAATAACATGATTGATAATTGTTAAGTGCTTGGTGTGTAAACGTATAATGGTGTTCTTGGTGATTACTTGCAATTGATGAAATATGTACTTGTGCAAGATTTATTGGTGACGATTTGGTGAATGTATGAAGATGTGTTATAATAATGCTCATTATGAAATATGTAATTCTATAACGCATGTTTAATCCTGTTTATAATTTCTTATTATGATTGATGTGAAGCTTTTAACACCCTAATTTATTAATTATTTATTTTATAGAGTTTAGAGTCTTTTTTATATATTTTAGTGAATATTTGCGATGTGTGGGTTTTTTATAATTATGAGTTAGTAGTATTAGAAGTTTAGTAAAATATTATTAGTGGAAGAATAAAATAAAAATAGACTTTATGAGGCAGTAAGGGAAAAATTGGAATAAGGGGAAATTATATTAGGTTAAGAATATAAGAGGTAGAGTTTAGAAAGTCAGTTTTACGTAAAAACAATTTTTGGGAGAAAAGGGAGAAAGTGAGAAGTCAGAGAAAAGGAGCTT
Source organism: Medicago lupulina (assembly GCA_958299785.1). Classification (NCBI taxonomy): domain Eukaryota; kingdom Viridiplantae; phylum Streptophyta; class Magnoliopsida; order Fabales; family Fabaceae; genus Medicago; species Medicago lupulina. Next base: position 20,316,343 of record OY283145.1, on the reverse strand, counting down.
GTGGTCTGCGATTTCAACAACCTAAGGTAAGGGTGGGACTAACTTTCTATAATCTTAAGTAATGATTCTATAAAAGATTAATCATGTTGTTGTTGTTGAGTTTTAGGATTATTGAAATTAGGTTAAAATTCAATAAAAATTGTAGAAAGTGTATGAATTTCATGAATTAATGTAAGGAAGTGATGTCTAGTGTAACACCCTAGTCGTTATTTTATTATTTTTGATTTATTTATAGTCCTTTTTATGATTTTAAATAATATTTGTTGATGGTGTGGTGTTGATGCGTCAATAAAGTAGTTTATTTAATATAGTATTTATTCTTATTTGTTTGAATTTAAGTTTATTATTATTTCCTTTTTAAGTCATTTAGATGAATTAGTGATTAGTTTACTTTATATAATATTCAGTCTTGTTTTATTTAGATCTAGGTTTATTTTATATAATATTCAATTTTATTTAGATCTAAGTTTATTTTATATAATATTCTGTCTCGTTATATTTAGATTTAAGTTTATTTTATATTATTGTTATTTCCTTTCTTAGAACTATTTTACTTTAGAATGCAATCTATTATATTTCAGGGAAGAATATTGGATGGAAAGAGCCTTGGAGCAGAAGAAAGGGATTCAGAGCTGATTTGGAGCAAGAATACGAAGATTCGGAGCCAAAAATAAATCTCCTCCAAGTCAGAAGCTTGGCACGGCCCGTGCTAAATGTGGCACGGCCGTGCCACCTCTCAGGATCCACTTTTGCTGCTTTTGCTTCTTGTGCAAGCTACTCTGTTTAGTTTTAGACCCACAGTTTCTTGTGGAGCACTCTAGTATTATAGTTGCTTAGGTTTTAGGTTAATTGTAAGCTATAAATAGAGGAGCCTTCCATCACAAATATTTATCTTATTCTTGGAATATAGTGACAGTTGTTTTCTAATAATAATTTCTCTTTATTTTATTTACTTTATGTCTTCTCTCTTCTTCCCCTTGTCTACTATGATTATGAGTGAGTAAACTTCTCTTGTCTTGGGATTGTTGGATAGTCTAATGACATAATCCAAAGCAAACCAAGCCTTTTCTTTAAACTCTTAAGTAATCTAGTTTCTAATCTAAATTCACCGGTTAAACATGGATTAATCATTATTAACTACCAACAAGCGAAGGCTGAGGTTATGATAATTATTAATCCATTATCCCAAACGTCAAATCTACAAGCGAAAGCTGCGATGAGATGTTGGAACAAGTGAATATTAGACAGAGATTGCAAAGGCAGTGAAATAGTCTTTGCAATCTTAGGACGAAGTAGTTTCACAGCCTTAATGCATCTCCTAGTAATCAATTCAGCGAAATAGGATTAATTGCTAGGAGTAAACTCTTACTGGACTGAGAGGAAAAGTAAGGGGCTAAAGGGAAACCAGTCATACGAAACTAGGTCTATCATAAGGTTTTAAGGTTAAAGCTTCGGTTTGTGGAGGGTTTGTTATTATGACGAACCAATAATCCCAAGGCTCTCTTTTTATATTATTTTCTCTTCAAACGTTTAAAACCCTAAATACTATTTTCTCTTCTAATCATAACTCTAAGTTGATTAAATTGACCAACTCCCTGTCGGAACGATACTCTCTTTATTACTACTCCGATAAGACCATGCACTTGCGGTTTTGTCCCATAAAAGTTTTGGCGCCGCTGCCGGGGAGTTAACTAATTTAATTAACTTTTTCTTGTGATTAGAATTTCATTCATTTTTTTTTTATTTTCTTGTCTTTTTACTTTTTCTTGTCTTTTTACTCCTTCAACGGAAGAGCCACAAGCTATTATTGTGTACCCAACGGTTGAGGATGCAAGATTTGAGATTAAACCTGCACTTCTTAACTTGGTGCAACAAAATCAGTTTTCTGGATCACCTATTGAGGACCCTAACCTTCATATCTCTACTTTCCTAAGACTTAGTGGCACCCTAAAAGAGAACCAAGAAGCCGTAAGACTTCATCTCTTTCCCTTTTCCTTAAGGGATAGAGCTAGCGCTTGGTTCCATTCTCTAGAGGTCGGTTCCATCACCTCATGGGATCAAATGAGGCGAGCATTCCTTGCCAGATTCTTTCCCCCTTCTAAAACTACCAAACTTAGGGACCAAATTACACGTTTCAACCAAAAGGATGGGGAGTCCCTCTATGATGCTTGGGAGCGTTTCAAAGAAATGCTCCGAATTTGCCCCCACCATGGTTTGGAAAAGTGGCTCATAGGCCACACTTTTTATAATGGCTTGTCTTATACCACTGAAATGACTGTTGATGCAGCTGCAGGTGGAGCCTTGATGAACAAGAACTATACAGAAGCGTACGCCTTGATTGAGGATATGGCCTAGAATCACTATCAATGGACCAATGAGAGGGCCTTAACAGCTCCTACTCCCTCTAAGAAAGAGGCAGGTATGTACGAAGTCTCTAACTATGATCATCTTGCTGCTAAAGTTGATGCACTAACCCAAAAAATCGAAAAACTCAATGTTAGTGCTATCAATCCTTCTTCTTCATCTCCTCCTTGTGAAGCCTGTGGTATTCATGGCCATATTGGTGTTGATTGTCAGCTAGGTAGTGCTATTGATGGTGTTGAGCAAATGAACTATGCTCAATACAACCAAGGAGTGAGGCAAAACCAAAACTTTTATAAAAACCCTCAAAATTCCTATGGACAAATGGCACCACCCGGCTATACAAACAACCAGAGGACCAATCAAAAATCTGGTTTGGAAATTTTAATGGAAAGCTATATCATGAATCAAAATAAACAAATTCAAGAATTGAAAACCCAAACCGGATTTATAAATGATTCTCTAACCAAACTTAATGCCAAGGTTGACTCTTTTGCTACCCATGATAAGATGCTTGAAACACAAATCTTCCAAGTGGCCCAACAAGTGGCCACATCCTCTCAAACACCAGGAATCTTTCCTGGACAATCCGAAACCAACCCACAAGCTCATGTTAACGCTATATCATTAGGGAATGGTGGGAAGTTAGAGGATACCGTTGTTAAAGCTAGAACCATTGAGGGAGAGAGTAATGAGTATCAAGGTGAGGTAGCTATGGTAGAGAGTGAGAAACAATCCAAGACACCCTTGCCATTAGGGCTTGCTAAGCCTTGCTTGGAGGCTAAATTTAAAAAGTTCATGAATATACTTAAGAAGATTTGCATTAAAATTCCCTTGGTGGAAGCTTTGACCCGAATGCCTCTATCTGCCAAGTTTATTAAGAAAATTTTTTCAAAGAAAAAGGCTTTAGAGCAAAAAGAGACAATAGCTTTGACTAGGGAAGGTAGTGCATTAATCAAAGAGCTTCCTCCAAAGCTTGGGGATCCGGGTAGTTTCTCTATACCTTGTGTGATTGGAAGTGAGGCCATTGATAAGGCCATGTGTGATTTAGGATCTAGTGTTAGCTTGTTACCCTTGTCCCTCTTCAAGAGGATGGGTATAGGTGACTTAAAACCTACTAAAGCTACACTAAGACTAGCCAATGGAACCATAGTTAGTCCCGCTGGATTTATTGAAGATATACCAGTCGAGGTAGGAGGGATTTACATCCCGACTGACTTTGTAGTTTTACATATGGGTGAGGACGACCTAGTGCCTATACTTTTAGGAAGACCCTTTCTCGCTGCTACAGGAGCTCGTATTGATGTTGAGGGAGGTAAGATCGTGTTTGAAACAATAGGCTTTGGTTTTGAAATTGATACCTAAGAACCATTCTATTTTCCTCGTTGCATGCTTGATGATCATGTTGTGCAAGAACGTTCTCTAACGTCATCTACACAACATGATCTCTTCGATCCATTTTAAGATTTGCTTTCTAACCGTCAAGCTAGTGACATTAAAAGAGCGCTTCGTGGGAGGCAACCCACGCATTTAATTGCTTTTGTTTTGTTTTTGTTTTTGTTTGACGTTTTGTAGGTCATTGTCCGCTTAAAATTTGATGAAAACACAAAATTTTGAGCTCCGGAAGTCTAGAGAGACGGCACGGCCTGTGCTAAAAGTGGCACAGCCGTGCCACATTGCAGCCAAAAAAAGAGCAAAAACTCAAAGTGTTGGCACGGCTCGTGCCAAATGTGGCACGGCCGTGCCCGATTCCTGCACATGTTTTCTTGACTTTTCCCTCTTCTCTTCACCCATTCTTCACAAAAACCTCTCTCTACACTTACCCAACCTTCAAACCTCCATAACTACTCACCTACAAACCTTCCAAACTCCCTCAAAACCTAACCAATTCACCAAATTTCTTCACCAAATCAATTCTAAACATCACCACAACCAAAACCCACCACTCAAAAACAACTTTCATCCACCCAAACCACCAAATCTTCACCAAAACATACCTTTCAACTTAAAAATCTTACTTCCAACTAAACCCCATCACAAAACCTACCTTTTCCACCAAAATTTTTCCCAAACCCCAACCTTCCACACATTCACAAAAAAAAAATCAACATGGCTCCAAAGAGACCGGGAAAGGAAGTTGCAAGCTCAAGTGATGGAGGCAACAAGAGGCAAGCTAGCCCAAAGAATCACGACATCACATTTAGCACTCCGGAACAACGGAGTAGGTATAAATCTCTTCTCTCTAAACCTTTGCACCCTTGTAGGTATCCTGATGATTATGACATGAATAGATTAGGGATTAGAGATAATGTGAATATGCTGTTGAATAGGCTAGGATGGGGTGATATGATGCGACCTATGCGGGGTTATGAGAACTTCACCTATGAGTTTTTGAGCACTATCGTTTTTACTAAAGATAGGATGAATTATGATGATCCCGACCATAGAGTCTACTTCCGGCTTATGAACACCGATTATGAGATGTCTTTAGAACATTTTTGCAATGAGATAGGCTTCGCTAATACGGGGTTCATCCATGACTCTTATAATCATGATCTTAGGCCGGAAGCATACAACCCCATCACCTTTTGGAAAAGTATTACCGGCCTAGAACAATACAACTGTAGATCCAATAAGGCTAGTAATATCCATAACCCTGTGCTTATATACCTCTAAAAGGCTATTTATATTGTAGGTATAAATAATGTGATTAACGATTGTATTCATGTTAAAGTCACAAACTCCACTCAATTAAATTACAAGACAAACTCCACTCATAGTTCAAACTCAAAATTCAAATACCCACATTTTCACCCTATTTTCACTCTCTTACAATATTGCTCTTTTGGATTAACTGTGATTCCAAGTGTTCACAACTATTTTGTTTTATTTTTAAATTTTGTAGTCATTTAATCATTATTTGTCAGAGTTATATAATTGCTTTAAATTAAATTGAACTATATGTTTTTGGATCACCTCTTTATAGCAAGTGATGACAATAACATTAAATTTGTCTAAGAATTGCATTATATGTTTTATTTTTTGTGTATGTTTATATTAATATTTTGTTAATGCCACAATATATACATTATTGCTTGTGCGTTGCACGGGTGGAAATACTAGTGTGTGTATATATATATTATAATAATTGACAATGGTCCATCACATATATATTCTCAATATCAAATACAATCTTCTCTGTCATTGTTTATGCATAACAAAATGGAGCTGCACAAAACCAACAGAATCACATGGAAAGGCAAAAAGGTAGAATTACGAATGAAGTAACTTCAAACAAATACTATAATCGATTTGTGGAAACAAATACTCCCTTACCTCAACTTTTTTGGAAAAAATACTAGAAATTGATTTGTCATGTCTTGCAACAGCAACCACAAACAAAACATTGGAATATACTATATTGCAAAATTTTGGGTATTATTTGTCATGGGTACTGCAAATAAAAATAATTGTAGCCGCCATGAGAAATTAGAAGAATGCAATGAGAAGGCCACCATTTGATGTAGAGTAGGGGCGGCAATTAGATCCATGAAATCCATATCCATCCGATCCATCCACTACAAAATCCGTCCAATCCATCCATAAAACATTTTTTATTTTTAATGGATTGTATCAATCCATCCATTAAACAATATGGATGGATCTAGTCCATCCAATTGATTTTAAAGATCCAATGGATAACTTTTTATTGTTTATTTTTTATCCAATGGATCATTTGAACCATATTTTTCTAGTGCACTTTTTTTCTTCATATTTTTATATTAATTTTTAATTAAATAATTTAAACGAAAAACAACTTATTAAGATATCTTTTTAAAAAAAGCTTATTTGAAACAACTTATTTATGGCAAACAGCTTATTAGAATCTCATTTTCAAAAATAACTTATTTGAAACAGCTTATTTATGCAAAATAGCTTATTAGGATCTCTTTTAAAAAACAACTTATTCAAAACAGCTTATTTATGGAAAAACAACTTATTAGGATCTCTTTTTCAAAAACTGCTTAATCGAAACAACTTATTTATGCAAAACAACTTATTAGGATCTCTTTTTATAAAAAACAACTTATTCAAAACAACTTATTTATGGAAAAACAACTTATTAGGATCTCATTTTCAAAAACTGCTTAATCGAAACAACTTATTTATGCAAAACAACTTATTAGGATCTCTTTTTATAAAAAACAGCTTATTCAAAATAGTTTATTTACGAAAAAGAAATTATTAGGATCTCTTTTTCGAAAACAGCTTATTCGAAACAGCTTATTTATGCAAAACAGCTTATTAGGATCTCTTTTTAAAAAAACAACTTATTCGAAAAAACTTATTTATGAAAAAACAACTTATTAGTATCTCTTTTTCGAAAAACAACTTATTCAAAATAGCTTATTTATGGAAAATAGCTTATTAGGATCTCTTTTTTCAAAAACGGCTTATTCGAAACAACTTATTTATGCAAAATAGCTTATTAGGATCTCTTTTAAAAAACAGCTTATTCAAAACAGCCTATTTATGGAAAATAACTTTTTAGGATCTCTTTTTTCAAAAACGGCTTATTCGAAACAACTTATTTATTAAAAAACAACTTATTAGGATCCTAATAAGTTGTTCTTCATAAATAAGTTGTTTCAAATAAGCCTTTTTTTTATAAAAAGAGATCATAATAAGTTGTTTTCCATAAATAAGCAATTTTGAATAAGCTTTATTTGAAAAAGATATCCTAATAAGTTGTTTTTCATAAATAAGTTGTTTTAAATAAGCTGTTTTTTTATAAAAAAAAAGATCCTAATAAGCTGTTTTCCATAAATAAGTTGTTTCGAATAAGCTGTTTTTAAAAAAGAGATCCTAATAAGTTGTTCTTCATAAATAAGTTGTTTAAAATAAGCTGTTTTTTTATAAAAAGAGATCCTAATAAGTTGTTTTCCATAAATAAGTTGTTTTTAATAAGTTGTATTTGAAAAAGATATCCTAATAAGTTGTTTTTCATAAATAAGTTGTTTCGAATAAGCTGGTTTTTTCATTTGGTTTTTTCACAAAAAAACAAAGAGCTAAAATAAAGTTGTTGACAAAACACACATAGATACATAAATAAAATTTTAAAAAGAAAAACATGGCTTTGTTATATGCAACTGATTTGGGGAATAAATTAGAAAATCTTCTCAGCACATCACTTGCAAAAATTCAACGGATTAGGGCACAAACAAAGACCAACTTCAAATATTTAACAAATGGATCCACTTGAACTGGCCAAAACGGATATCTACAGGAAAATGTGAACTACTTGATTAGTTAAGAATATTGATTATTAAAACATCTTAGGCTGAGAAAATGATTCAAAGAAATATTACACGAAATTTTGCACATAGAAGACAGGCTTGCTTAAGTTCAATAAGTTGAATGATTCTTCTATTAGAGGGGTGATGCCATACACAAAATAGGGCTGGCTATTCATATCGTTGTGTTGAATCCCAACTTGAAATATCTGTTTTGTGGAGTTGAGACTTAAGATTGAATCCCTAATAGTAGTTGGCTGACCGACGATTCCGTATACTAAATTTAGATTTTAAATTTAAACTTTTAGTTGAGCTGTATTTATGCAACTCAATACTGTTTTTTAGAAACCTTAGATGATAACAATTAACACATTTCCTTTGTTTTATGCAGCATCTTTAACTAATTGATGTTTGCTATCTGGTTGATTTAATAGCATTTCCTTTTCATCAAGTACACTTGTCTCTAAAGAGGTGAGATATTAAGTTCTAAATTTTAATCCATGTCATATTTTTTTCAATTAGTTTATTGTTTAATATTCGATTTAGAACATGATTTTAAGGTTGTGTTTGTTATGTAGGATATCATGGTTTGAAGGTTGACTGATTTAAGTTAGTGTAAGCGGGATATCACACTAAGGTATAATTACTTGTGAAATTATTAGGAGTTGTACTTTTCTAATGGCGTTTCTATTACAACAATGTCTTTATTCAAAGCTATTGGACCTGTTATGGGTGGTAAAATGTTAGTAGTCTTACTCTAATTAGTAGAAATATTTATCAAAATGCTTTTTTATTACAATTAATATATATGCTAAAAAGTCATTTTGATCAGTTTTCTTCTAATGTTTTTTTCCATACATTTAAATGTTAGGACCTGAGTCAAAACCATTGGCTATCTTGCCACATTCCTGTTTCTTTTATTCTTCTTTTTCTACTTTTTGGTGGGTGGATGTTTTCTCTTGTTGTTTCATTGTTCTGCATCTGCTGTTTGGTGGCAGGTTTTAGCAACGGTGTGTGTGCACGTCACCTGTTTGTTTGGCTGCATATTAGGTCTGGTGCTGTTTTTTTTTTCTTTTCCGTTTTTAGTGGGGCGATTATGTTCCGGTGCCTGGCAGAGCTCTGTTTGTTTTTCTGGTGTATCGTTTGGAGAGGGCAGTTTTCGTGGCTTTCGGCTCACTGTGCTTATTATTGTAGGACTTGTGTTTAAGGTAATTGTTTATTATTAAATTACACAAACCCTCTTATCTCATCATTGTGGCTGATTTGTTACATGGGAAATTTGATTCCATGTAGGTTGGAGTGATAATACAATTGAGAAAACCAAGTCTATGGTTGATGAGGTAAGCATGTTATAACTATTTTGTTTTAGGTCAACTTTAACATTAGCCGCTCATTAGTTTCATCAATTGTTATGGTATGACTTAATGGTTCGGGAGTAGAAATCTTGTTTGAATAAATTTAGTTGAGCTTAAGAATATAAAGATGACTAAGATATCTTATAAAGCATCCTATTTTGTCACATTTTGATTCTACAACTTTGGCCTTTATAGTTGCCAAGTAGTTTGTTACTTGCTAGTGTATATCTCTAGACATGTAGCTCAAGCATGTGTTGTTGTTGTTATTACACTACTAGAACAATCCTACTGTATATGCCAAAGAATATCTCTAGACAATTATGTTCATTGTTGTTTGCTTGTTTTCTTGATTTTGCTTTTGGCAGGGTATTGAAAATGGCATTCCTTGACTCACCAAAATTATTTTGACAACATTGCTGGAAATATTGTTTGTACAGCTACTATGGTCTATACATTACCTTGAATGTGAATGGTGAAGCTTAATTAACATGGTGTAAATAAACAACTTATTGTATGATGTTAATTTAAATTTTGTTAGATTATTATCTAGACTTAAGCAAATAATGTTAATAAATTTTATATGCAGGCTTACACCTATATATTATATAGTTACCAAATTACCAACATAGAAATTATTTTTATGCCATTTTTTTAAAAATATATTATTAGAGACGGAATTTGGAGTCTGCCTCCATAGAGATGGAATTATATGTGTTTGAGACGGATTTCATTTCTTCTATTATTATATGTTAGTGGCGAATTTTTGTGATTTGTGATGGAAATTTTCTATCTCCATCAGAGATGGAATATACATTCCGTCTCTAAATTGCTTAGAGACCGAGGAATCAAAGACAGACATAGATCTGTCTCTAATTTTGTCTCTAGTCTGTTTAGTGACGTAAATCCCTTCTGTTAGAGACGGATTTTGCCCATCACTATTTTCAATTTTTCTAGTAGTGTATATCAAGTGTTCAATCTCAAACAAAGTTCTTTGTAATTCTGTTTGATTAGAAGTCTCTTGCAGTTGTGCTTGAGCATAGGAAGTCTCTTGATTTAGTTCTTGAGCATAGGAAATCTCTTGCAGTTGTGCTTGAGTAGTTTAAAGTCTCTTGCTAGTTTTAGCAGTGAGCAGTTGTAATCAGATATTACATTTTTACTGAACTCTCCTTGAAAGTGCAAGGGGGACATGACTACTTCTGGTTTGTGGAAGGAACCTGTATAATTGTTTTGTTTCTTTCTTCTCTCTCTATTTTTTATCCGCTGCAGTTAGATTATGATTATCACTTCAGAAGTTGAATTTCATCTGCTTCTGAACTGTGACTTCAGTAGGAGAAAACAAATAAAGAAAAGTTAACATAATTCAACCCCCCTTCTTCTTGTGTTTTTCTCACCTTCAATATATATATATATATATAGAAAAGCCAATATATTTACTATCTTGATTCATCTTTGTCAAATTGTTTACTGTTATGCATCACAATAGCTAGCTGCACAAAACAAACAAAATTACATGAGTTGTATGTGAATGACAAAAAAAGGTAAAATTATGAATGAAGTACTTCAAACAAATACTAGCAATCGATTTGTGGAAACAAATACTAGCTTACCTCAACTCTTTTGAAAGAAATACTACAAATCGATTTGAAATATCTTACAACAACAACTACAAACAAAACATCGGATTGTACTATATTGCAAAATTTTATGCAATATTTGTCAAGGGGAACTGGAAATAAAAAAAATAAAAATAAACTTGTAACCATCGTTGGACACCAACCCAATAAACCATTCCACACAACAGCAAGCCAGACTAGCAAAAAACCTAGACCTACTTGCTTACTAGACCCCAACCCAGTAAACCTCACAAAATGACCTAGGGTCAACGAGTGAGGAACAAGAGCCCACCCCCAACCACCTAGATATCTCATACCAAAGAGGGAGGATGGCTAAGCAGGAAAAGAAGAGATGATCTGCTGACTCATTCGCTGCTCCACAAAACACACAATCAGAACTACCCGGTCCCCCTATAACTCTCCTCCTAACCAGGTTTTGGCGGGTAGACAACCTATCCTGGAGCAACTGCAATGCAAAAGTAGCCACCTTGAGTGGAGCTCTAAACTTCCAAGCTTGTGCCAACGCTGTGACCAAACGTCGATGATTTGGGCTCCTTTCTGACAGGTCCAGAAAGATACGCATACGCCGACTTCACATCGAAGCCTCCACTAGAATCCCACTTCCAGATCCAAGTGTCAGATGAGTTGTGAGATAACTTACCTTCCACCTCCACCAACATCTCCTCCAACAACTCTGTCTCCACCAATGATTACCCCCTCTTCCATCTAAGATCCCACACCCATATCTCACCCACTCAAAATCCCATGTCCCCAACCCTCGCCAAAACCTGATCAGAAACACTAAAAAGCGAAGGGAACCTCTCTCTCAGCGAGGCCCCATCCACCTAGAGATCAAACCAGAAGGAGAAATTCTTCCCATCTCCCACCTTCAAAACCACCCCATCTGCAAACCAATCAGTCTGGGACCCTGCCTTTTATCCTAGAAGTGAAACATTCTTCCACCATTGGGAAGACCGCCGTAGATATCCCAGCCTACCACCCAAGTGGGGAGCAGGAAACATCATCCCATATCCCTCCAGACCCCTGATGCAGAATCCTCCATCTCCACTTCCCTAGCAAAGCTAGGTTCATCACACGGATATCTCTCACTCTCACACCAAGGCATCCATCACTCTTCGGTTTACACACATTCTTCAAACTAACCCAAAAGATCTTATTAGTGCCTCTTTTCCCTCCCCACAAGAACTTCCTTTGAATGGCCACCACCTTATTTACCACCTTCAACGGTATCTTCATGAAACCAATATAAAAGACCATGATAGCGCTCAAGACCGAGTTAATGAGAGTAACCCGGCCTCCCAAACTAACAACCTTATTATCCCAAGAGTCCAATCTCCTCGAAATATTATCAATGAGAGGCATCCAGGTACGGTCCAGTCTCAGGTTTGCCCCAACCGGAAGGCCCAAGTAGGTAAAGGGCAAACTACCCACACTACAATGGAGAAACCTTACTGCAACTCCCAAAAACTCACTAATAACATTAACCCCAAAGGCTTTTCTCTTAACAAAGTTTATCATTAAGCCTAAACCAAGCTTGAAGCACCTTAAAATAGATTTCAAGGACCAAAGATTTTCCATTGTAGGTTCCCCCAAAAAGATTGTATCATTAGCATATTGGAGATGAGAAATGGACAAACCTGAATTCCCCACCTTGAAACCTGAGTACATATTTCAATCCTCTGCACTATGTGGATATTCACCTCCTCCGTTGGGCTACCATTGACAAGGACCGATAAATTCCCACAAAAGACACAAGCTCTAATCCAACTACGCCACTTACACCCAAAACCCAACCTCCTTATCATGTAGTCTGTAACACCCCGTTTTCCCAACATAAAAATTTCTTAAAAACATTTATTAGAGTACACATCAAACAACGGGATATCACATATAACATAATCCGAAAATAGTTAAATAATAATTTAACCAGATAACTTCAAAACATTGCAGCGGAAATTATTTCATAAACCGTAAAACGTTTTGGCACGTAGGCCCCAATCAAAATCCCAAAGAATTAGTTTCATTATGGCAAAAACAACATAAAGGTTCACGTAAAAGAATGAAGCATGCATAGCAGATAACCCCATCCCGTTACGTATCAGAGCGACCTAGACGACACAGTGAGGCAAGGCCACTCACGGAAAGCAACAGCACACTAAGCACGATCACCTGCACTTGCCGACAAGGCGGCAATTCCAACAGAAGGGGTGAGATTTCATAACAAAATAATATTAATCAATATAATTCAAATCATAATTAACATCATAACATTCTTAAACAACTTCACTTAAATGATAAACAGCTATCACGTAAACACATATTCAATCATCATCAATAACATAGCATCTTAGACATGACAATGCGACAATGCTCTTAGACTCCTTATATGCATGTGGTACCAAACTTCATCATAAGTATTAATATACTTTAAAACGTGCGGAGGACAAAGCTCCTATTAATCGTGCGGAGGACAAAGCTCCTATCATGGTGAGGACTAAGCTCAATGAATGCTAATGCATGGACTCTAATCAACATAACACCTTAATCATCTTATCATTATGCATCCAAGAATTTGGAGCTAAACAACATCTTATTCATCATATATATAGACACCATGCACTTAGTTTAATAACAACAGCAGCATAATCACATCTCAAATCAGAATGATATTATTATACCAATTACAAACAATGGGATCATAACTTTATTCATAACTTACATAATGCGTAATACTTAAACTAATGCTCAATTAACATTGTCCTATCTCAAACAGCTCTACCGATTGCTCTCAATATTACCATTGGGTCTCTCTAACACTTAGGGATCCTCTCTCAAAGTCTTGTGCGAAACAGATTGCATTAGCATAGAAAACGTGACATTCTGTCACAGCACATCTCGCCATGGCGAGCTCAATTGCTGGCCTGGCAAGAGATTACAAGTCTCTCTCGCCATGGCGGAGGGATTTCTTGCCTGGCGAAACGTTACAGGTACGTCGCCATGGCGAGCTAAATCTCGCCTGGCGGAATGTTTCAGGTCCGTCGCCATGGCGAGCTAAATCTCGCCTGGCGGGCGATGAAGGTATGTTCGCCATGGCGAGCTACGACTCCGCCTGGCGAAACGATGTCAGAACAGACTACGGGATTACGAACTTTCTCACCCCAAATCCTATTTTTCATCATGTTAAGTGTAACGCCCGTTTTGAACTATTTTATTTATTTAATTATTTGATTGAGTTTAGAGTCTTTTTAAATAATTTATTTGATTTATGGTGATGTGTGTTATTTTTGTGTTATGTGTTGGTGTTTTAGTAGCATATTATATTAAAATATATGTGTTATTTGGTGTAGAAATATATGTGTTATTTGGTGTAGAAATATATATGTTATTTGGTGTAGAAATATTGTGTTATTTGTTATAGAAATATGTTTGTTATGTAGAGATATATTTGTTATAGAAATATATTTGTTATTTGGTTTGAAAATATATTTGTTATTTTGTGTGGATATATATATGTTATCTAGTATAGAAATATATTTGTTATTTGGTGTATTATTATTATTATTATTATTAAGATATTAGGGAAGAGAGTAGTTTTTGGTGATAAGAGTAAATAAGATAGAGGAGAAGAGATATATAAATAGAGAATTAGGTTAAGAAAAAAAAGAAGAAAACGTTTTCACGTGCAATTGAGAAAAGGTGAGTTTTGAGGGAGTTTTGAGAAGGACCAAGAGGAAGCTAGGAAGAAGAGGAAAGGGATCGAATTTGCTGTAGAATTTTCTTGCGTTGCTGAATTAAGGTAAGGGTCAGATTCCTTTCAATAATATATATGTTAATTTGATTTTTGATGGATGAATATGTTCTAGGGTTAGGTTTATGATAAATGTGATGATTTATGTCGGTTCATGCATAATTGTATGTTGTTTTGACTCCTTTGCTGCATATATGATCTGTAAACAAGATTTCAAATACATTTGGGTGATTAAGGGATTAAAAATGGGATTTTTGGGTGGAAAATGTCACTTTTCCCGAGAGCTGCACAGTGACAGCATCTGCTGTTTCATGTTCTTGCGCCTTTTTCACATGTTTCTGTTTTGAACTGGGTTTTGGTGTAAACATGAAAGTTGTAGATAATTGTGTTAGCTTTTTAATGGCTTTGGTTTGACTTCAAAATAATTCTTAGAACTTAAATTATCGTCAAATTACTACACGTAGGTCACAGTGAAATTTCAGTTTCTGTACCTGAATTTGAAATAAAAACTGGTATTGATCGGCACAGAATTGGCCTTAGTTGTAAACGCGAAAGTTGTAGATAGTTGAATTGTCTTTCCAATGGCGTTGGTTTGACACAAAAATACCTTGCGAATAATTTTATATGAATTTATGAAGTTAGGTGACGAATTAAGAATATTGTGGAGAGAAGTCCTTGTCAATGTCAAGGTTTGGGAGGGAGTCTTAAAGAGTTTAGGCACAATTATTATTGTTGTCGAAGTCAGTGTTAAGTTGTTTAACTTATTTAAGTTATAAGTGTGAGTCCATTGCATATGCATAAAAGTGGCGATGGAGCTTTTGCTCAAAGTGGCGATGGAGCTTTTGCTCAAAGTGGCGGTGAAGCATATTAATGCTTAAAATAATGGTACCACATGCATGATGTCTAAGTGTAGAGTTGCATTGTCGAGTCGTGTCGTTTGTGATGTTGTTTAAGGGATGATGTGAAGATGATTTTGTGATGTTGTTAAAGTGAATAAATGTGATGAATTGTGATGTGTTTATGTTAAATACTATCTATTTACGATGTGATTGAAGTGATGATTTTATGTGGTTTGTCATTAATTATTGAATTATATGATATATATTATTGATTGTGTTTCTCACCCCTTCTGTTGGAATTGCCGCCTTGTGGGCAAGTGCAGGTAATCAAGCTTAGGTGCGTATATGTGAGGAATACGTTGTGTGTGGTGTCTTAGGATGCTCTGATACGTAACGGGATGGGACTTTGTCGTTGTTTCTATTCTTTTACGTATTTTCTATGAACTATTTATGACTTTAAAATGGTTGTTGAACCTTTTGAGACGTTGATGTGGCCTTGTGCCAAGATTTACTTAAAAGAATATTTTGAGTTTATAATTCCGTTGTTACATTGAATATTTTGATGAAGAATAAAATATTATTCATTGTTGATTAGTGATTTTTATGAAATGTGACATCCTGAATATGGGTTTAACTCTGATAATATATGGAATTTTTTTTATGTTGGGATTTCGGGGTGTTACATTAAGCCCCAAATACGACTGAAATAACAGCATTAAACATATTCTAGGTTTTGTAATTCATTCCTACATCAAATAAACCAATTCCTACCGTTCAATTCATCAATTCTAGGGATTTGACCTAGTTTTCACTTTTCTAATTCAATCCTAATTCTTGCTAATTAATCATCAGAATCATGCTAATTAACGTTACTGAGTTATTAGTCTCACCCTTACCTGGTTTGAAGAAAATCGCAGCACTCCTCTTGGTCTTCTCCCTCTTTCACGTGTTTCTCCCTTTTTTTCCAAAAGTCTGATACGCATTACTGACTTTCTAAACCTAACTTCCTTATTTATACTCCCAACAAATCTTATCTTATTTACTCTTTCTCCCACATAACTCTCTAAAATCCAAAACTAACCCACAACTAAATATTTTATTTTATTTTCAAATCTTATTTTATTTAACAACAAAATAAGTCCCTTAATCTTATCAAAATCCACAAAACTCATAACTTATCACAAAAATCAACTAAAACATCAAAACATACCAAAATCACACATATATTATATAAATATAATATAATCACCTAAACTCAATTTAAATAAATAATAAAACGAAAGTGGGCGTTACAACTTTCCCCCACTTAAAAGATTTTCGTCCTCGAAAATTAGCTCAAGCGAACAACTCTGGATAAGACTCCAGCATCTTACTCTCAAGCTCCCATGTCAAACTTTCACCAGTCGCTCTCGACCAAACGACTCTAACGAGAGGTATATCCTTGCCTCTCAACGTCTTCACTTTCCGATCATCAATCCTTACTGGTAAAGTCTCCACCGTAAGGTTGTCTCTAACTTGCACATCATCACTCTGGATCACATGAGATGGATCCGGAACATACTTCCGAAGTTGCGACACGTGGAAAACATCATGCAAATTCGAAAGATGCGGTGGTAATCCAACTTGATACGCCACCGTTCCAACTTTTTCCGATATCTGATACGGACCAATAAATCTCGGAGTCAACTTCTTTGACTTCAGAGCACGTCCAACACCAGTCACAGGAGTGACTCTCAAAAACACGCGGTCTCCTTCCTGAAACTCAAGATCTTTCCTTTGCTTATCATGGTAACTCTTTTGTCGACTCTGCGACGCTTTCATCTTCTCTTGAATCATCTTAACCTTCTCAGTAGTTTGCTGAACAATCTCCGGTCCTAAGACCACTCTTTCACCTGACTCAAACCAACACAACGGAGTTCTGCACCTCCGACCATACAAAGCCTCAAAAGGTTCCATTCCAATACTAGAATGATAACTATTATTGTATGTGAACTCGATTAACGGCATATGACTATCCCAAGTTCCTCCTTGCTCAAGAACACAAACTCTCAATAAATCCTCCAGCGACTGAATTGTCCTCTCCGACTGACCATCCGTCTGCGGGTGATACGCCGAACTCAACCTCAACTTAGAACCCAAGGCCTCTTGCAAACTTTTCCAAAATATAGAAGTAAATCTTGGATCTCTATCGGATACAATGCTCGAAGGAACACCATGCAACCTCACAATCTCCTTGATATAAATCTCTGCCAACTGGGCAACAGGAAAACTAATATTGATCGGTAGAAAATGAGCCGACTTCGTCAATCTATCAACAATAAGCCAAATTGCGTCGTTCCCTCTAGGAGTATTCGGCAAACTCGTCACAAAATCCATGGATATACTATCCCATTTCCACTCTGGCACATCTAGAGATACCATCATGCCAGCCGGTTTCTGATGCTCAATCTTCGACTTCTGACAAACTAAACAGGAATACACAAACTGTGCCACATCCCGCTTCAATCCAGACCACCAAAACAACTTCTTCAAATCATGATACATCTTCGTAGCTCCCGGATGAATACTCAAGCTACTTCTGTGACTCTCTTCCAGAATCATCTTCTTAATCTCTTCATTGTCGGGAATGCAAATCCTACCTCGGAATCTCAACACTCCTTGATCATCGACTTGAAAATCATTATCTTCGGTCTGATTACCAGCAACTAAAAAGTCCACAAACTTAACATCTTCTTTCTGCGCCTCTTTGATACTCATCAAGAAGTCACTATCAATCTTCAGCATCCCCAGCTTTACACTCTGAGGTGTCCTTTCACAGACTAAACTCAAGTCTCTAAACTGTTCCAGCAATTCGAACTCTCTAACCATCAAAGCGGACATATGCAAGGTCTTCCTACTCAAGGCATCTGCTACCACATTAGCTTTACCCGGATGATAATTCAACCCAAAGTCAAAATCCTTCAACAGTTCAAGCCATCTTCTCTGCCTCATATTCAATTCCTTCTGGTCGAACAGATACTTTAAGCTCTTGTGATCACTAAACACTTCAAACCTCGCACCATACAAGCAATGTCTCCACATTTTCAATACAAAGACCACAGCCGCTAATTCTAAATCATGCGTCGGGTAATTCTTCTCATGAATTCTACTCTGTCTTGAAGCATAAGCTACCACTTTGCCTTCTTGCATAAATACACCTCCTAAACCCAACTTGGACGCATCACAATACACTACAAAAGGCTCATGAGACTTCGGCAGAATCAAAACTGGAGCAGTCGTCAAACGCTTCTTCAACTCGTTGAAACTGTTCTCACAATGAACATCCCATACAAAAGCGTTACCTTTACAAGTCAACTGTGTTAGCGGAAGAGCTAATTTGGAAAATCCTTCAATAAACCTTCTATAGTAACCAGCTAAACCCAAAAAGCTCCTAATCTCGGTAACCGACTTCGGGGTCTCCCATTGCGATACGACTTCAATTTTAGACGGATCCACTGCAATACCATCACCAGAAATAACATGGCCCAGAAAACTTACTTCCTTCAACCAGAACTCACACTTAGACAATTTAGCATAAAGTTTCTTCTCTTTCAACACTTGCAGGACAATCTTTAAATGATCAGCATGTTCTTCCTCAGTCTTGGAGTAAATCAAAATATCATCAATGAACACCACTACAAACCGATCTAAAAATGCATGGAAGATGCGATTCATATACTCCATAAACACTCCAGGTGCATTAGTAACTCCAAAAGGCATAACCTTGTACTCATAGTGACCATAACGCGTTCTGAAAGCTGTCTTCTACATATCTTCATCTTTTACTTTAATCTGGTGATAACCTGACCTCAAATCAATCTTGCTGAAAACGCGTGCACCCACTAACTGATCCATCAAATCATCAATCCTCGGAAGTGGATACCTATTCTTGATAGTTACCTTGTTCAACTGTCGATAATCAATACATAGCCTCATACTACCATCTTTCTTCTTCACTAGCAACACTGGCGCTCCCCAAGGTGAAACACTTGGTCTAACAAATTTCTTTTCGAGCAAATCTTCCAACTGTTTCTACAACTCAGCTAATTCGGAAGCAGACATACGACAAGGTGCCATCGACACCAGCTTCGTTCCAGGAACAAGATCAATAGAAAACTCGACTTCCCTCTCTGGAGGCACATCAAGAATTTCATCTGGGAAAACTTCAGGAAAGTCGCATACCACTTGTAGTTTATCGATCACCGCTTGATTCTCTAAAGATAAAGAAGCCATCAACGAAAACATCAACATACCATCACGTTCCAGCTGCTTTAGTTGCTTAGTAGATAAGAACTCTGCTCCACTTTCCTCTTCAGCGGAAGAGAAACGTACCGTCTTGCTAAAACAATTGATAAGAACGTGGTTGTACTCTAACCAATTCATACCCAGAATTACATCCATACCGCTTAAAGGTAGACAAACTAAATCCATCTCAAAATCGCGACCAAACATAGACAAAGGACAATTCAAACATACGAGAGAAGTAGTCACCAAACCCTTAGCTGGAGTTTCGACAACCATCTCTCCATTCATATCAGACACATCAAGGCCCAAAGCAGAAACACAGTCTAAAGCAATAAAGCAATGCGTAGCACCAGTATCAATAATAGCAACTAAAGGAGTATTATTAATATAGCAAGTACCTCTGATCAAACGATCCTTACTATCTGTCTGAGTACCAGTCAGGGCAAAAACTCGACCCGTAGTAGGCGCCCTATTCGGCTGCTTGCACTGGGAACCAATATGACCCTCTTCATTGCAATTGAAGCACACAATATCATTACGCTTGCAATCAGCTACAATATGACCCTTCTTGCCACACCGGACACATTTCTTAATCTCTTCAGGGCAAACATTGCTCTTGTGGCCTTTCACACCACAGTTGAAGCACACAATCTCTGTAGGAGTACCCTTCCTTGCAGGCTGCCTATCAACAACCATCCTCTGTTTCCCTTTATCAGCAGGAGCACTGTACGGCTTAGGACAACTCTGCTGGCCCTTAGCTTTCCTATCATTCACTACCTTGTAGTGAGCCTTGGTATCCTCCTCATATATCCTGCAGCTATTAACCAAATCCGGAAAAACTCGAATCTGTTGATACCCAATCGCCCTCTTAATGTCGGGCCTCAAACCGTTCTCGAACTTGATACACTTCGAAAACTCAGCAGTCTCGGCAGCATAGTGCGGGTAGAACTTTGCCAACTCCACAAACTTGGCGGCATACTCAGTCACTGACATATTTCCTTGCTTCAGCTCAAGGAACTCGATCTCTTTCTTCTCGCGAACACCCTCCGGAAAGTATCTCCTCAGGAACTCTCTCCTGAACACAGCCCAAGTCACAACAGCTCCATCTTGCTCAAGGCTAGGTAACACGCTAACCCACCAATCATCGGCTTCCTCGGATAGCTGATGTGTACCAAAGCGCACTTGCTGAACTTCAGTGCACTGCATCACCCGGAAAATCCTCTCGATCTCCTTAAGCCACGTTTGGGCTCCATCAGGGTCATACCTCCCTTTGAAAGTTGGAGGGTGATTCCTCATGAAAGTCTCCAACATCCTAGTCTCAGCATTCACGCCAGCATTCGCGTTAGGTTGTTGTCCCACAGCTTGGGCAACAGCTTGTAGAGCAGCAGCTATCGCAGTATCGTTCCTTCCAGCCATTCTGATATTCTACAACAAGCAGTAACAGTAACATAAGATTAGTAATACAACTATTACTAAGACTAAATACGACTCTCTAATTGGCCGGACAGACCGACTTGCTCTGATACCAATTGTAACACCCCGTTTTCCCAACATAAAAATTTCTTAAAAACATTTATCAGAGTACACATCAAACAACGGGATATCACATATAACATAATCCGAAAATAGTTAAATAATAATTTAACCAGATAACTTCAAAACATTGCAGCAGAAATTATTTCATAAACCGTAAAACGTTTTGGCACGCAGGCCCCAATCAAAATCTCAAAGAATTAGTTTCATTATGGCAAAAACAACATAAAGGTTCACGTAAAAGAATGAAGCATGCATAGCAGATAACCCCATCCCGTTACGTATCAGAGCGACCTAGACGACACAGTGAGGCAAGGCCACTCACGGAAAGCAACAACACACTAAGCACGATCACCTGCAATTGCCCACAAGGCGGCAATTCCAACAGAAGGGGTGAGATTTCATAACAAAATAATATTAATCAATATAATTCAAATCATAATTAACATCATAACATTCTTAAACAACTTCACTTAAATGATAAACAGTTATCACGTAAACACATATTCAATCATCATCAATAACATAGCATCTTAGACATGACAATGCGACAATGCTCTTAGACTCCTTATATGCATGTGGTACCAAACTTCATCATAAGTATTAATATACTTTAAAACGTGCGGAGGACAAAGCTCCTATTAATCGTGCAGAGGACAAAGCTCCTATCATGGTGAGGACTAAGCTCAATGAATGCTAATGCATGGACTCTAATCAACATAACACCTTAATCATCTTATCATTATGCATCCAAGAATTTGGAGCTAAACAACATCTTATTCATCATATATATAGACACCATGCACTTAGTTTAATAACAACAGCAGCATAATCACATCTCAAATCAGAATGATATTATTATACCAATTACAAACAATGAGATCATAACTTTATTCATAACTTACATAATGCGTAATACTTAAACTAATGCTCAATTAACATTGTCCTATCTCAAACAGCTCTACTGATTGCTCTCAATATTACCATTGGGTCTCTCTAACACTTAGGGATCCTCTCTCAAAGTCTTGTGCGAAACAGATTGCATTAGCATAGAAAACGTGACATTCTGTCACAGCACATCTCGCCATGGCGAGCTCAATTGTTGGCCTGGCGAGAGATTACAGGTCTCTCTCGCCATGGCGGAGGGATTTCTTGCCTGGCGAAACGTTACAGGTACGTCGCCATGGCGAGCTAAATCTCGCCTGGCGGAATGTTTCAGATCCGTCGCCATGGCGAGCTAAATCTCGCCTGGTGGGCGATGAAGGTATGTTCGCCATGGCGAGCTACGACTCCGCCTGGCGAAACGATGTCAGAACAGACTACGGGATTACGAACTTTCCCACCCCAAATCCTATTTTTCATCATGTTAAGCCCCAAATACGACTGAAATAACAACATTAAACATATTCTAGGTTCTGTAATCCATTCTTACATCAAATAAACCAATTCCTACCGTTCAATTCATCAATTCTAGGGATTTGACCTAGTTTTCACTTTTCTAATTCAATCCTAATTCTTGCTAATTAATCATCAGAATCATGCTAATTAACGTTACTGAGTTATTAGTCTCACTCTTACCTGGTTTGAAGAAAATCGCAGCACTCCTCTTGGTCTTCTCCCTCTTTCACGTGTTTCTCCCTTTTTTTTTCCAAAAGTCTGATACGCGTTACTGACTTTCTAAACCTAACTTCCTTATTTATACTCCCAACAAATCTTATCTTATTTACTCTTTCTCCCACATAACTCTCTAAAATCCAAAACTAACCCATAACTAAATATTTTATTTTATTTTTAAATCTTATTTTATTTAACAATAAAATAAGTCCCTTAATCTTATCAAAATCCACAAAACTCAACTAAATCATCAAAACATACCAAAATCACACATATATTATATAAATATAATATAATCACCTAAACTCAATTTAAATAAATAATAAAACGAAAGTGGGCGTTACATAGTCCAAGAAGCTCCAGCTAACTGAGTCGTAAGCCTTCTCAAGATCGACCTTAAAAATCAAACATTCACGCCTTGACTTCCTAGCTAGATCTATAATCTCATTAACGACCACAACCCCGTCCATCAATTGTCCGCCTTTAATAAAAGCTGATTGGTTTGTTGAGATCAAAGTATCCATAGCCTTTGCCAATCTACCCGTTAAAACCTCGCCACCAACTTATATAGGGATCCCAAGAGAGAAATAGGTCTGAAATTCCCCACACGCTGAGGTGAATCCACTTTAGGAATAAGTGTAATGAAGTAGGAAGAGAAACTCTTTGGAAGACGGGCCAAAGCATGGAATTGATCAAACATAATCCCAATCTCACCTTTCAACAACTCCCAGCATCTCTTAAAAGAAAGAAAAATTGAAACCATCAGAACATGAGCTCTTGATTCAACATGAGTTGCGATGATTATAATATTTCCTGCTACATCAACTAAAAATATGACTTTGTTACAAAACTGCTCGCGATAAATAGCCAAATAAAAAGGTCAAATTGTACCAAAAGAAAATAAAATAAAAACATTATTGTTTGCAAACTAAGTAAATTGTGGTAAAATATATTCAATGCATTAGTTAATGCATCTGGCTCTTTTAGTTTCAGTCAAAGGGGTAGCATTGCTTTTATAACTCTTCAATGTTGTTTATATGTCAAAGTATCTTGCCATAAATATCAAAAAAATTGCATTTCCAATACAAACTTTCTTAATGGAAATCACAATTGGAGGCCTTGGGGCCAACCATGATGAAAATTGCAAAGTGCAAAGTCGGTTGTAATTGAAATTAGGGCAGAAAATGTTACTCCCCATTTCTATATCTAATGGGGAGTGAGAGTTATTTTTTAATTTTACTTCTCATGTACACCGCATATTGTTGAATTATTACTTCATTCTTGCGTCTAATTTAATAATTTCACACAAATAAAAAAATTATGATAAAGGAATAAATAAAATAGTGATTTTACTAAGTGATCCTTGTTAACTATTGATATATTTTTTTGGTCAAATACCTCTCCGGGTCCTTTAAGCTTCATGTTTGTTTCAGATAGATCATTTAAGTTTCTAAGATTTCAGGTAGGTCCTTTAAGTTTTGAGTTTGTTTCGGATAGGTCTTTTAAGTTTCTAAGATTTCAGATAGGTCTTTAAGTTTCGAGTTTGTTTCATATTGGTCCTTTCTATCAACCTCCGTTAAGGACCTATCTAAAACAAACTCAAAACTTAAAAGACCTATCTGAAACCTTAGAAACTTAAAGGACCTATCCGAAACAAACTCGAAACTTAAAGGACCTATCTGAAACTTTAGAAACTTAAAAGACCTATCTAAAACAAAAGTTATACTTAAAAGACCCAAGGAGGTATTTGACCTATTTTTTACTATTTTATTGTCACAAAGTATTCATCACAGTTTACCAATGATTAATGTTCTTCACAAAATTAGTGCGGCAAATAAGGTGTGTTTTTCCTTCTCAACTAAAATTTCTCCACACGTAAGAGTCATGGATTAAATTTTTTACCACTTGCATAAAAGATTTAAATCTCTTACTATTTGAATCAATTCAATGTTGGTATTATTGATGTATATTTATTATCATAAATACAAAATAGAAAATAATAATTTGAAAAAGATAAACATGGTTAGAGACTTAGAGTGGAATTGAAAGAAGAAAAAAATCAATTGGAAATAAATGAAAAATTGAAAGTGACATTCTTAAGGTACTTATTAATATTCTTTCAACAAAAAAAAGGTACTTATTGATATGACAATTTTTATGAGACAAAAATATTTTTTATAATACAATAGACAAAATGCACTATTGATGAAAGATTGGTAAGGTACTTATTAATAAGCCTACCAACCTACCTGAAACACACATTAAATAGCAATTAAAGCACAAGAATGGGACACAAAGAAGAGTCAAGAAGAACAATGGAAGAAACATCACCAAATGAAGAAGCAGAAGTTACAAATGAGAGGAGTGTCACTTTTTATCTTAACCATCCATGTTCTCTACTCCATAAATTCCTTGGAACTTTCTTCAAATGTCTAGGGTTTGAAATTGAAACAAATAAAAAAGAACATGATGAAGTAGAAGCTCATTCTGATGCAGAAGAGGATCTTGGAAGTAATGATGATGGAAAAGTTGTTGCATGTGAGGAACAAAAAAAATGTTCAATGAGTGATGGTCAAAGTTTGGTAAGCTTTTCTCTCTTTTTATTTATTTTTTGACTGAATTCTTTCTTTTTAATTTGAGATGATTAAAGTTTTTTTTTTTTTTTGGTATGGATTTCTTTCTTATTTCTTCAATGAGTATCATCTTGTAAGTAAAAAAAAAATGACTAATTCGGCAAAACTAAAATGAATAAAAAATAATTAAAAGTTAATATTTTTAACACATTTATAATTAGTTTAGTTATTTCCAAATTAGTTTAGTTATTATGACTATTTTGAACAACTAAAATTTGTTAATACTAAATGTTAGTATGTTAGTGAATAGGTGGAATCAACCTTATAGAACCAAGTCATTCAGATTAAGTTGTTAAGGAGGTTAAACACAATCTTTCTCTAGAATATCAGCAAACTATTCACACATTCTGATTTGTATTATCTTTTTCTTACAGCAACTTATCAGCACTTTGATAATTAGGAGAGGTGGGCCAAGAAGATCAGATCTTAGTACGGGAAAAGGTCCAGGGATTAATTCAGAATTTCTTTAAATCTCTCTATCATTTCCTATGTAGAGTCTTCATCTATGTATGAACTTTTGCATGTGTGTTGACATTAGCTATTTATGCATAACAATGCTCAATAGGGGTTTAATTTTGACGTATTTGCACTCTAGTATAACTTCTCTTACTAAGTCTCATTAAAAAAATTTAGCATTTCCCAAAAGAATAATATAACACCTCTTACTAATAAGGAAATAAATAACCATTAAATTTTATACGTGGTTTTGAAAGAAAAAAAAAAAATATACTGAAATTCGATTTGAGAGATTTTGACCAAAGGATATCTGAAGACGTACAATAAATTTTGGTTTTGTGGGTTTTAATTTATTTTGTTGGACCAACTTGCAACTTTTATTTGGATTGATTTGCATGTGAACAAATAAAATTCATATTAGCACGATTTAGCATTTGCTACATATATGTTGCAAATTATGCTTCAATCCTTTTGGTGGTTGAAGTCATAATCACCTTGATATTTCTTTGGCTTAATAATAGTTTTTGCCCTCTAATTTTTACGAAGTTGCGATTTTGGTTCTCTAAGAAGAAAAAAAAACTACGAAACCGTCCCTTAAGATTTGCAACCGTCACTTAGGGTTCCAATCTCTCTATCTTAGTTTGACTTCGAGAAAAGTTCAAATAACGACGAAAATTTAGTTCTTTCGATAATTGCATCTTCTACCTATCATTCTACAAAATATATATATATATATATATATATATATATATATATATATATATATATATATATATATATAGGGGATGTATCAAATGAGAGGAGATGTTATAATGAGAGGTGAGAGCATTAAATAATGACCATTAGATTTAATCCAATGGTTGAGAGTTTCCTAACATTGCCCGATTATTGGCTTGAACCACTTCCTCACTGGTTAGCCTTCCCATTAGTTTTTCTAATCCCTTTACAAGGTTTTTTGTAGATGCGTGGTAACAGAGCCTAGTATGGAGGACTCTAATTATGTGAGGAGAATAACTACTTTGTGAGTTCATTCACTTGCTTTATTCAACTCACTTTCCTTGACAACTATTGTTACAAAGGCTACCTACTACTACTCATTTACAATAGAGTTGTTGCTGAGGAAACCCATTCTACAAACTAAGTGTTATGCACTAGACATCTGTAATCTGTAGAAAAAAATCGTATGAAGGGAACATAACTTTTTAAGAGACTGTCGTGGAAATGGTTCCTACTTCCTAAATAAGGGGAAGTGCCATTCTATTTTCTACGAGGGGTATATTAATCCTCTAGATTGAGTTTAACTTGATATCCAAAGGTTCAAGTTGTTGTCAACACCTTTATTTATTTACAATTTTATAGAAACGTTTTGACGTTATTCTCGAACACATTTTTTAAATTCAAGTGGTGGATTGTTGGAACATTAGTATGAAGTTGAAAGGAAATTGAAAGGTTGAAAGACTAATGCTATTAGATATTAATCTTCCAACCTCCCCTTGTTACGCGGTTTGCACACCAAACTCCACTTCACCCAATTAATGTTACGCTTACGCCCCAACTTCATCCCCCTCCTTTCCCAAAGAAACTCTCTTTGGATTCTCATAATCTTCTTCAACACCTTAGCCAACAACTTCAATAAAGAAAGATAAAATACTGGGATATAATTCAAAACCAAATTAAGAAGTACAATCCGACCTCCTAAAATTACATTTTCTAGCCCAAAAGTTAAATTTTCCTTTTAGTTTCCCCAACAAAGGCTCCCACTTTACTATCTTCCTTAAATCTGCCCCCACCGGAAGACTCAAGTAGTTAAAAGGGACGCTCCCTTCACTAGAGTTAAAAAAACCACATGCCATCTCCATAAACTTCCTTGGCACATTTACACCAATTAAGCAACTTTTGGAGAAATTGACCATTCAAACCCGACATAAACTCAAAACCTCTTAGTAATCCCTTCATGGTCCATAGATTTTCCACTGTCACTTCCCCTATAAAAAGTGTTTCATCCGCATAGTGAAAATGAGAGATTACCCAGCCCTCATGCCCCACCAAAATCTTTGAACATATTCAAATTAACCGCATTTTTCATCAAGCCACCAAAACCCTCCGCCACTAAAAAAACAAGAATGACGTCAAAGGGTCTTCTTGCTTTAGGTCTCTTTTAATGTTAATCTCCTCTGTCGGACAACCGTTAACAAGGATGGACATATTACTTGTTGAAAAATGAGACGAGAAGCTCCTTGGACAAACCCCATTACCATTAAAATTGATCAAACATTATTCTCACCTCATTTTTCAACAAGTACCAAAACTTTTTAATGAAAGAAAAATTAAAATCGTATGAACCTGGGCTTTTGTCCATCACTCTCCCTCACCACCAATTTGATTTCCTCCAAAGAGAAAGGCACAATTAAACCTCTATCCGCTTCATCGAAAAGTTTGTCAAACACCACACCATCAAATTTTGGTCTTTCCCACATGGTACAAGAAACATGCCTTCATCGCCTCTCTCACTTCCACCGATTTTTGGATCCAAGCACCTTCAACATAAAGTGCTTTAATAGCATTCTGATTTGAACGCGTCTTCACACACCTATGAAAAAAACTTGGAATTCACATCACCCTCTTTAAACCATTTTGATCTTGAACTTTGTACCAAAGATAATTTGTACTCGTTGGTAGATAAAGGGAACACTTCTCCCTTAACATCTACTAGTTCTGAATTGTCCTCCATCAACTTTTTCACTCTATCCTCCAACCCTCCATATTCAACCTTATTCCACTCCATAAGCCCATTCTTCAACCCATTTAATTTATTTTTCAACACAACGCCCATCCACCCATTTCTACCATGCAAGCCCCACAACTCAATTTAGCTATCAATATTCATTTATCTCATTGGTTTAGTTGAGAGTTTAACCAATTATATCTCAAAAGTTGTGTCATCGTATAATGGACGATAAGTGATTAAATAGTTGTCGTATAACTTTTATAAAAGAGATGTTCTTGAAACAATTAACAATGATGTTATTTTATCTCATTTTCAATAGTCATATGTGTAATGGATGATCAGAGATGTCATGTTTATGTTTATGGGTATACTTACAAAAAAGGTCTTGCTTAAAAAATTGTGTACCCAAATCAGTTTTTTGGTTTACAAACAAAACCAATTTTGTTTTTATATAATTCCTAGTACATTGGCAATGAATCTTAGAGTTTGTATTGTATATAAAATAACTTCCACAACCAATTAAACAAATTGACGCAAATCTTGTGAAGTGTTTATATACAACGTTACATTCCTCGAATCAAATTCGAGGTAGGAAAATATAAACTTAAAATTACTATTCAATTGAGATATTTGTCATTAGTGTTAAATATTAAAATCAGAATACTTGCTATTTTTTTTAAAGGAATACATGATTGCTATTTGTTTTCATAGAGTAATAGATAATAAAATGTGCATTTTTTCTCATCAACATCCTTTAATGACTTCTTTACTTTTTTTTTAGCATATATGGTCTGCTATTATCTTTAAAAAAGGCAATTTTATGTTGGATATATGTCTATTACTAAATCTAAATTAAGTATATGTTCAACCCTAACATTTAGAAATTTCAGTTGGTAAGAGAGTTGGTCAAATTTCAAATGGACACACAACATGTTCAAATGTGTGGGTTGATGGTGGTTTCATGGAGGGAGTTTTACATTCCTTTTCTTCACGAGAAGAAAGAAAATAATAAAGAAGAAAAACAAACACCAAAAAGGAATTTGAACATGAGAGAAATGATAAGGAGAAAAAAAAAATAGTGTATATTTTGGTCGTGAGAGTATATGAAATGCAGTGACTTATAAGTAATTTTATGGGTTTGTTGAAGTAGTTCAAGATTTTTGAATGGTTATTTTTCCAAAAAATTAGACTTCATTAGAAAAATGTCACAAAATTTTAAAGAGAAATGATAAACTAACACAAAAAAATAGACACGAATACGACACCATATTTCACTGTTCACTTATACCTTATTTTTTATTTTATTTTTTCCTCCTCTCACACTAGTACGTCTCTCTTAGACTGTCATCACACATTCTTCTCTAACCGATGACCAATTTTCACCGACATGGCTCTCCTGATCTTACCGACGACCACTCTCTAACTGTGTTCTCACGATTGAGCCTCCCACAGGCTGCGACATCGCCAGATATTGACTTCCCACCAAGTGGGTTTGCGAATTTGTTTTGGAACGGAGGATTTGTGGGTTTCGGTAGGCGCTGACCTATTTTGGCGCGGTGGATCTGTGGGTTAAGGTGGTGGTCATATAAGAGAATGGTAGTTGTAAGCGGATCAAACGAGATGTGAACGGCGACAAAGAAGACTGATGGTTTTGGCGACAATAATTTTTCTATGATTATATGGAAAAAAAATTGGTTTTTCATCCCCTCATTTCTTCTCTTCCAACTCGGTCCATGCTTGGTTAAAGGAGGGTGCTAATTCCACTCGGTCTACTCTTTTCCTAACTGCTTTGTGGTGGATTTGGAGACACCGTAATCTCATGTGTCTTCGTCATGAAACTCTTTCTTTAACCTATTTGTGGTGTAATATTCACGGTTTGGCTGAAACCATCAGGTCCGCTTTCCATGTCACCGCAACAACTCCTCCTTTGGAAAGATACACTCGATGGAACAACAATATTCATCATTATACCATTTTGAACGTTGACGACAGCTACAATGGTGTCCCCATCCAAACTGGTTTTAGTGGTATTCTTGGGACTCATTCTGGCAGCTATATATCAGGTTTCTTAGGTCGAATTAATCTTTCTAAAGACATCCTACTTGCGGAGCTCACAACGCTCTATCAAGGTCTTTTGTTAGCAATCAACCTTAATTATAATGAGTTGGTCTGCTACTCCGACTCTCTTCTCATTGTTAACTCTCTTCCCATTATCATGTTTATGCCGTGCTCATTCAGAATATCAAAGATCTAATCAGTTCTAGAAATTTCTCTCTTCATCATTCTCTAAGATAAGGTAACCAGTGAGCACATTTTATGGCCAAACATGGAGCTTCAAATGATGTTAATTTGTTTATTCACTCCCACCCTCCTGAGGGGCTCCCCCCCTTGCTGCAGTCGGATGAATTAGGAACGCTATTCTTGAGGCGTTAGTTTCTATTTTTGTTGGTTTTTGCTTTTTATTTTTTAGCCTTGTAACCAAAAAAAAAAAAAACCTTACAATGACTATTGCTCAATTTGGTTGTGTTCTTCCTACGCTTCATTGCAAATTATTCAAATCTCACTTTCTGGGTCGGGTTTTCTTACATTCTAACAGCAACAGTGGTGGAAAATTGGACGACGACACATAAGCGGGTGGTAGGGGACAGTGAGTGATGGATGGTCAGTTGAACCAAAGAAAGAAAGAGAAGAAGGTGAAGAAACACATGTATTTCACTATTTCACGTTTTATCAATTTTTTCTTTTTTATTAAAATATAAGGCCCTGAACACATGGCACAACCTGTTATGTCAAAGGGCCTTTGGCGCCACAAAGGCACCAAAATGCAACCTAAAAAACTATGGATTAGAGACAACAAAGAAATGGTCAAGGTCGGTAGAAAAACACTCCAGCCAACACCCAATCACACAGTTAGAACTTACAAACCAGCAAAAAAAAAAAATACAGCCCCAATTATCAAAAAGACGTACACCAGCAACCAAGCTAGAACTCAAAACATCTAGAAAAAGTTTAAGTTGGTCACAAATACAAATAAAAAATACCTAGACACACACATAGAAGAAAAAAAATTAAAAAATACAAGTAAAAAATGAGGTAACTAATTTGTTTCACTATTAATTTTTTCTAATTGTGTGTGCCCAAATATTTTTCATTTAAGATTGTATCCATAGAAGAATTGTTCAAATCTCTAGGCCAAAAGACAATGGAGAAAAACTAAATGAATAAAAACCACCATGAAGCAGAAAAACTCCAACCACTCCTGCGACATCAAAACCGTGTGCTCTCCAATTATGAAATTTAGACTTAAAAATTCTTTTGGAGATAACAAGAAAATTCTTGGTCAATAACTATTTTGTTTTACTCCCTCCGTCCCTATATCTAAGCACCTATTTGATTTTATTTTTGTTCTTTTCAAATTACTAGATGCATTTATTATTATTTTTTAAACATACCCTTAATTAATACTACTAACTTGTCTTAAAATTTGAAAAGTCAAATTTAATTCACATATAAACAAAAGACAATTTAGTAATATTAACACACAAAACAGACACATTAATTACATTGACAAATTTTCTCAAGAAATATGCAAAATACAAAGGGAGCTTACATTAAGAGACGAAAGGAGTACAAAACATCGATATAATGATGGAAACCATTCCAACATTTTCATTGTTAGTTGTCATAACTGCTAAATTTAATTTTGTTATTGAAACATGAAAAGTCTTTTTCTTCTTGTAGTGATCGAGGGTTTTCCTTAGGCGTAACCGACAACAAAACACTTTCATTAAATTCATAGTTAGTTGATATAATTTGTGTCAAAGATAACACTTTCAACATATTTTTATATATGGGTGTAACACCCCGTTTTTCCAACATAAAATAAATATAAAGAATATCAGAGTTTTTCATCATAAACGGAGCATTACATTCAACTTACAAAATTCCACAATATAAATAGAATAAAAGTACTATTTATTAAAACAATCTGTCTTTATAAAAATCCAATAATCATGCAGCGGAATAGTTTTTAACATCTTATAACAACTTTTGGCTCTTAAAGGTCACAACATCAATATCTTAAATAGTTCTCATGAAAATAGTTCAACATCATTAAAAAGGAAATACGTAACAAGGAAACATGCAATAAAACAATCCTCATCCCGTTACGTATCAGAGCATCCTAGACGACACGATGGAGATTACTCACAACTGCACTATTCTTCGTTACCTGCAAGTTACTCATACGAAGAGCAACATTTTCAAGCAGAAGGGATGAGATTTCACATTCATTAATAACAGGTAACAATTCATCAAAGGTAATCAACAATACATACAACCATCATTAATTAAACATCACATAAATCATCATTTAATAAAAGTAAAACAACAACAACATCATCAACAATAGTAACATCAACAACAACAGCAACATCATCAGCAACAACTTCTCAATAATCATCATTTATATTATGCAATGACGACTCTACAATGCAACAACAACAACTCATTTTAACAACACATCGACTCGACAATACAAAATGCATGTGGTACCATTAGGGCATAAGCCCCCATCGCTAAAGGTCAAATAGGACCTGTCAGGCATTAAACCCCCATCGCTAAGGTCATAAAAGGACATGTCAGACATTAAGCCCCCATCGCTGACTATGTTATGCAACAACACGACTCAATGCAACGACACGACTCAAATGCAACGACACCATCTTAAAACAACAACATCAACTTCATAATTCAATATTAAATCACGAACAACACCATATAACATCATATTCATCAATCAAATATACTCACATAAAACCAAGTTAGATTCATTAAAACATAGGTTAAATACTCACAAACACCTTAATTAAACTCCTAGTACACAAGCTTGAAGTTTAGAGACAATCCATATGTTTTGGGTTAATTTCCATAAAATTTCACTAAGACCTCCCTGGAGTATTTTCATCATAACTCAAAAATTAAGAATCATTTTCAAGTCAAACCAAAGCCACTAGAAAACTAACTCAATTATCTACAACTTCCATGTTTACCCCAGAAGCCAGTTCAAAACAGAAACGGGTGAAAAGGACACGAGAATGCAAAACAGAGGATGGTTTTCCCAAAACACACTTGGAGTGTTTTTATCATAACTCAAGATTCACAAAACATTTTCAAGTCACTCCAATTCCATTAGAAAGCTAACTCAATTATCTACAACTTTTATGTTTACACCAAAAGCCAGTTCGAAACAGAAATGGGTGAAAAAGACGCAAGAACGCGAAACAGGCGATGCTGTAACTGTGAAGCTCGCGAGGCGAGTAGGTTTACTCGTTGTGGCGAGTTGCGACAGACAACTCTACGGGAATAGACCAGTTTTCACCCCAAAAACCCTAATTTCATCAACCCAAATCCCCAAATTGATATGAAACTCTACCTATGATTATTCTACAGCTTAGACATCACTTCTCTACGTTAATTCATGAAATTCATACACTTTCTACCATCTTTATTGATTTTAACCTAATTTCTCAAATTCTTAAAAACTACAACAACGATTAATTTCTATGAATTACAACTTGATATTAATGAAGGTTAGTCTCACCCTTACCTTAGATTGGTTTCTGAAATTAACAGCAGCATTCTTCTTTCCTAGGGTTCTCTCTGAGTTCTCCTCTTTCTCCTCTTTTCTCCAAAAATTGAACGTGTTATGTTTTCTAAACTCTTACTGACTCTTAACCTAATTTATAATTACTCTCTTCCCTATTATCTTATTATTTCTAATAATATTATACTTCTCCCCCACTTAACAATAATCATAATAATACACCAAATAACAAATATATCTCCACACAAAATAACAAATATATTTTTATACTAGATAACATATATATTTCCACACAAAATAACATATATATTTCTATACTAGATAACATATATATTTTCACACAAAATAACATATATATTTCTACACAAAATAAAAAAAATATTTTTACACCAAATAACACATATTAGCATATTTCATCAAAATATATATTATAAATCAAATAATAATACACTAAAAATACAATAAATTAATAAAATATTAAATATTAAAAGTAGGGCATTACAATAAGGACCAAAACACTGCTTATTTTCACAGATTGGCTCGCATTAAATCATCCTCAAAACCTATCACTTTCCTTCAGGATGGTAATGACCGCATTATAGACCCTAGACAAATGGAAGAACATGTGTTGTCTTATTTTCAAAATATTTTCGGAGGTAACAATATATGTGTTACTATTGATTTGGTGGCTAGAGTGATACCGACGTTGGTCTCGATGGAGGAAAACAATGCATTAACTACTGTGCCTTTACTTAATGAGATTAAAAATGCGGTGTTTGATATGAATGCGGATGGAACTCCTGGTCTAGATGGCTTCGGGGGGCATTTTTATCAACATTTTTGGGACATTGTGGCAGTAGATGTCGTGAGCTCGGTACAAGAATTCTTTTACACAGGGGTGCTGATCCCAAATATTAATGCCAACATTCTGGTGTTGATTCCTAAAGTTCCTGGGGTTTCTTCCATGGGGGACTTCCGCCCTATTGCACTGGCAAATTTTCAATTTAAAATTATTACAAAGATTTTGGCAGACAGACTGGCTAGTATTTGTATGAGAATTATTTCCCCTCAGCAGAGAGGCTTTGTTCGTGACCGGAACATTTCAGAATGTGTCATTATTGCTTCTGAAGTAATAAACATGTTAACAAAGAAACAATTTGGTGGGAATATTGCCATCAAAGTTGATATTAGCAAAGCATTTGACACTCTCGATTGGAATTTTTTAATAGCAGTTTTGAAGCAGTTCAGGTTATGTTATTTATTCTGTGATTGGATTCCATTTTGCATTCAGCGCATCTCTCTCTTTTGGTGAATGGCAACGCGGTTGGATACTTCCCTTGCACCAGGGGAGTTCGCCAAGGAGAGCCTCTCTCTCCTCTTCTCTTTTGTCTAGTAGAGGAAGCTCTCAGACATGCCCTTGAGATTGAGAGGGTTACCAATTCGTTACAACCGATGTCCTATTGCAGAGGAGTCTCCCTTCCTACGCACATCCTTTATGTCGATGACGTTTTTATTTGTTGTGTTGGCTCCAAGAAAAATATCAGATGCCTGCTTCGTATTTTTAATGAGTATTCAGACACATCCGGACAACTGGTGAATTTTGACAAGAGTAAATTATTCACAGGAGCGATGACGGGTACTAGACGGAATATGCTCGCGCAATTGTCTGGTTTTGCGGTGGGTACTATTCCTTTCCAATACTTAGGCTGCCCCATCTTCCAAGGTAAGCCTAAACGTATTCATTTTCAATCTATTATTGATCACATAAAGGTTAAGCTAGCCACTTGGAAAGGTGTTATGTTATCAATTATGGGTCGTGTCCAATTGGTAAAGTCGATAGTGCACGACATGCTGGTGTATTCTTTTCATATTTATCGCTGGCCTATTCAGTTATTGGAGATGTTGGATCGTTGGGTAAAAAAAATTATTTGGAGTGGTGCTATTTACAGTCGAAAAATATGCACGGTTTCTTGTCATCAGGTTTGTCTACCTTGGGAAAATGGTGGTCTTGATCTCAAATCCACCCGCTCCATAAATTCTTCTTTGTTATTGCACCTTAGCTGGACCATTTTCACGCAAGACTCTGAATGTGCACGCATGTTCCAGCAGCGTTTTCTCTCTTATGGCCTTCCTCGCAACAGTTATTTCAAGTCTTCCATTTGGCCCGGCGTAAGGGATTTCCTGACCACGGTAAAAGAAAATTCAGTTTGGATTGTTGGCAATGGAAAGAATATTAATCTATGGTTGGACAATTGGATGAGCACACCTCTTGTCATGATGTTGAATACTCCACCGCGGATGTTTCCCTCTCTTACCATGACTCTTGATGCGGTTATCAATAATGGTAAACGGCAGATCCCTTCTCCTCTCGTTGATTATCCAAATGTGGCTGAAGCTATTATGAAAATTACCTTACCGGTTTCCCCTTTGCTAGATAAGCAAATTTGGAAACACGCTTCTGATGGTGTCCTCACCTCTAAGCTAGCGCACTTGTTCATGCGTCCTCCTCTCGCTAGACTTGATTGGCCGGCTGTTATTTGGCGCTCTTGCATTCCCCCATAACACTCATTTGTTTTTTGGCGTTTGTTGTTGTCCAAGCTTCCGACAGATGAATCTAAGGTCTCGTGGCTGCACCTTAGTGTCTGTTTGTGTTCTCTGTTTCCGGCATGCAGAAACTTCATCCCATTTGTTTCTCCATTGTGAATTTGCAACAATTATTTGGAGATGGCTGAGTGTTAAATTACGGTGCACTATTTCCTTGGCTTCTTGTTCGTCAATCCTTGAATGCATACTGCGGCCTTGCAGCTCCCAACTTCTGGATGTGTTTGCTGCTGCTCTTGTTCATACGGTCCACACAATTTGGTGGGCTAGGAATGCGATTCGCTTCAGCTCCGCAAACGTTTCTATTCATGCTTCCATGGCCAAAATTTCGTCCCTTGTTGCTTTGTCTGGTGCTAATTCCAAAGGTAATTGTTTAGTTATGAATGGGGCTGTTCTAAACAATTTTATGATCCCTCCTTCTTACAGGCGTGTTAAAGAGATTATGTCGGTGATTTGGAAGCCCCCAACCATTACTTGGGTTAAGGCGAACACTGACGGTTTTGTTCTTAATCTTAAATCTTCATGTGGGGGAATTTTCAGAGACTTCTGTGGTACTTATTTAGGTAGTTTTGCTTGTAATATCGGTCATGGAAATGTTTTTAAGGCCGAGCTTGGAGGTCTGATGTGTGCTATGGAGTATGCGGCTTCACACAATTGGTATAGGTTGTGGCTTGAGAGTGATTATTCCACTGCGGTACAAGCTTTCCACAATCACTCGATTATTCCATTGCAATTACGGAACCGTTGGCATAATTGCATGCAGCTTGGCCTAATGGTGATTTGTTCACACATATATACATAAGGTAATTGTCGTGCAGACACTATGGCTGCCTTGGGACAAACTGTGACTTCCAATACTTGGTTCCAGACTATGTCGGCTTCTCTTTCGATAGATTTTGCTAGAGACAGAAATGGGCTGCCTAACTATAGATTTCCGTAGGCATTTCTTGTCTGCTTGTTCTGCTTTATTTATTTATGTTGGCTTGAGGGTTTTGGCCTAGTCCCCCCTCTTTTGTACATATATTTTCCTTTTTTTTTAATAATATTATTTATTAGGTTGGCGGTAGAGGATGGGTGTTCTGTGGGGTGCCAACCTAGTTGGGATGCTACAGTTACACCTTGATGCCTAACCTTCCTATTGGCCTATCGAAAAAAAAGAGATAACACTTTCAAATCTATTCTATTTCTATTTCTTTTTACACAAACAAAGTAAATGCATATTCATTAAATAATAGAAGAAATTTCAAAGTGTTACAATGGACACAAATCGTATCACCAAACTATGTATTCAATGTAACCATTGTTATCGATGTTGCTAGGACCGAAGAATCACCATCATCATAACAAAATAGAAAAATATCTTCAAGTTTCAACCACAATTATGTTGGTATGATGGAAATAATGGTCATTGTTTGAATGATATCTACGACCATGTAGACTCTTTTAAAACAAACATAGTGATTGATCAAACACTCTCTCGTTTTCTTAAAACCGTTAAGAGAATTGTGAAGGGACAACTAGTTCCTTAAATTCCCTAAAAAATAAAAAATAAAAAACTAGTTCCTTAGATGTTTTTTGAGTCGATGGTCCAAATCCAAAGAAGGATATAAAAGGAACAACCATAAAATGGAAATCTATACAATACTTACATATAAATATAAAGAAGATATAAACTTTGGTGTAGTTTTTCTTTTTTCTTTGTAAGGTGATGATTGTCCCTCTTTATATACTCTCATCAAGAGTCTTATCTATCCGATGTAGCATTTGGGTTTTTTCCAATAAACTTTACACTTAATTTAAACTAATTGATTTGCATGGTAATGCTTTTCATTTTCAATAAACCAAAGTTTGAATTTCACATTTCGAATAGAATTATCTTCACTAGAGTAAACCTATGTGAAACAAATTGAATTTTTTTATATCTATACTTATTTATATACAATTATTTAAGTTCTTGAAAAATTTATGTTTATATCAAATTTAAATTAAATCTACCCTATAACCTAAGGGAACTCTAAAACTAACTATAAATTTAGTTGAACATTATACCGGACAAATCTGTGAGAAAGGAAAAAAACGGTGATGTTAAGAAAAGGAACACGATAAAACAATGAGAATAAAAAATTGAGACACTCCAAAGTTAGCACACAACCAGAAAAACAAAAGAATCAACCGAACACATAGAGAGAAGGAAAGGAGTGTTTTTGGTTTATTGAAGTTGATAATGATTCATGTTGTTTTGTTGGTTGAGGAAAAAATGGTTTGTGGGATGAGGTCCTCTTTGTTCCTCTCCATCACTTCAATTTTGCTAGAGAGGAATACTACTGTACATTCTACATTTAAGTTTTATGTATATGTATGTAGTATGTTATGTTTGAAGAGGAACAAGAGGCCAGTTGAGGGTTTTCATCTCCTATTTCTTTTGCTATGTTTTGTTGTTGATATTTATAGTCACACATTAGGTTTAAGATCAATGTTAGTTGAGGAAGATGACAAAATGTAAGGCTTGAATTTGCAGGCTGGGGGCAGAGACGTGCTGCACTGTGTGTAATGTTTGGACCCAAAAAAAACCGTTTTTGTTTTTTCTTTGGCATTTGTGTAAAATTGGTGAAAGAGTGTGTAATAGATAATGAATGAAAAATGTTCTCTGTTGTGGACAATAGTCCATTTGAGCCCCTCCCAACATTCTATACTAGCAAACATCATAATTCTGATTGAAAAAATGAATGATAAAGATATAAAGTTACATGTGAAGCTATACTTAACCCTAATTTTAACCTAAAAGTCTCTCTCCTTTGACATCGCATTAATTACTCCTGACTTTTTCGATACTAGCTAGAGCATTAATTCTCAAGAAAATTAAGTTCGACTGTATCTCACAATAATCGAATTGCACACATTGAGTACATCATGAGGAACTTAACCACTACAACAACTAATTGTTTATGGTAGAATATGTAATTCATTATATATATTTAAGTATAATACATCTTCTTTTATTAAAATTGAATGATCGCATAGTTTTTTTTTTCTTTTCAAGAACACATCATTAATAATAATAATAATAATAATAATAATAATAATAATAATAATAATAATAATAATAATAATAATAATAATAATAATAATAATAATAATAATAATAATAATAATAATAATAATAATATACGTATCATCTCTCCCCTAAAAAAATATACATGTCATATATTTTTGTAGAAAATTATTATATTGATATATTCATTACATGGAGAAATTTGTGCTTGAAGCAAAGGTGATATATGGATCTAATATCGGCGAGAAAGTATTTATACTGAGGTTATCACGAAAACCATCTAATAATAGAATTCCTTTCAAGTTTAAATGAAGACAATTTCCGTTAATTGTTTCACTTGTAATGGCTATCGACAAAAGCCAAGGTCAGTCACGAAATAATGTTGGTGTCTATTTACCTTCTCCTGTATTTTCACATAGACAATTGTACGTTACAATATCAAGGGTTACTTCAAGGGATGGTTTGAAGATCTTGATAAATTATGAAGTCGGTGAAGATACCAATGTTACGTTGAATGTGGTATATAAAGAAGTTTTCTGTAATGTGTAGTATTTCGTTGTGTAATATTATTTTTCCGACATATGGTCATTTTGAAGGTATTTACAAAGTATCGAACTTCTTTTGTGTTAAACGACTTATGACATTTCAATATTATATTACGTTATATTCGCAAAGTAGATGTTTCATCATAGAATGTACCATGTCATTGCACTCTTACATTATTTTATAGAGAAATGATATTTGTACAACCATTTTTGACAACTTTGGTGACAACTTTCTCTCTCATACTCACATTATCTTTTTACTTTCTCTCTCTATTGTTTGATTTTTCTGCCAATAGCACTTTTTCTTTGCAAATTAATGGTTGTATCAACAGTTGTCATAAAAAAAGGTTGTTCAAATAACACAACTCTATTTTATATTTCATTGTCAATTATTACTATCGATATGACTCGTGCATCAGCACGGGTCAGTGGTCTAGTGTATAATACATCATTTCAGAATAAAGCTATACTAAAACCTAAAATTGTGATAGTTGATGAGATTAATAATTACATTGGCTTAATTCCAGGTAAAGAAAAGACGTATTTGAGTTGTGATTCTCCCTGTTCAAACAACTCAATGGTTGATGGGCCGGATGATGTACATACACCAATATTGTTTAACACAATGAATCCTGCTCTTTACCCAAATGATTTTGCTCCTTCCCAAAGTAAATGTCCCAAAGGAATTGTTTTATTGTTGATATTTATAGTCACACATTAGGTTTAAGATCAATGTTAGTTGAGGAAGATGACAAAATGTAAGGCTTGAATTTGCAGGCTGGGGGCAGAGACGTGCTGCACTGTGTGTAATGTTTGGACCACAAAAAAACCGTTTTTATTTTTTCTTTGGCATTTGTGTAAAATTGGTTAAAGAGTGTGTAATAGATATTGAATGAAAAATGTTCTCTGTTGTGGACAATAGTCCATTTGAGCCCCTCCCAACATTCTATACTAGCAAACATCATAATTCTGATTGAAAAAATGAATGATAAAGATAAAAAGCTACATGTCAAGCTATACTTAACCTTAATTCTAACCTAAAATTTCTCTCCTTTGACATCGCATTAATTGCTCCTGACTTTTTCGGTACTAGCTAGAGCATTAATTCTCAAGCAAATTAAGTTCGACTGTATCTCACAATAATCGAATTGCACACATTGAGTACATCATGAGGAACTTAACCACTACAACAACTAATTGTTTATGGTAGAATGTAATATCCCACTCGTTAGTTATTGGAATATTACCAGCCGAACGTATCAGAGGACGAATACTCATGGAATTCTTTTATGACAGGGAATACTTTATGAAGCGGTGTTTGTCGTTGCAAGTAAGTTTGATTATCAGTATCGTTTGTGCACATTGTGATGAGGGGCATTTTGGTAACTATCCACAAGGGCTTTATAAGACCACAAGGGCCATTTTCCTTCATTTTGCATGCTCCTTCTCTCTCTAGAACTAGAAGTTTGAATTTTTGCTCTCCCTTCTCTCTAAGAAAACGTGGCTCACTCTCCCTCTCTTCAACAAACTTCCAAAACTTCATTCCCTCATGAATTGAGCTTATGTTATGGTACCCACATGAACTAGGAACAAGTAGGAGCTTGGTTTTAGCTTGATTTCCAACTCTATATCATCAAAGAAAGAATCAAGAAGCTAGAGTTGATGTTGAAGGAATGTTAGATGTTGAAGCTTGTGCTAGCTTGTTGTTACTTTGAGGTGAGTACTTAGATAGTTTACCTACCTATGGGTTGTGTGAATCCTATGTAGAAATTATGATTATGCTAAGTTATGAAATTAGGGATTATAGAACCCCCTTGTGCCATAGATTGTCCAAATCGTGTCAGTATTGCCATGCATTGTTTCCCTAATATTTTCATGAGTTCTGGTTGCATTGGGTACCTTATGATGCTTGGAATTGAGGTTTTTATGCCAAAAATACGATTTCTGCACTTCTGGACTGATGAATGCTCGCTCAAGGGTGCAAAATGTCGTAACTACAAGCTCTGCACGCTTACAAGTTCGCTTAAGCGAACTTGCACGCTTAAGTGTGCAGCCTCAGCACAACACTTTTTGAAAATGTTCCTGTGGTCCGAAATGCCGTTCGAGGCCCGTTTCTTGCAATCTTTTATTGAACTATGAACCCCTCAATTCTAAGTGTCTAAAGTAAATTTCTAAAGAAGGTTTTAAACAAAAGAAAGGCATGGCAAATCATTAACATTGTTTATTAACGAATGGTACGCAAGAGTAGTAAACATGATTTTCGTCCGGCTAGTAAATAATTCTAAGTATTGGGGAAGAACAAAGAGCCTCGACTTAGATAGTCGAGAACAAGCATGTTAGCATGTAACCTAGTCATGTTAGGTTAAATTTTATATGAGCAACTATGTATGCAATTACCATTAATCGGGTAGGTTACAAACCCGAGGTAATCTTTCAAGTAAGTATAAGTTATGCGCTCAAATGTATGTATATGACTAATGCATGACTAAGACTTTAAGCAAGATGTAGGTGTCGTGTCTCTTGCTATCCACGCCAGGGGGATACAAGAGGTTCACGCTAGGGGGTCGGGACACCCTCCGCAAGGTAGGCTCGCACGACACTGAGGGAGTCCGATGTACCCAAGCTAGGTTTCATCGGTCATGTATGGGAATATATTCCGGGGTTAATCCACTCGGGATTATTCCGTAAAATGAACCA
Source organism: Medicago lupulina (assembly GCA_958299785.1). Lineage (NCBI taxonomy): Eukaryota > Viridiplantae > Streptophyta > Magnoliopsida > Fabales > Fabaceae > Medicago > Medicago lupulina. The sequence goes on along the minus strand of OY283145.1, from coordinate 20,273,364 downwards.
AGATAACTATGTTTGTTCAACGCTAACATCTAACCTAATGAATGAATGAATATGTTTACGTACGATACGATATGATCATGATTATGATATGATGTTAGATATGTGCAGCTTAGGCAATAGAGCAAGTTATGAATGTTATACCGATGACGATCTTAGGTTCCCCTAATCGTCCGGTTTAGGACCGTGTCATGAATATGTTATGTTATGTCTTAATGCGTTTAGTGTATCTTGAGTTAGCGGTCCTAGGATCCCTTGACCGCCATGACACGTATGATGTAAGTAAGACCTATGGAACAAGTTAAGAAGAATCTACGACAGATCTAGCATGCACGACTGTCTAGGTAAGCATGACCACACACATATAATCAACCGTCATGTTGTATTGTAGACACGTGGTAACCATTGTAACAGCCCGATTTTCGTTATTTAGTTCTTAATTAATTTATGTGTATTTATGTATGTTTGCATGTGATTATTTGCCCTTTGATGTATTTCCCTGAGTTTAGTGATTAGGAGGGTATTTTGGTCTTTTGGCGAGTAAGGGTAAAATAGTAATTTTTGCCGAGAATTAATCATAGCATTTTTAGTAAGAATCGATTGTAGCAATTTATTAAGTTAGTTGTAGTAATTAGTATTAGTGTTGGTTGTTGTGAAATATTTTATTGTTAGTAAGATAGAAAACTAATAGGTGGCGTAATTAGAATTGAGTCCAATTATTATTTCATGGGTTAGGCCCAATGGGTATGGATATATTCTACCTTAGGGAGAGAACTAGGGTTTTAGAAACTTATTCATTTCACAAGAGGCAAGAGGCTAGGAGAGGGAGAAGAAGAGAAACTTGGAGAGGGGAAGAACTTGAAGCTAGAGTGAAGCTTAGGAATCTCTTGTAGAAGATTATAGGTAAGGGGGCTAGACTTTAATCATAATCTCTTTTTCTACCCCTTTCTCATAAGTGATTATTCAATTAAGTGATTTTGAGAATAAGTGATTATGTGAAATTTAGTGAAGGAATTCATGTCTAATTGCTGATAATATGTTTGTACATGTGAATTGAATGATTAAGTGTTGTTGATATTGAATTCATGTGTCAAAAATCATATGTATGAATATGTTGTGTTTTTGTGAAAAATGATGAATGATGAAGTTGTGGTTTGATGAACTTGGAATGAATTCATGAATAATTGTTGTTGTTGATGTTCGAAAAACATGTTGTTGATGAATTGGTATGTTGAATATGTCATTGGTGAATTGATGATGAAAGTTGTTGTTGTTGTTGAATAATTTTGAAAGTTTGATGAAATTATGAATTGAGACATAATAATGTTTGATTCATGAGTTTTGAGCATTTTGTTGTATGTGTTTATGTATGTGACCTGTAAACATCATTTGGGACGTGTTTTGAGTATGGAAGGATCAAAATTAGAGTGTTTGGGAAAAAGGGTTGTGTATTTCGAAGTCTCTATTTTTCTGAACCAGTTCTGTTTCCCGAATCAAGTCTTGCTTCTGAACAAGTTTTGCTTCTGAACTAAATTCTGCTTCTGAACTAAATTTTGTTTCTGAACCAGTTTTGCTCCCGAACTAGTTTTGCTTCTGAAATGAGCTTTGCTTCTGAACTGAGTTGTGCTTCTGAACTGAATCGTGCTTCTGAACAGAATTGTTGCTTCTAGACGGAGTTCGCTTGAGCGAGCTCTAAGCGAACGAGCTCAGCATGCTACTGGAACCTGGTCGCTTAAGCGAACCAGACTTCGCTTAAGCGAACAACACCCTGTTCAGCCTCACGTGACTTTTCTTTTTGTATACTTGGGGGCCAATCCGAACTTTCTAAATTGTTTCTTTTGACTGGTTTAATCATTACTTATGTATTTAATCCTATGGAAACCTCATTCATATGAAATTGGACTATATTTGGAAAAGTGACATTTGAGATGAACTTTGTGAATTTTGAGAATTCATAGTATTTGGCTGATGAAATACTTATGTGAGTATATATTCACTCATATGTGATTAGTATACTTCCTTAGTAGAGGCAATTGAATCATTCTGATTTCATTTTGGTTCATTGGCCTAACTTGTTAAAGTGGTGAATCGTATTATACGAAACTAGTTGAAGATATATTCATTGAACTTTTCTATCTTGTAATTCTTTTGTGAATAAGATCGAATATGAATATATGTTGTTGGTGATTATATATGTTGAATGCATATATGTTGATGGTGATTATATATGTTGCGTGCATATATGTTGTTGGTGAAATCTTTTACATGCGTTTTGGTGGTGAATTGTTGGTGTACGCATGTATTTGAATATAATTGGTGTGGACTTATAAAAAATACATGAAGTATGTATTGTTGTTGTCGAGTCCTAGTTCACACACGTTGTTGTTGTCTTTCATCTCCATTGTTGTTGGATGCTGCGGTAGTCCATTATTTGGGGTGATTATTCGGGGTGATATGGTGTGTTTATAAGCGTCAGGGGCGACGGCCTCGGAGATGAAAGAAATTTCGTACCACACTTAGTCGAGTCGTCTAGTCACATTATATGTTTCTATGAAGAGTCATGTTTGTTCATGAGCTTGGTGTGCTTGATGATTGTTGTGATTGGAACTTCGTGCTTGTGTAATAATTGTTGAGAATATTATGTTCATGATTATTTATACAAGATATTGTTAAAATGCATGCTAATCCTATTTTGTCTTTGATTATGATTAATGTAATTATAACCCCCAGTGGTCTTGGTGGACCGCCTACCTCTTTGTATGGATGGGTAGACGGCATGCAGGTTTAGATGCTTTTGCTTGGTGAGTTTTGCTTTGAGGAGTGGGAGCTTCCTCGTTTATCGCACGTGTCTAGATTAGGCTCTGATCTAGGATTTAGTGCATGTTAGTTATCTTTTGGGATTTTATTATACCTTGAGTTGTATCTTGTGGAGATTATTTATTGTTGTTGGATTTATCTTATGTTGAGGACATGACATTTATGTTGAGATGTATTTGATTCTGCTGTGACCTTATGTTGGAGTTTTATTCATGCATGACTATATTGGTGATTATTTGTAGAAGTGACGACTATTTCTTATGTATTTATTTAAATTGCATGATTTATTGCTTAATTAGAAATAAGGCGTTACAACCGTAGGTTTCCCCCGAGGTCACCTATAGCCTAAGATTAGGTAGAACTCACTGAGACATTATGTCTCATCTCAATCCTTATTTGTTTCAGATCAGCAGGGCAGTTTAGCAAGCTTGTCGCCGAATGGATATTCAGCAAGGACTCGTTCGTACCCGCTGCAAGATGTTCCCATGGATTTAAGAATGCATTTCTATATTATTGGATAGTTGTATGGTAATTTTTGATGTACGAACGTGAATTGTTGTATATGATATTCATTTGAAGTAATTAAGTTGTAAATTTTAATGTATCTAATACTAAAGATAATGCACATGCTAAACTTTCCAGATACGTTTAGTGTGGAAGTTACATAGAATATGTAATTCATTATATATATTTAAGTATAATACATCTTTTATTAAAATTGAATGATCGCATAGTTTTTTTTTTCTTTTCAAGAACACATCATTAATAATAATAATAATAATAATAATAATAATAATAATAATAATAATAATAATAATAATAATAATAATAATAATAATAATAATAATAATAATAATAATATACGTATCATCTCTCCCCTAAAAAAATATACATGTCATATATTTTTGTAGAAAATTATTATATTGATATATTCATTGCATGGAGAAATTTGTGCTTGAAGCAAAGGTGATATATGGATCTAATATCGTCGAGAAAGTATTTATACTGAGGTTATCACTAAAACCATCTAATAATAGAATTCCTTTCAAGTTTAAATGAAGACAATTTCCGTTAATTGTTTCACTTGTAATGGCTATCGACAAAAGCCAAGGTCAGTCACGAAATAATGTTGGTGTCTATTTACCTTCTCCTGTTTTTTCACATAGACAATTGTACGTTACAATATCAAGGGTTACTTCAAGGGATGGTTTGAAGATCTTGATAAATTATGAGGTCGGTGAAGATATCAATGTTACGTTGAATGTGGTTTATAAAGAAGTTTTCTGTAATGTGTAGTATTTCGTTGTGTAATATTATTCTTCCGACATATGGTCATTTTGAAGGTATTCACAAAGTATCGAACTTCTTTTGTGTTAAACGACTTATGACATTTCAATATTATATTACGTTATATTCGCAAAGTAGATGTTTCACTATAGAAAGTACCATGTCATTGCACTCTTACATTATTTTATAGAGAAATGATATTTGTACAACCATTTTTGACAACTTTGGTGACAACTTTCTCTCTCATACTCGCATTATCTTTTTACTTTCTCTCTCTATTGTTTTGATTTTTGTGTCAATACCACTTTTTCTTTGCAAATTAATGGTTGTATCAACAGTTGTCATAAAAAAGATTGTTCAAATAACACAACTCTATTTTATATTTCATTGTCAATTATTACTATCGATATGACCCGTGCGTCAGCACGGGTTAATGGTCTAGTGTATAATACATTATTTCAGAATAAAGCTATACTAAAACCTAAAATTGTGATAGTTGATGAGATTAGTAATTACATTGGCTTAATTACAGGTAAAGAAAAGACGTATTTGAGTTGTGATTCTCCCTATTCAAACAACTCAATGGTTGATGGGCCGCATGATGTACGTACACTTGAGTTGTTTAACACAATGAATCCTGCTCTTTACCCAAATGATTTTTCTCATTCCCAAAGTAAATGTCCAAAATACCCTTACGTGACTTAAGTCACATAGCGTGAGTTAACTTACGCTAGTTATAAAGTAGCGTAACTTAAGTCATGTAATGTGACTTAAGTCACGTAGTTTGAGTTAACTCACGCTACGTTCTGCTATAAGCTCAGGCAGAGGCTCATTCTGCCTCATTTGAAAACCAAACACTCAACATATATCAATTCTCTCTCAAATTACACAACTCCAAAATTCCTTCAACTTCAAATCAACAACACTCCAACAACAAGAACAAGTAAGCTTTCACTTAAATTATGTTGGTATGACAGATTTGTTCACTTAATCTATAATTTTTTAGGTTTACTGTTTTCTTAAAATTTTAATTGTTTTTTTCAAGAAATGATAGAATGTTACATGCAAATGACTTATAGTGCTTAATTGTTATGATGTGTAGATGTTTGCATGATTATGTTAGATTTTTTACACTTAGATTTGATTTTTTTAGATTTAGTTAGGGTTTGTTTAAGATATGATATTTTTTTATTAGATTATGTTAGGGTTTGTTTAAATGATGTTTGCATGATTATGTTAGATTTTTACACTTAGATTTCATTTTTTTAGATTTAGTTAGGGTTTGCTTGATTATATAGATGTTTGCATGTTTATGTTGTAGTTATCATTTTTAGGATTTATGTATAATTTGCACTCCAAGTGTTTGATGAAATGTTTGAATGAGTTTTTCATTGATTGTTTTTTATATCTTTTTGTGTAGATTTGAAACAATGGCCGGGTGGATCGACGTTCATGCACAATTCAACGGCGAAGAAGCTCAGAGGTTGAAGGTTCGGTGCCTCGGTGTAACATTAAGAGGCCTCAAGGATGAACTGAATGAATTCAACCAAGGAGTCAACCCTGGAGACACAAGGATGGTGGAAAACGTTCAGTATAAACGTCCAACGCTCGACGAGGGGAGAATATTATTCACTTGGGTGGAGTTAAAGAACGACGAAAACGTGACGAGCATGTTTTGGGAGCACAACATGTTCCAGTGGATCGATATGCGGGTAACGTTGCTAAGATCAACTGAAGATATTATCAAGAGTCTGATTCCGCCAGAAGATGGTCATTAGATAGAGAATGCACCTTCCGACTACAACAATTGTCTTCCTCTAGATTGGGTAATTCAAACTTGCCAAACGACAAGTCCTCAACATTCGTCCGACATTCATGTTTTTCCTTTGAAAAAATTAAATTCTTGTTAGGCTGGTTTAGATGAAGGTATTGAAGTGTCAAGGAATGTACCTTATTTCGGTGGCACTTGAATACCATCATCTAAACCAAGCCTAACAAAAATTTATTCTTTTCAAAGAAAAAACTTGAATGTCAGGTGAATGTTTAAGTCCTGTTATTTGGCTAGTTTGAATTTACCCCATTTAGAGGTAAGATAATTGTTGTAGTTGAAAGATGCATTCTCGAATGTAATGTAATGTAACCTTCATTCGAATTTATTCAATACGCAATTTTTATTCAAATTCACGCTGAGTTTAATTAGTATTTATTTATTCGAATTTACGTTGAGTTTATTTGTTCACTCTTTTTTTGAGTTTATTCATTACGCTACTTTTTTTTTTCGAGTTTATTCTTTATTCTAAATTATGAGTTTTGGTTGGATGAATGAATGGTTATTCCTATGTATGAACGAACGAAGGAACGAAGCTTAACAGGGAACAAGTTTTTTTGAAGTTCAAGAACAAGTTTTTTTGAAGTTGGTCGATTATTTCACCTTCAATTTAACTCATTTCTACACGTTTTTTCATTACGCTACTTTTTTTTTTCGAGTTTATTCATTACGCTACTTTTTTTTCGAGTTTATTTATTACGCTACTTTTTTTTAATACATAATTATAAAATAAATGAAAATAAAAAAAAAGAATTCGAATTTATTTATTCAATACATAATCATAAACATAAAATAAATGCAAATATAAATACAAATAAAAAACAAAATTAATAAATATAACTCTCATTTTATTAATATCATTCAAACATTACAATAATGAATAAATATATTTTATTTGAATTCACTAATCTACTTATTATCTTTTTACCCTCTTGGGGTAAAAAGTTATTTTTACCCTCTTTGGTATATAACAATAGCTCTTGGAAAAAATAGTAATCAGTCTCGTTGGAGAAAAAGAAATCAAGATCTCTTGAGGTAAATTTAAATTTGTTTCCTTTTATACCCCATGATGACTCTTTTTACCCACGGTAAAAAGATTTTGGGAGTAAAAGGAAGCAAACCTAATTTTACCTCAAGGGATGATGTCTTTTTCCCCAACTCGACCGACCACTATTTCGCCCAAGAGCTATTAGTATATACCTAAAGGGGTATAAAGAGTCTAGAGACTAAAGAAGCAAAAAAATAAGAGAAAGAAGGGGAGAAAGTGGGAGGAGATAATGTGAGGAAATGGGGAAGTATGGAGGGGTATTTGTAGGTGAGAATGGTAGTATAAGTTATAAAAACCATAAATATGGTAAAAAAAAAACGTGTAAAAGTGGTTAAAAACGTGTTAATTGAATGTTGAAAACCTGACCAAAGTGAAAAAAAACGTGTTCTTCAGTTCTGACCATCGGTCAACTAGCGCGAGTTAACTCGTGCTGAGCTACAAGGTGCGTGAGTTAAGTCACGCTGCGTGACTTAACTCAATTTAAGTTTACACTAGCGTGACTTAAGTCATGTAGGGGTATTTTGGTCATTTCACTTGGGAATGAGCAAATCCGTTTGGGTAAAGAGCAGGATTCTAACACAATTAATTCTTCTGTTCTATTATATGCTTGCCAGTCTCTTATCCGCGATGTTTATATGCAATAGGTGTGTTAAAATGAGTAACCTAAAGATGTGATAAATTTGTATACATTTAAGTAAACTTATAACACTCACTGTAATATGCAACAGTATTACAATAATTACAAATGAAATTTCGAACGGATTACATGTCCCGTCTCCTCCTATAATGTAAATAACGAAAAGCGGAGCTGAATGGTTTTATTCTGGAACAACCAGATTTCCACACCATAGCAGCCCCACCAGGCACAAACAGGAAGGCTTTTTGGACAAAAGCAATTGAATATTTTCAGTATTGTTCATTACTCAAAGCCAGCCAGTAATATATGTACTAAGAAGATAATTTAGATGGGAATCGCATGCTCTTTGAAAAGAAATGAAAGAAGAAGAAAAAAAGTGGACTCTGCAGCAGCATAAAACACACTCACAAGCAAGACTTTGAAGTTCCAGACTGAAGGAAAGGTGTGGATGAATGATAATTCTCTCACATATCATAAGTGGAACGGCTATTATCTGAATGAGAATGAGATCCAACATTTGAGTTTTGAGAGTTAAATAAGTTGGGATACGAGAAATATGTGTCGTCATCCATTGAAGGCAGTCTCTTGGGCTGGTGACTATTGGATTTGTCATCCAAAATACGATCAGTTGGTGGGGAAGAATCAAAATCTTCCTTCGGTGTGTCAAATGACGGAAAACTTGATGAATGAGAGCTTACGGAAGCATTATGATCCTCGTGAATATCATGATCCTTAAAAACATTGGCATAGGGGTTACCAATAGCACTTTTATGGTCCCTTTCTAGTGTTGAAGTCTCATTGTTGCCTCCAGCATAAAATGGATTCTCAGAGCTACTGTCAGGTATATGCTCATTGCTTCTCATCTTGGTAAGCTCGCTAATACGAAGTTGAGCAAGGCTAGCTGCTGAACGAGCTGCAGCCGCAGCACGCTCAGCAGTTTCAGCAGCAGCATGTGCGGCAGCCACAACCTCATTTAAGTCTACATTAGATTCAGATTTTGCAGTTGACAAAGTGGGAGGTGAGTCACTATGCCTTGTTGCATTATATGATGCAACCGTTTCTGATGGGGGGGATTCAGATTTTGCAGTTGTAGGAAAGGGAGGCAAGTCACTATTCCTTGCACTATATGGTGCAGATGATAGTGATGGAGAGGAGATAGGTTTTTCAGTTGGGAAGGAGGTAGGTGAGTCACTATGCCCTGGATTATATGATGGTGATTCTGATGGAGGTGCAATGAATGGCGAAAATTGTTTACTTTCCATTTTACCAAATGCCGTATGTGGTTCGTCTCTGTGAACTGTTGATTCAACATGTTCCTGCTTTATATCTGTAAAATCTTCAGAATGGCTTGATGAATGAAGATCAATTTCAGGGTGTGGCATACCTCCTGGAGGTGTGCCAAAATTTGCAGTTGGCAAAGTTTGCATCTGGACGTATGTCTTCGGAACTTCAGGAAAATCTAACATGTCAGAATCAGAATCAGAATCAAGCTGCTCTATTTTAGGTGTATCGTGAACATCATGAGTGGAATACAACTCCTCGTCGTGTTTTTCTTCAGCAAGAGGCAATTTTGACCCGCCAAAAAATTCAGTCGGGCCATTCTGACAAGAAAAGGAATGTAAGATAATGTTACGTGAAAAAACAAATTTAGCATATCATGACCATCTTTTTCCCCTTCTAATTAGTTATTACAGAATAATACTTACCAGTAAGTCTTCGTGTTTTTTAAAGAACTCAGTTTCAGCAGTAGCTGGATCCCAATCCAGCTCATGTTCAACAGCAATGTCTTTTAGAAGAGTGAGTTTCTTTTCTGGTGAAGGAGCACGAACTGACAGAAGCTCTATTATCTACAATTGAAATTTACATTAAGAACGACATACAAGAAAATAGCCTGTTGCGTAAGATGTTTTAATCCACGAAAGAAAATCAAGAGTCTGTGTATCATGAAAAATTCACGAAACCTGGCGATTAACACCGCAATCCGGTCTGAGCTCAGTAGCAGCAGAAATAAACTCCTTCCCATATTTGGTTGCAAATTGCTGCTGAACTTGAATTAACTCTGGAAGATCGGCACACCTTGGGGCAGCAAAACATATACTGGATATAGCTTCCTTCAAGTCTAGGGGAATTTCCCTGCACAACATTAAAACTTTAGATACAAAATAATAAAAACGGTAATGATTTACTTTTTGTGCTTCAACTGCAACAATGAATAGGTCTTAATCATAACATATACTTACAAAAAACTTAGGCACTAGAACAACATTAAAAACTCTATTAAACAATGCAGCACTTATCATGTTCTAAAATACGTACAATTGAACTAGATTCCTAGTTTTTCATATGATACACGAGTACACGTAGTACAAACATTCTAATAACCATGTAAAATTATTGAAGAAATCAATCAATGTAAAAATATGTATGTTTCTTTGCAGTGCATACATTCTTTCCATGTTTGACCCCCATATATCACATCATTTAGTGGACACAGATGCCATTGAATCAAATGTTTTATTTTCAAACTAGAGAACATGATAATAGAACTACGAAACAACCGAAGGAAAAAAAGAAAACCAAACCAAAATAATACAAAAACGTAAAGTATAGTGAGAAAAGTAACAGCAATGATGCTACAGCAGACAAAAGTCAAAAACAAGATATTTGCAACTTGATTTTTCTCTTCCTTTGATCTTTTTACATAAGAGATGAGAGACAAATTCAGTTAAAAGCCTATGATGTTCTTTACAAGAAACTAGTGTGTGTATGCTTTTTTCTTAAACACAAGGGAGCTCAACATAGTTTATTATGTTATCTGGGGGGGTTAATAACGTAGTTTTTTAACAGCTATGTCGGTACCATACCACCTAGCACAAAAAAATACAAGAATGTATTGTCAAGAAAGAAGAAAAAAAAACATTTCCAAAAGAGCACACAGTCCCTGAACATACCAAACAAAGGCATTATCTAAGAGAAACAATTAGTTCAAACCCGTAAAGAAGATGAAACCAAAACTGTCCTAAGGAAAAATTGTCAGGCAAACTCGAGAGAAAAGAAACTGCAGATTGACTTTTCGCATGGGAAAGTTGATTGAAAGGGCAGTGATGGTGTTACTCATATACAGGAATTGTGAACATCAACGACCATTATCAGGAGATTATAATATTTCAATTATAAAGATGTTTTGCATGTAAAAAGTGATCGAAAGAATGGAAAGGGTGGTGGCAACTTATATACCAATTGAAAACCATCAACAATTGTTGACAAGTTTGTCAACTATACAGTGATGCTATATTAAACTATCCGTACTAGCTATTTGATCAGTTGACTAAGACATCATTTTTAACGAACGGCTAGCTTGAATGTAAATCACATTTACTATAAAACAAATTCAAATAGTAAGCAAAGGTAGTCCATCCAGATTTACATTCGATCTCTAAAATACCTTTGAGATTCAATTATTGGAAGGCGGACAGAAACAAGTTCACAAAATAGTTCAAGGATCTCTTGAGCGGCCATCATGTTCTCTTCTCTAATAATATGTTCTACCTGCATAGATATATAAATAACAGCATCATAAAGAAATGTCAAAAAGATTTCTTGGAACCTGATTGGTTTAAAATTTTGAAATAAATATGCAACATGCAATTGGGTATACCCTAATGCGAGCCGTGGCTTCTTGACCAGTCTCAAGTAACTTGGCAATCTCACGTCGCATATTCTTCAATTGATTCTCTCTTCTGTTTCTGAGTAACTTTATCCGTGGAATTGACAGTTTAAGAAGAGTTTTGCTGAAAGTGTGAAATTTTAAAATTAATCACTATTAAATTTTAAACATAAAGGAAGAAATGGTGATAAAGCAGAACTCTTGTGCATTTAACAATAATTATTTAAATCTAAGTGAAACACAATACTCAAAAATATAATTCACATTTGAACAATTAGAATTTGATTGTTTGAAGTAAATTGTGTCAGTTAGAGAATAAAGCACCCCATATTAGAAAATCAACTGACAAATTATTAAATAATAGGGAAAGTTATCCGCGCACACACACGTGCACACTCTAATTTGAAAAAAGAAATTGAACTCCCCTAATATTAGCACAAATTACACTCTTTGGAACTTTAAGAGCAGATCAAAAACATATCTCAAGCTTCTCATTCATTGTGTGTCTTTTGACCATTGCTTCAGGAAAACTTGTAATTTAGCTTCTTTCGTTCTCACCAAAACAAGCAAGAGCCCTAAAATTTGTATAGCACAGTACGATATCTCTGGGAAAACATTTTTATAGCACTCATGGTGAGTTCGGTGCACTCAAATCCCAAAGCATTGTAAATCTATGTTTGGATTTGATTAGCTATTAAAATCTTGAATTCTCTTATACAACATTTGTGTGTATACATGACGAGGGAAATTTTGTGCAGAAAATAGACCATGTTAAGCAATGCATTCATGAGATTGTGAAGGAAATCTAAGTCTAAGCATTTAAGCGCCCCAGCAGTTGTTCCATGGAACATATTAATGTTGCTTTTAATAGCTGAGAATAGAAGGCTGAACCTCAGCAAATACGACTGTAAAAGTGGCCTGCCACAATCACAAGGATGATACCCATGCTGGACCACGTTGGCCCTAATACTATAAGTCATATAAAGACGTATATTGTATATATTTGGTCATTAACCTTAATCAAACTTCTCTTCGCATTACATTCGCAATTTGTTCCACCACCAACTTTGTTAGTTGCCTTGAAGATAGTTACAGATCCAGTCTATTTAGAAACTATGGTAAAAAGTTATGTTTCCGTCCCTCCAAACTTCTTTCATGTAATCACTATATTGATAAAAACTCAAGTCCCTCATTGTCTAAAGATATGGCCTAATAAAGTCTATAAAGCTTAGGTAATCCTCACCTTAAAAGTCTCACCATACTAACATTTAACAGAGTGAAAGAATCAACAAGGTGTAAATATGGACATTATGTGCAAAGCTGAAAAATAATAACATGGGTGTAATTTCCCTTATAAAAACCTAACTAAATCGCTAACAATTGATTAAAAAAAACAGCCTTTTTCAGCAAAGGTTGAAGTATGCTTTTAGTCCAATCAATTTTTTTTTTTTTTGTTTTTGGAAACTCGGTATGCAGCCAAGGACCGACTAACCCAGGACACCAATCTCACCATCCACTAGCGGGTCCAATTGAAGCCCGAGGAAAAACTGCTAACACCTGAAGGATTCTAACCTGAGACCTAGAGAGAAGCACGATCCTAAGTTCCACGTCCTAACCACCAGGCCACCTTATCCGCCTTTAAACCCACTATTTAATTTCTACAAAACAAAACTACATTGTACAGACACCAGACATGACATGACACGGATACTGACACATCACCGCTAATAATTTGGAAAAATCACATACTTCAGTGCAATTATATGTGTTGGCGTTGTGTCAATTATGGACACAATATGCGTCCGACACGAGGAGTGTCTGTGCTTCATAGGTAGGAACAATAAATTGGTTACAGACACTAAAAACAATGATTTGAGATGATTATAGAGACTAAACCATGATTCAAATAACGATAAATTATCCTAAATAATTCACCATACACCCAGCAAAAGAAAAAACTGAAAAATCACTATTATCGACAAAATCAAGAACAAAAAATAAAAAAAAATAAAAAAAAACACAAGAGACGAAAAAGTAGAAACAGTACCACTTGGAAGCCTTAAAACCCTGAGCGAAAAACGAATTGAGCATCGACATCGTTAACCTTTTCGAATTTCGATCAAAATCACTTCCTAAATCAAAAATCAAATAAATATTAGGGTATCAAAAAGAAAGAAAAAATGAAGAAGAAATTGAAAAAAGGAAAGGGTAAGTGTGTAATTATACCTATAAAAGATGATGAAGATGATTGTGTTGTTGTTGTTGCTGCTGTTATAAAGTGTGTGATAATGATTTTGTTCTTTCTTAACAAGCAAGGATTGTGAATTTGGAAGAAGGATCGGTGTGAAACCGAAACATAGCTCCGAGATCTTTTTCGTTTATTTCCTCTATTTACGCTTTTATTTTATCTTTTACTAATTTACTTGTTTTAAGAGGAATTTAATTTTTAAAATTTCACTAACTTTAAAAAAAAATTACTAACTTGATTTAAGATAAATTGTTTATAGATCTGTTTCTTACGAATTAAAATAAAAGTGATTTTATCATCAAATAATTTAGAGATTATTTTATAAATATTTTATGAAAAATCAAAATTTATTTTGCATTTGTTTACCATGATAAAAACCACTTTTTTTAAATAATAATTTAGGGACCGTTTGTTTGAGATTTTTTTGAAAATAAAAATCTAATTTTTTAACTCAAAAAATCACTTCTTTTTTTTTTTTACATTTTAGTGTTTTTTAAAATTCTAAAGAAATCCATTTTGTTAAGAAAAAATTATTTGTATCCTCAAAATGAAAAGCTATTACAAGTAGCTTTTCCAAAATCTATTCAAGTATAAGAGCTTCAAATCTTAAAAAAAATGATTTTTATGTTAGTAAATAAATAGAAATAGCTTTAGATTTTTTTTTTAAATCTAGATTCCTTTAACTCAAAATCATTTTTTTTAAAAGCTTAAACAAACGCACATTTAGTTTGTTTAAAAAAAATATATTTTTTTAGAAGTTGTTTTTTTTAAGGAATTTTTAGAAGTTGCTTTAGATTTTGGTTTTTTGAAAAAGTTGTAACTTACAGATGCAAAACTCTTAAAAGTTGTTTTTTTTAAGTGATTTTTTCTTAAAAAAACTATAAAAACGGGTTCTAAATCAATTTCACATTTGAAACTTTCTTAAAAATATTATAATAAAAATATATGTATTTAACCTGTGATTGATAATTAACATAGGTCTTTCTCTCTCGTGAGAACTCCCCCCACCTCCTTACCTAAATAACAGCGTCACCCTTAAGCTATTTTCTCCCCTTCACCCAAACAATAATTAGCAAGATGTAGCTTTGTTGTTGGTGGTATGACGCCCATCAAGGTCGTACCACCATCCCTTTCAGATCTTTGGCGACCTTGGTGTATAGTTGTCGTTTGATTTGGTTGTGGATCTTGTTCGATCTCTAACAGATCGTGGTTTTTCTTTCAAAGTTGTATGGTGCCACCTCCGCTTCTGGGGGCGGTTCACCGTCAGGTTCTTTCATCCGACAATGGTTTAATTGGTCGCTGTCGAGATTGGTTTGCTAAGGTAGGTATGTCTCCTTCAACAATTGCGCTTCCGGCGTCAGGTTGTTTAGGGAGTTTGAATGTGTGTTGTTATGAAGTCACAAACACGTCATCGTGTTGATGCACCACCTGTGGATTTATGATTCTTTCAGATCTGCTGAGTTTAACGCCCTATTTCTAATTGAGCAATAAATCATGCAATTTAAATAAATACATAAGAAATAGTCGTCACGTCTACAATTAATCACCAAGTAATCATGCATGAATATCTCAACATCGAAATCATACTGCGGAAAATCAACTACATCTCAACATAAAAACCATGTCATCAACATACGATGAATCACACAACATATATAATCTCAACAAGATACAATCTCAAGAAAAACTGAAATATAAAACGACGACGTCCTATATCAGAGCCTCTAAGACACGATGAGCAACATGAAAGGATGAAGCTCCACTACCACAAGCACTCACCAAAAGCAATGCGATCACTAATCCTGCACGCCGTCTACCCATTCATACAAATAGGTAGGCGGCCCACCAAGACCACTGGGGGTTAGTCTTACATTAATCATAATAAAAAACAAACAGGATTAAGCATGCATCATTAATAATATCTTGCATAATTAAACGTGAGCATAATCATTCTCATCAATGGATATACAATCATAAGGTTCCAATTCAACAATCAACGAGCACACAATTTCACCAACACATATTCACGTCTAGTTCATAAACAAACACGACTCTTCCTAGAACATGAAATGTGTCTAGACAACTCTAATATGTGTGGTACCAACTCTTTCATCTCTGAGGCCGTCGCCTCTGATGCTTATAAACACATCATAACAACCCGCATAACAACCCGCATAATGAATACCGAAGTATTCAACAACAACAATTGGAGATGAAAGACAACAACAACAACAATAACAACAACAACGTGTGTGAACTAGGACTCGACCACAACAAAACATGCTCCATGCAAATTTCATAAGTCCACACCAACATATTCCAATTCATGCTTGCACCAACATATTTATCACCAATAGCATGAATGAGAAATATCAACAACATATATGTACATTACATATATCATCACCAACAACAACATATATGCACTCAACATAATTAATCACCATCAACATATGTGCACACAACAAATATAATCACCATCAACACATATTCACATTCAATCTCATTCACGAAAGAATTACAAGATAGAAAAGTTCAATGAATATATTTTCAACTAGTTTCGTATGATATGATTCACTACTTTAACAATATAGACCAATGAACCAAAACGAAATCAAAATGACTCCATTGCCTCTACTAAGGAAGTATACTAATCACATATGCATGAAGGTATACTCACATAAGCATTTCATCGGCCAAACACTATGAATTCTCAAAATTCGTAAAGTTCGTCTCAAAACGTTACTTTTCAAAACATAGTCCATTTTCAAAGCAAGACATTCCAGTTCCCAAAGAAATAGTTCAAGACCATTTATTTAATCATCTAGACATCATATGTATGTAATCCTGCATCATTGTCTTTGAGGAAACAAGTTTTCGAAAAATTGTGTTCTTGGACGATTTTCCAAACGTTATGAACAATTCATGAAACTAAGTCCAAATCCACACCAATGATGTTTCCAAAAGATTAGGTACACATGTAATAATTAAATAAATCAAAAGAAACCACTTAGGAAGTTAAGATTGGTTCTCAAGTACACGAAACGAAAAATCAAGTATGGCTGAACAGGGTACAGTTCGCTTAAGCGACCAGGTTTCAGTAGCATTCTGGGCGTCTTCGCTTGGAGCTTGCTTACGGCTCGCTCAAGCGAACCCTTGACAGAACCTACATTTATGTTCGCTCACGGTTCGCTCGCTGTTCGCTCAAGCAAGCTGCGTCCAGAATGAACTGGGCACATTCGCTTGAGGTTCGCTTGGCGTACGCTTAAGCGAACACTCATCAGTCCAGAAAAAAAAAACTTCGAATTTCAAAACCCTTTTTCCCAAACACTCCAATTTTGATCCTCCCACACTCAAAATTCGTCCCAAATGAAGTTTATAGGTCATGTACATAAACACATACTCAAGAATGCTCAAAACTCATGAATCAAACATCATTTTGTCTCAATTCAAAATTTCACCAAACTTTCAAAATTATTCAACATCAACAACAACTTTCATCATCAATTCACCAATGGCATATTCATCATACCAATTCATCCACAACATGTTTTCAAACATCATCAACTCAATTATTCATGAATTCATTCCAAGTTCATCACACCACAACTTCATCATTCATCATTTTTCACAAAACCACAACATATTCATACATATGATTTTTGACACATGGATTCAATACCAACAACACTTAATCATTCAATTTACATGTACAAACATATCATCACAATTAGACATGAATTCATTCTCCAAATTTCACATAATCACTTATTTTCAAAAGCACTTAATTAAATAATCACTTATTGAGAAAGGGGTAGAAAAAGATATTATGATTAAAGTCTAGCCCCCTTACCTCTAATCTTTTATGCTCAAATCCTAGGCTTCAATTTAGCTCCCAAGTTCTTCCCCTCTACAAGTTTTCTCTCCAATCCTCTTCTAGCCTATTTGGAATGAACAAAGTTTCTAAAAAGCCTAGTTCTATCTCTAAAGTTAGAATATATACCCATACCCATTGGGCCTAACCCATAAAATAATAATTGGACTTCATTCTAATTACGCCACCTATTCGTTTTCTATCTTACTAACAATAAAATATTTAGCAACAACCGACACTAATACTAATTACTGCAACTAACTTAATAAATTGCTAAACAATCGATTCTTACTAAAATGCTACGATTAATTCTCGACCAAAATTACTATTTTACCCTTACTCGCCAAAAGACCAAAATACCTTCCTAATCACTAAACTCAAGAAAATACATCAAAGGGTAAATAATCACATATAAGCATACATAAATACACGTAAATTAATTAAAAACTAAATAACGAAAAATCAGGCTGTTACAACTCTTCCCCCTAAAAGAATTTTTGTCCTCGAAAATTTACCTGAAGGAAACAACTCCGGATACGAATCCTTCATCATACTCTCCGATTCCTAAGTAGCACTCTCGCCAGTTGGTCCAAACCAAATCACCTTCACCAAAACGATCTCCTTGCCCCTCAAACATTTCAGCTCGCGGTCTTCAACTCTAACAGGCCAAGTCTCAACCATCAAATTATCTCTTACTTCCAACTCGTCCAAATGAATCACATGGGACTCGTCATACACATACTTCCGCAACTGAGATACATGAAACACATCATGAAGATTCGATAATGACGACGGTAACGCAACCCGATACACTACAACTCCAATCTTCTCCACAATCACAAATGGTCCAACAAAACGCGGTGTCAACTTCCGACACTTCAAAGCACGACCAACACCGGCTACGGGATTCACCCTTAAGAACACATGATCACCAACTTGAAACTCAATGTCCTTCCTCCTCTTATCATGATAGCTCTTCTGCCTACTCTGAGACGCTTTCATCTTCTCTTGAATGATCTTAACTTTCTCAGTCGTCTCTTTCACAACAACCGGCCCTAACAAAGCACTTTCACCTGACTCAAACCAACATAACGGTGTTCTACACCTCCGCCCATACAAAACCTCAAACGGTGCCATTTCGATACTAGAATGAAAACTGTTGTTGTAAGTAAACTCAATCAATGGTAAACATTCGACCCAACTGACACCTTGTTCCAAAACACAAGCTCTCAACAAGTCTTCCAAACTCTGAATAGTCCTCTCCGTCTGACCATCAGTCTGAGGATGATAAGCAGAACTCAACCTCAACTTAGTTCCCAAAGCAGCTTGCAAACTCTCCCAAAACTTAGAAGTAAACCTCAGATCCCGATCTGACACAATGCTAGAAGGAATACCATGCAACCTGACTACCTGCTCAAATATAGATCTCA
Organism: Medicago lupulina; assembly: GCA_958299785.1. NCBI lineage: Eukaryota > Viridiplantae > Streptophyta > Magnoliopsida > Fabales > Fabaceae > Medicago > Medicago lupulina. Next base: position 20,254,531 of record OY283145.1, on the reverse strand, counting down.
GCTAACTTCGCCACAATCATACCGATCTTGATAGGAATAAAATGCGCTGATTTCGTCAATTGATCAACAACTACCCAAATCGAATCAAAACCCCTTCACAGTCTTTGGCAAAGCCCCAACAAAATCCATAGAGATACTATCCCACTTCCACTCTGGCACAAACAACGGTTGCATCAAACTGGACGGTTTCTGATGTTCAATCTTCGACTTCTGACAAACCAAACAAGCATACACAAACTCGGCTATATCCTTCTTCATTCCAGGCCACCAAAACAATCTCTTCAAATCCTGATACATCTTTGTCGCTCCTGGATGAATACTCAAACTACTCAGATGACCTTCGCCCAAAATACGCTTAAGTTCAGGCACATCTGGCACATACACACGATCACGAAACATCAAGACACCATTCTGATCCAATCTGAAATCCACACCTTTACCTTGGTTAATCAATACCATACGATCTACAAGTTCCAAATCCACTTTCTGACCAACCTTCATCTCTTCCAAGATGTTACTTGTCAACTTCAACATCCCCAACTTCACACTTCCAGGTGCTAACTCGAAAACCAAACTCAAATCTCAAAACTGCTCGATCAACTCTAATTCCTTAACCATCAAAGCCGACATCTGCAAATACTTCCTACTCAAAGCATCTGCCACCACATTCGCCTTTCCCGGATGATAGCTCAACTGAAAATCATAATCCTTAAGAAATTCCAACCACCGTCTTTGGCTCATATTCAACTCTTTTTGGTCAAACAAATACTTCAAACTCTTGTGATCACTGAACACCTCAAATCTAGAACCATACAAGTAGTGTCTCCAAATCTTCAACACAAACACAACGACTGCCAATTCCAAATCATGAGTCAGATAATTCTTCTCATGTACTTTCAACTGCCTCGATGCATAAGCCACAAACTGACGATTCTGCATTAACACACCACCAAGACCCATCTTCGAAGCATCACAATACACAACAAAAGATTCCTTCGGATTCAGCAAAATCAACACAGGCGCTGAAGTCAACCTCTTCTTCAACTTAAGGAAACTATTCTCACACTTAGAATCCCAAACATAAGCTTGCCCTTTCTGAGTCAACTGCGTCAATGGCAACGCCAACTTAGAGAATCCCTCAATGAACCTCCGATAGTAACCTGCCAAACCAAGAAAACTTCTAACTTCAAAAACAGACTTTGGCGATTCCCATTGCATCACCGCATCAATCTTCGACGGATCTACTGCAATGCCACCTCTCGAAATCACATGGCCAAGAAAGCTCACTTCTCGCAACCAGAACTCACACTTCGACAACTTAGCAAACAACTGCTTCTCTTTCTAGACTTGCAACACAATCCTCAAATGATCGGCATGCTCCTCCTCTGACTTCGAATACACCAAAATATCATCTATGAACACCACCACAAACTGGTCCAAATAAGGATGGAAAATCCGATTCATATACTCCATGAAAACACCTAACACATTAGTCACACTAAATGGCATCACAAAATACTCATAGTGACCATACCTCGTCCTGGATGCAGTCTTAGATATATCTTCCGCCTTCACTCTTATATGATGATATCCTGATCTCAAATCAATCTTGCTAAACACTTCCGCACCAACCAACTGATCTATCAAATCATCAATCCTCAGAAGCGGATACCGATTCTTGATAGTCACCTTGTTCAACTGCCGATAATCCACACATAACCTCATACTACCATCCTTTTTCTTCACCAACAAAACAGGAGCACCCCACGGAGAAACACTCGGCCTAATGAACTGCTTCTCAAGCAACTATTCCAACTGCTTCTTCAATTCTCCCAACTCTGATGCAGACATCCGATACGGAGCAATCGAAATATAACTTGTTCCTGACACCAAATCAATTGCAAACTCAACTTCCCTCTCTGGCGGCAAGTCGATAATGTCGTCCGAAAACACTTCTGGAAATTCTTGCACTACCGGCAAATCGCCAACACCTTTCTAACCACTTTCCTTCAAAGAAGCAAACATCATAAACACACTAGCTTCACCATCTAGAGACTTCTTTACTTGTTCCGCGGTCAAGAACTTCCCACCTACATCTTCTACCGGTTTAGAAAATGCCACACTCTTGGTTAAACAATTGATGTTAACACCAAAAGTCAACATCCAATCCATTCCAAAAATTACATCCATATGCTTTAAGGGTAGACAAACCAAATCTAGCTCAAAGTCAACACAACCAAAATTAACGGGACACTTAGCACACACCAAGGAAGTAGTCACCGAACCATTGGCCGGGGTATCAATGACCATTCCACGCAACAACGGAGTCACAACCAAACCCAAACTGTAACACCCCGTTTTCCCAACGTAAAAGTTTCTTAAAATAAATCAGAGTTTTCACATAAACGGAGTATCACTTTCTTAAAACATCTCAAAGGAAATGAATAACAATTCATTCATCATAAAAATAGTTATTAAACTTCTCAAAACATTGCAGCGGAATCTTAAAAGTCTTGGCACGCAGGCCTCTTCATAACATTTCAAAAGTTCATCTAAAATTAGTCTTTATAAAATTATAATTGACATGCAAGGAACAAAAAAGCATTTGACAAGATTCCCCATCCCGTTACATATCAGAGCACCTAAGACACAGTGAGGAATGCCTCACACGACTGCACCTAATCTTGGTTACCTGCACTTGCCCACAAGGCGGCAATTCCAACAGAAGGGGTGAGATTCACAAACAATATAATAAACAGATAATTCAACAATTAAGTTTAACAACAATTAACATATAAGCACGTCTCAAATATTTATCTCATAACATCTTAAGCAACATCAAGAATATCATCACTAAACATCTTAAACATCATCAAAGAATCGTCATCACAAAATATCTTAATCATCATCAAAGAACATCATCACAAAGCATCTCAGACATCATCAAAGAACATCATCACAAAGCATCTCAAACATCATCAAATACACTTAACAACTCATAGATATCATCATGTAATCATCATCTCACTATAATAATCAACATCGTAAACAACATTATAACATTATAATTAGTATCATATACAACATCATAACAACATAACAATATCATAATCAATATCTTAAACAACATAGCAACATAACAATATCATAATCAATATAGCAACATCTTAGTCAACGTCATATAATTCACATCATAAACATCGTATAATCTTCATAGGTACTTTTTTAACAACACATGGGTAGAAAACAACTCGACAACTCATAGAGGATAATTCATCAACAACTCATGGATGATAATTCATCAACAACGACTTTGACTCGACAAATGCGACAATGCAACTTAGACACTTATATGCATGTGGTACCAATCGTCATCATAAGTATTAATATACTTTAATCGTGCGGAGGACAAAGCTCCTAATAATCGTGCGGAGGACAAAGCTCCTATCATGGTGAGGACAAAGCTCAATGAATGCTAATGCATGGACTCTATCAACAAGACACCTTAATCAACTTATCACTTATACATCCAATAATTTGGAGTTCATCATCAACTTATTCATACTCATGCAACTTAGTTAAATAACAATTGCAGCATAATCAAATCACATCAAGCTTAATAACAATTCATTTCAACAACATCTTGATCATTCAATAATATTTCGAGTAATGCATTTAATCATTAAATCACATTACAAACAACTTAGTGGTTCATAATAGCAACAGAAACAACACAAGCAATTCACAATCATTATCAACAACATCAAATCATCACATTAACTTTATAAGTATAGCACATTATGCACTCATCATTCATAATTCATAAACAATAACATTCTTCAAAAGTAATCAAGTATGATTAAATAAGACATAAGCCAAATACTCATAAAACACCTCAACTAAATCCCTAATACCTAAGTTTGAAGTTTGGAAACCAACCCTAAGTCTTTGGACTAGCTTGGGATTAGTTATGCTAAGTTTTCTTAAAGTTTTCTCAAGACCTACTTAGACTATTTTCATCATAACTCAAAATCTACAAATAATTTTCTAGTCACTCTAGAGCCATTAGAAAACTAACTCAATTACCTACAACTTTCATGTTTACACCAAGACCCATTTCGGAACAGAAATGTATGAAAAAGACACAAGAACGTGAAACAGAAAATGCTGTTTTTTCCAAGACCTACTTGGAGTGTTTTTATCATAACTCAAGATTCACAAAACATTTTTGAGTCACTCTGAAGCCATTTAAAATCTAACTCAATTATCTACAACTTTTGTGAAGACATCAAAAGCTAATTATGAACAGAAAAGTCCCAGTTTTTATTTTAGTTTTTCGGTTACAGAAAATCGAAAAGAGAACGAGCCTGTTGACCCCTTTGTAGTATTTTAATCATATCTAGAGTTATAAAAGCTTAAATTGAGTCACTCCAAAGGCTAGTGAAAGCTAACATCTATATCTACAAATTTCATGAAGACACCTAAACCCATTTCGGAACTTAAACTTGTCCAAATGAGACAACAAGTAACGTGTTTTGCACAGCGACAGCAAAATCGCAGTTCAGTTGCGGTTTCGCCTTGGGGAAACCTTTTCTACTCCGCTTTCGATCCAATACCCTCAAAACATGATCTTAAACATTACCCTATGATTATTCTATCATTAGAACATTAATTATTCCTTAACCTACTAGATTATCCACTCTTTTTAAGACTAGAAACTCAATTCGAAACCTAAACTAGTTTTCATTAATTCTCACCTTTCAACTTCATCTTTTAATTCATTCACCTTAACCTAGTTCTTAATTCTCTCAAAAACTCATCCATCTCTTGTTAATCATAATTGAATTGAATTACAGTTTAATATAATGAAAGCTAGGCTCACCCTTACCTTAATTTGGTCTCCTGAATCAAGCTGCGTTCTTCTTAGGTTTTTCTTCTCTCCTTCGCGCCTCCTCTCTTTTTCTCTAGGTTTCTCCAAAAGTTATATCACGTACTAAATAATTCTAACCCTAATTCTCTTATTTATATTCTCTTGCTCATCTTATCTTATTTCTACTCCTTCCCTCAAATTCTCTAAATTATGTAACAACCCATATTTAATTAAATATATTATATTATAAATCAAATAAGATAATACTAAAAATACATAAAAGCACACATCATCAAAATATATATTATATTATATCATCATATCTTATTATTTCTAAAACAAATATATTTCTACACTAGATAATATATATATATATATATATATATATATATATATATATTTCTACACAAATAACAAATATATTTTCAAACCAAATAACGAATATATTTCTATAACAAATATATCTCTACATAACAAACATATTTCTATAACAAATAACACTATATATTTTTACACAAAATAACATAGTATTTCTACACCACATAACAAATATATTTTTACATCAAATAACATATATATTATAATATAATATGCTACTAAAACACCAACATATAACACAAAAATAACACACATCACCATAAATCAAATAAATTATTTAAAAAGACTTTAAACTCAATCAAATAATTAAATAAATAAAATAGTTCAAAACGGGCGTTACACAAACGCTTAACACAATAACTCGAGATAAAAGAATGCGTAGCACCAGTATCAATAATTGCAATCAAAGGAGTACTATTGATAAAACACATACCTCAGATGAGATTATCCAGCTACTCCACCTCCTTTGCATTCAAAGCAAACACCTTACCCGCTACCTTCTTCGGCTTAGTACAATTAGTACTCAAATGACCCGCTTCACCACAATTGTAACAAATAATGTCCCTCTTGCATTTAAAAGCCTTGTGATCCTTCTGACCACACTTGAAGCAACTATCTCCTTTCTTGTAATCACTAGCAAAATGACCAAAGACACCACACTTGAAGCAGTTGACTTCTGCCACATTTGCCTTGGAGCCTCCACCAACATCTTTCCTCTTGCCCTTATCCTTGTTGTACGATTTCCCATTTCCATGGCCCTTTCCTTTCTTGTCACTCACGGCCTTGTAGTAATTCATCTTAGCCTTTCCGGCATCATCAAACATACGACACTTGTGCAGCAAAGTGTCAAAATCTCTAATCTCATGGAAACAGATGTACTGATAGATCTCTGGCCTCAAACCATTCTCAAACTTCACACACTTAGAAACCATAACATCTTCTGCATTGATGTAAGGACAAAACCTTGAAAGCTCCTCATACTTGGCCGCATACTCAGCAACAGACATGCTTCCTTGCTTCAAATTCAAGAACTCAGCTTCCTTCTTGTTTGTCAAATCTTCCGGAAAGTACTTCTTCAAAAACTCATTCTTGAATCTCACCCAAGTGATAACATCACCACTAGCCTCAATCCTCCTCTTGGTACTAATCCACCAATACTCGGCCTCCTCAGCAAGCATATGAGTAGCCAACCTCACCTTCTGGTCATCATTAGTCACCATAGCACGAAAGATCCTCTCCATGCTTTCCATCCAAGTCAAAGCTACTTCCGGATTGAACCTTCCCTTGAATGTCGGCGGTTTGTTCGTCATGAAATGATCAAGCCTCCGCTCCTTAGCTTCTCCTTGGTCTTCCTGACCATGACCACCATTCCCTTGATTCTGAGCCAAAGCTTGAGCTACCGCAGACAAAGCTGCTGCAATTGCATCATCGCTCCTACCACTTCCGCCAGCCATCTCACTTCTAATCAACAAAACCAAGCAACTGGTAAGAATAACAACAGAACAGCACAACAAGCATCGAAGGTAACTCAACATACCATTCAAATACAACAGGTAATTCACCGGGTTTTGGTCCGGACAAGACCGACATGGCTCTGATACCAACTTGTAACGCCCTATTTCTAATTGAGCAATAAATCATGCAATTTAAATAAATACATAAGAAATAGTCGTCACGTCTACAATTAATCATCAAGTAATCATGCATGAATATCTCAACATCGAAATCATACAGCGGAAAATCAACTACATCTCAACATAAAAACCATGTCATCAACATACGATGAATCTCACAACATAAATAATCTCAACAAGATACAATCTCAAGAAAATTTGAAATATAAAACGAAGACCTCCTAGATCAGAGCCTCTAAGATACGATGAGAAACGTTAAAGATGAAGCTCCACTACCACAAGCACTCACCAAAAGCAATGCGATCACTAATTCTGCACGCCGTCTACCCATTCATACAAATAGGTAGGCGGCCCACCAAGACCACTGGGGGGTTAGTCTTACATTAATCATAATAAAAAACAAACAGGATTAAGCATGCATCATTAATAATATCTTGCATAATTAAACGTGAGCATAATCATTCTCATCAATGGATATACAATCATAAGTTTCCAATTCAACAATCAACGAGCACACAATTTCACCAACACATATTCACGTATAGTTCATAAACAAACACGACTCTTCCTAGAACATGAAATGTGTCTAGACAACTCTAATATGTGTGGTACCAACTCTTTCATCTCTGAGGCCGTCGCCTCTGATGCTTATAAACACATCATAACAACCCGCATAATGAATACCGAAGTATTCAACAACAACAATTGGAGATGAAAGACAACAACAACAACGTGTGTGAACTAGGACTCGACCACAACAAAACATGCTCCATGCAAATTTCACAAGTCCAAACCAACATATTCCCATTCATGCTTGCACTAACATATTCATCACCAATAGCATGAATGAGAAATATCAACAACATATATGTAAATTACATATATAATCACCACCAACAACATATATGCACTCAACATAATTAATCACCATCAACATATGTGCACACAACAAATATAATCACCATCAACACATATTCACATTCAATCTCATTCACGAAAGAATTACAAGATAGAAAAGTTCAATGAATATATTTTCCACTAATTTCGTATGATATGATTCACTACTTTAACAATTTAGACCAATGAACCAAAACGAAATCAAAATGACTCCATTGCCTCTATTAAGGAAGTATACTAATCACATATGCATGAAGGTATACTCACATAAGCATTTCATCGGCCAAACACTATGAATTCTCAAAATTTGTAAAGTTCGTCTCAAAACATTACTTTTCAAAACATAGTCCATTTTCAAAGCAAGACATTCTAGTTCCCAAAGAAATAGTTCAAGACCATTTATTTAATCATCTAGACAACATATGTATGTAATCCCGCATCATTGTCTTTGAGGAAATAAGTGTTCGAAAAATTGTGTTCTTGGATGATTTTCCAAACGTTATGAACAATTCATGAAACTAAGTCCAAATACACACCAATGATGTTTCCAAAAGATTAGGTACACATTTAATAATTAAATAAGTCAAAAGAAACCACTTAGGAAGTTAGGATTGGTTCTCAAGTACACGAAACGAAAAATCAAGTATGGCTGAACAGGGTACAATTCGCTTAAGCGAAGACTGGTTCGCTTAAGCGAGCAGGTTTCAGTAGCGTTCTGGGCGTGTTCGCTTGGAGCTTGCTTACGGCTCGCTCATGCGAACCCTTGACAGAACCTACATTTGTGTTCGCTCACGGTTCGCTCAAGCAAGCTGCGTCTAGAATGAACTGGGCACGTTCGCTTGGCGTACGCTTAAGCAAACACTCATCAGTCCAGAAAAAAAACTTCGAATTTCAAAACCCTTTTTCCCAAACACTCCGATTTTGATCCACCCACACTCAAAATTCGTCCCAAATGAAATTTATAGGTCATGTACACAAACACATACTCAAGAATGCTCAAAACTCATGAATCAAACATCATTTTTTCTCAATTCAAAATTTCACCAAACTTTCAAAATTATTCAACATCAACAACAACTTTCATCATCAATTCACCAATGGCATATTCATCATACCAATTCATCCACAACATGTTTTCAAACATCATCAACTCAATTATTCATGAATTCATTCGAAGTTCATCAAACCACAACTTCATCATTCATCATTTTTCACAAAAATAGAACATATTCATACATATGATTTTTGACACATGGATTCAATACCAATAACACTTAATCATTCAATTCTCATGTACAAACATATCATCACAGTTAGACATGAATTCATTCTCCAAATTTCACACAATCACTTATTTTCAAAAGCACTTAATTAAACAGTCACTTATTGAGAAATGGGTAGAAAAAGAGATTATGATTAAAGTCTAGCCCCATTACCTATAATCTTCTATGCTCAAATCCTAGGCTTCAATTTAGCTCCTAAGTTCTTCCCCTCTACAAGTTTTCTCTCCAATCCTCTTCTAGCCTCTTTGGAATGAACAATGTTTCTAAAAACCCTAGTTCTATCTCTAAAGTTAGAATATATACCCATACCCATTGGGCCTAACCCATAAAATAATAATTGGACTCAATTCTAATTACGCCACCTATTAGTTTTCTATCTTACTAACAATAAAATATTTAGCAACAACCGACACTAATACTAATTACTACAACTAACTTAATAAATTGCTAAACAATCGGTTCTTACTAAAATGCTACGATTAATTCTTGACCAAAATTACTATTTTACCTTACTCGCTAAAAGACCAAAATACCCTCTTAATCACTAAACTCAAGAAAATACATCAAACGGTAAATAATCACATATAAGCATACATAAATACACATAAATTAATTAAAAACTAAATAACGAAAAATCTGGTTGTTACACTGAGATCTGCAGTTATCCTTATTTGGTTTGTCGACACAACGATGATGTTTGGTGGCCGTCCTCGTCGTGAAATTGATAAGTGCTAGAAAGTGTTAATTTCATAATATACATTAAACATCAAGAAAGTGATAAAATGCATTTCTATACTCCTTGTATCTTACTTGACCTAATTGTGCAAGAAAAGATTGAACAAGAGAAGAATCAAGAAAGAAAACTAAAAAGAGGAGCAAAGGTCAACTCACCATGGCAAACTCTGTCGCCGTGGCGTAAGTGAAGTTACAGAATGCCATCCTCCAACTCGCTCCCCAGTTCGCCACAGAGAATCAGAGCTCGCCATAGTAAGATTGTCCTGCCTGGCGAGCAAGAGGGCATGAATGAGTTCTAGAGACCATGTTTTTGAAGTTCAGAGCTCGCCATGGTGAAATATTCTTGCCTGGCGAGCTAAGGCAGTTTGGATCAACTTGAGGATGACGTGGCAGAAACCTAGTGGCAAATAAAGGTCAGCTCGCCATGGGGAGCAAATCCTTCCTTGCGAGCTGTTAAAATTTTGCAGAAGTATATAAGCTCATTCTCTCATTTCAGAAACATTATCATTACATTACATTTTTAGAAGGATAATAAGGCGAAATCACTGTACTTCATAGGGCAAGAGTGTTAGAAGGTGGATTCATCAGGAAACTTTGAGAAATCAAGATCTTAGCATGAATCTTCATCATTTCATCCATGATTGTAATGTTATCATGACAATGATCAACTAAATCTCCTTAGTTGGGATTAGAGGTACTTGATCAAGTTTAGAATGTAATCTTTTATATTTGAATATATGAATTCTAGCAATTTACATGATATTGAAGTTTATTCTTGCATTTCATTCTTATCTTTGATTTAGTTGCCATTGAGAAATACTTTTGAATTTAGGTTTAGAATATTCATCTATCAAAACAATGATTCTAGACATAGGATTGATGTTTTGATAATCACACAAAGTATCGAAACTCAAAGCTTTCATATCATTTAATAGATTGAGAAATCGTTGATTAAACGATACGATTGATCTTACAACGTTATTTAGACATAATTGATGTTGTTGTGTGATACGTGATAATATCGGTAAAAAGCTAGAATCATATACGTGATTATTAGGTTATATTCAATGCTAGAGATTAACAAACTCTAATCCCAACGCTTGTACGCCTTATTTCTCTACGTTTTTATTCTCGTATTTTAGTTCACGTAGTGTTACAACAAACAATCAATTTATCTTTAACTTAGACTGATAATTTATGTTGAACGGTTTATGATATCACACTAGTCCCTGAGGAGATGATATAAAAATACTTACTTTTAACTGTTAACAAAATACTACATCAGAAATCTAGTTTAAGCCATAGTGATTGAATTCAGAATGTTGGGCCTGAAAATGTTTGTTAATTGTTATAGCTTGTTGTTGTTTTGCAGGGTACCTAAAAACAAAAAAATTAACACAAAGAGAAGAAACAAATAGAAACAGTGCCACTTAAAAGCCTTAAAACCTTGAGTGAAAAACGAATTGAGCATCGACATCGTTACTGTTTTCGAGTTTCGATCATAATCACTTCTGTAATATCCCGCTCGACGATTATTGAGATATTACCAGTCAAACTTGTTAGAGGAGCAATGTTCATGGAAAGCAAACACGACGGAGAATGTCTATCAGACGCTAAGCATGGGTTAAGTATCAGTGTCAGGCTAAACGTGTGTAAGACAGAAGACATTTTAGTCTTTTCACAGAAGGAGTATATGAAGGTGGTTGGTTACTAAATCTTCATTCTCCATTTGGTTTCCTCTCTCTAAGTTTGGAACAAGAGAATTGTCTCCTCCTTCTCTCTAAAACCGCCCCCTTTCCCTCAATCTTCATCCATCAAGATTTCAATTTACATATAATGGTGAATCAAGTAAGAAACAAGTGGAAGAGAGGATTAAGCTTTGGGGTTGGATTAGTGAGCCAAAGGCCATAGGTGCATGATGAATCAAGAGCTAGGGTTTTAGTGATGAAAGATTTCAGTTGCATTGGAAGCTTGAAGATTATGTAATTTAATCAGGTGAGTTCTTGGATAGCTTAACCTCCCTTTGGTTTGACTAATTCTAGTAAGAAAATCATAGATCTTGCTAAGTTAGAAAAGTATGATTTTAGTTCCCAAAAGCCAATCTTGTTGTTGTATGTTGAAATTGCCATGCAAGATGATTTCTAAATGTTTATATGAGTTTCTAGGAGTGTATGGTGCATTGCAGGACCAATTTTGAAGAATTTGGGGTCAAAACTCGAATTCTGCACTTCAGGACCTGAAGAAACTCGCATAAGCCTAAAACTCGCTTATAGCGAGTTTCCCTAGAAAAGAAACACGCCATAGGCGAGTTGGTTCTACCACCTCCCATTTCTATGGCTTGTTGGCTTGCCTTGGGGCCTGTAGTGCAGTCTGAAGCCCTTCTTTTGATGTTTTCCAACATTATAACCCCTAAACAACATCTAAGAAATGCACATAACATTAAATGATGCTTGGAATGAAAATCATGGCAATCTTAGCATATACGGTAAGAATGGCACAAGAGAGGTTTAGCATGATATTTGGGTAGCAATAAAATAAGAATGGGGATAATCATAAAACCTCGACGTAGACCATCGAGAACTAGAACGATAGCATGAATCCCTAAGTATGTTAAGATATGAGTTGTTGAGTATAAGCTCGTCACTATGAAAAAGAATGAATATCCAAGCAAGCAATGAATCACCGCGTAACGAGTAGATCACGGACTCGTGGTGATCATTCATGTAAGATAGCACGCCTCTAGCGTAACATGTATATGAGTATGACCATGTAAGCATATTTACCGCTAATCGGGTAGATCACGGACCCGTGGTAAATAAGTAAGCAATTAATAATATATGTTATCATGTATGAACAAGACTTTAAGCAAGATGTAGGTGTCGTGTCTCTTGTTATCCACGTTAGGGGGATACAAGAGGTTCACACTAGGGGGACGGGACATGCTCTGCAAGGTAGGCCTGCACGACACTGAGGGAGTCCGATGTACCTTAACTAGGTTTTCATTGGTCATGTATGGGATTGTACTCGAGGTTAGTCCACCTGGGGCTCTCCGTAAATTGAATCAAGATAATAATGTTTGTTCAACGCTAACCTCTAACCTAATGAATGAATATCACTATGTACGACACAATATGATTATGATTATGATATGATGTTAGACATGTGTAGGTTATGCATTAGAGCAAGCTATGAAGTTATACCGACGACGATCTTGGGTTTCCCTAATCGTCCGGTTTAGGATCGTGTCATGAATAAACATGTTAAGTCTCGATGCGTGTACCGTATCTTGATAAAGCGGTTTTAGGTTCTCTCGACCGCCATGACACGTATGATGTAAAGCAAGACCTATAAGACAAGTTAAGATGAACCTACGAAGGATCAAGTATGCACGGCCGTCTAAGTATGCAAGCCCCCACACACGTATAATCAACCGTTAGGTTGTATTGTAGACACGTGGTGACTATAGGTTTCCCCGAAGTGACCTATAGCCTAGGATTAGGTAGAACTCACTGAGACATTATGTCTCATCCCAATCCTTATTTATTTCAGATAAACAGGTTGGTATTGCAAGCTCGTAGCCAGATGGATATTTCAACAAGTGCTCGTTCGTACCAGCTGTAGGATGTCATGGATTTTAAGGATGCTTTTACTATGTCTTAGACAAGTAATGTTGTTTTGGGTATGTACGAACGCGTATTGTTGTATAATATATTCATTCGATTGTTTTCAAGTTGTAAATTTTAATGTATCCAGTACTAAAGATAATGCACATGCTAAACTTTCTACATACGTTTAGTGTGGGCGTTACATTTGGTAACAGAGCAGGTCGATTCAGATCGTGCCATAGGTCATTAAGTTTCAACTAAAGTAGTGGGACCATTGGGTTCCGGGTAAATGTTCTAATTGTTGTTGTTAGTTGAACCTGATCAACTCAATTTAGCACGAAAGTTAGAACAGATGCCTGAAAGCAGAATAAAACCTAGGAGGAACGAAGTAAGTGATGGAGATGAACTGGGAGTGTAAAATCCCGCTCGACGATTATTGGGATATTACCAGTTAAAAGTGTCAGAGGGCCAATGTTCATGGAAAGCAAGTATGACGGAGAATGTCTATCAGACGATATTAGCTAAGCATGGGTTAAGTATCAGTGTCAGGTTAAACGTGTTTAAGACAGAGGATATTTTAGTCTTTTCACACAAGGAGTATATAAAGGTGGTTGGTTACTAAATCTTCATTCTCCATTTGGTTTCCTCTCTCTAAGTTTGGAACAAGAGAATTGTCTCCTCCTTCTCTCTAAAATCGCCCCCTTTCCCTCAATCTTCATCCATCAAGATTTCAATTTGCATACAATGGTGAATCAAGCAAGAAACAAGTGGAAGAGAGGATTAAGCTTTGGGGTGGGTTTAGTGAGCCAAAGGCCATGGGTGCATGACGAATCAAGAGCTAGGGTTTTGGTGATGAAAGATTTGAGTTGCATTGGAAGCTTGAAGATGCTGTAATTTAATCAGGTGAGTTCTTATATAGCTTAACCTCCCTTTGGTTTGAGTAATTCTAGTAAGAAAATCATAGATCTTGCTAAGTTAGAAAAGTATGATGTTAGTTCCCAAAAGCCAATCTTGTTGTTGTATGTTGAAATTGCTATGCAAGATGATTTCTAAATATTTATATGAGTTTGTGGGAGTGTATTGTGCATTGCAGGACCAATTTTGAAGAATTTGGGGTCAAAACTCGAATTCTGCACTTAAGGACCTGAAGAAACTCGCCATAAGCATAAAACTCGCTTATAGCGAGTTTCCCCAGAAAAGCAACACGCCATAGGCGAGTTGGTTCTGCCACCTCCCATTTCTATGGCTTGTTGGCTTGCCTTGGGGCCTGTAGTGCAGTCCGAAACTCTTCTTGTGATGTTTTCCAACTTTATAACCCCTAAACAACATCTAAGAAATGCATATAACATCAAATGATCCTTGGAATGAAAATCATGGCAATCTTAGCATACACGGTAAGAATGGCATAAGAGAGTTTTAGCATGTTATTCGAGTAGCAATAAACTAAGAATGGGGATAATCATAGAACCTCGACGTAGACTATCGAGAACTAGAACGATAGCATGAATCCCTAACTATGTTAAGATATGAGTTGTTGAGTATAAGCTCGTCACTATGAGCAAGAATGAATATGCAAGCAAGCAATGAATGCGCTAACATGTAAGATCACGGACTTGTGGTGATCATTCATGTAAGATAGCACGCCTCTAGCGTAACATGTATATGAGTATGACCATGTAAGCATATTTACCGCTAATCGGGTAGATCACGGACCCGTGGTAAATAAGTAAGCAAGTAATAGTATATGTTATCATGTATGAACAAGACTATAAGCAAGATGTAGGTGTCGTGTCTCTTGCTATCCACGTCAGGGGGATACAAGAGGTTCACGCTAGGGGGAAGGGACACGCTCCGCAAGGTAGGCCCGCACGACACTAAGGGAGTCTGATGTTCCTTAGCTAGGTTTTCATTAGTCATGTATGGGATTGTACTCGGGGTTACTCCACCCGGGGCTCTCCGTAAAATGAATCAAGATAATAATGTTTGTTCAACGCTAACCTCTAACCTAATGAATGAATGTAACTATGTACGATACAATATGATTATGATTATGATATGATGTTAGACATGTGTAGGTTATGCATTAGAGCAAGCTATGAAGTTATACCGACGACGATCATGGGTTTCCCTAATCGTCCGGTTTAGGATTGTGTCATCAATAAGCATGTTAAGTCTCGATGGGTGTACCGTATCTTGATAAAGCGGTTTTAGGTTCTCTCGACTGCCATGACACGTACGATGTAAAGCAAGACCTATAAGACAAGTTAAGATGAACCTACGACAGATCTGGTATGCACAATCGTCTAAGTATGCAAGCCCCCACACACGTATAATCAACCGTCGGGTTGAATTGTAGACACGTGGTGACTATAGGTTTCCCCGAAGTCACCTATAGCCTAGGATTAGGTAGAACTTGTAACACCCCGTTTTCCCAACATAAAAATTTCTTAAAAATAATCAGAGTATTCACAACTTAAATGGAATGCTACATTTCTTAGAAATCACAAATGAAATAAATTATAATTTATTCTTCAAAACATCTCAAAATAAAATCTCAAATACTTCGCAGCGGAATTTAATTCAAAAACCTTAAACAACTTTGGCACGAAGGCCTCAACGTAAAATCTCATCAAAATGTTTCAACATCATATTCATAGAATCTCATAAAAATAATACGTAAAGAATAGAAAAGAATAACAAAGTTTCTCATCCCGTTACGTATCAGAGCACCTAAAGACACATTGAGAGGTAGTCACTCACAACAACAATCAACAACTAATCTTGATCACCTGCAAGTTACCCATACGAAGAGCAACATTTTCAAGCAGAAGGGGTGAGATTTCACATTCAATAATAATAAGCATATAATTCTTTAAAAGAATTATCAACAACCATATATCCAGCATAGAATAAACATCACCTAACATCATTTAATAAAGGTAAAACAGCAACAACAACATCATCAACAACAACAACATCATAATCAGCAACAGCAACAACTCCTTAAATGATCATCAATTATATTATGCAATGACGACTCTACAATGCAACGACAACAACAACTCATCTTAACATCACATCGACTCGACAATGCAATACGCATGTGATACCATCAGGGCATAAGCCCCCATCGCTAAAGGTCGAATAGGACCTATCAGGCATTGAGCCCCCATCGCTAAAGGTCATAAAAAGACCTGTCAGACATTAAGCCCCCATCGCTAAAGGTCATAAAAGGACCTGTCAGGCATTAAGCCCCCATCGCTGACTATGCTATGCAACAACACGACTTAATACAACGACACGACTCAAATGCAACAATCTTCAAATATCACATCTTTATATAACACATCTTTTTATCACACAACATCAAAAAGGGCACATCAATTTCACATCATGAAATAATTCACAAATTACACTTAATCAAATAAATCATCTTTGCTCATCAATTAATACCTAATTCACATACCCAAACATTGCATCAAAATATAAGCATAGATTTCACCAATTAAATCCACAATAATCACTTTATTACAAATAGGCACTTATGGGTAGAAGTAGAAAAAGAGATTATACAAAAGATTATGAATGGAATCTAACCTTAATTTCTACAACGTCAAATCTAACAACAACTACAAGGTTAAACCCTTTTTCAGAATTATACAACCCATTATTAGAGAAAGCTAGTCCCACCTTTACCTTAGGATTAATTGACAGCAAGGTTCTACAGACTTCTCCTTCTCTGACTCTTCTCTTCTCTTCGTTTCTCCTCTTTATCTAGGTTTCTCCTCTTTCTCCAAAACAGTTTTGCACCTAATATATTTTCTAACTCTAGCTCTCCTTTTTATATAAACCTTAACCTATTTATTTTCTCTTAATTCCAATTATGCCCCAAAGCCTTATTATTCTAAATAATTATATTTCTCCACTAAATATATTCTCCCACTAAATATATTCTAATAAATAATAAAATAAAGTCACTCAATAAAATATCAACATATCACATAATTAAATAAATCATATAATTCGACTCTATCTCAAGAAAAATAATTAAATAAACAAATATAGGCTACTAATATATATATCAACACATAACAAAATATCTCTACACCACATAACAAATATATTTCTATAACAAATAACATAATATTTCTACACCAAATAACATATATATTTCTACACCAAATAACATAATATTTCTACACCAAATAACATATATATCTTCTACGTCAAATAACATAATATTTCTACACCAAATAACATATATATTTCAACACCAAATAACACATATATTATAATATAATATTCTACTAAAACACCAACAAATGACACAAAATAACACACATCACCATAAATCAAATAAATTATTCAAAAAGACTCTAAAGTCAATCAAATAATTAAATAAATAAAATAGGGCGTTACAGAACTCACTGAGACATTATGTCTCATCCCGATCCTTATTTGTTTCAGATAAACAGGTTGGTATTGCAAGCTCGTAGCCAGATGGATATTTCAACAAGTGCTCGTTCGTACCTGCTGCAGGATGTCATGGATTTCAAGGATGGTTTTACTATGTCTTAGACAAGTAGTGTTGTTTTGTTGATGTACGAACGTGTATTGTTGTATAATATATTCTTTCGATTGTTTTCAAGTTGTAAATTTTAATGTATCCTGTACTAAAGATAATGAACATGCTAAACTTTCTAGATACGTTTAGTGTGGGCGTTACATTTGGTATCAGAGCAGGTCGATTCAGATCATGCCATGGGTCATTAAGTTTCAACTACAGTAGTGGGACCATTGGGTTTCGGGTAAATGTTCTAATTGTTGTTATTAGTTGAGCTTGATCAACTCAATTTAGCACACGACAGTTAGAACAGATGCCTGAGAGTTGAATAAGACCTAGGAGGAATGAAGTAAGTGATGGAGATGAACTGAGAGTGTAATATCCCGCTCGACGATTATTGGGATATTACCAAACAAAAGTGTTAGAGGACCAATGTTCATGGAAAGCAATTGCGACGGAGAATGTCTATCAGATGATATCATTTAAGCATGGGTTAAGTATCAGTGTCAGGCTAAACGTCTTTAAGACAGAGGATATTTTAGTCTTTTCACACAAGGAGTATATAAAGGTGGTTGGTTACTAAATCTTCATTCTCCATTTGGTTTCCTCTCTCTAAGTTTGGAACAAGAGAATTGTCTCCTCCTTCTCTCTAAAACCGCCCCCTTTCCCTCAATTTTCATCCATCAAGA
Organism: Medicago lupulina; assembly: GCA_958299785.1. Taxonomy (NCBI): domain Eukaryota; kingdom Viridiplantae; phylum Streptophyta; class Magnoliopsida; order Fabales; family Fabaceae; genus Medicago; species Medicago lupulina. The sequence continues at coordinate 20,235,876 of OY283145.1, read as the reverse complement.
TTTCAATTTGCATACAATGGTGAATAAATCAAGAAACAAGTGGAAGAGAGGATTAAGCTTTGGGGTTGGTTAAGTGAGCCAAAGGCCATGGGTGCATGATGAATCAAGAGCTAGGGTTTTGGTGATGAAATATTAGAGTTGCATTGGAAGCTTGAAGATGCTGTAATTTAATCAGGTGAGTTCTTAGATAGCTTAACCTTCCTTTGGTTTGAGTAATTCTAGTAAGAAAATCATAGATCTTGCTAAGTTAGAAAAGTATGATTTTAGTTCCCAAAAGCCAATCTTGTTGTTGTATGTTGAAATTGCCATGCAAGATGATTTCTAAATGTTTATATGAGTTTCTTGGAGTGTGTTGTGCATTGCAGGACCAATTTTGAAGAATTTGCGGTCAAAACTCGAATTCTGCACTTCAGGACCTGAATAAACTCGCCATAAGCATAAAACTCGCTTATAATAAGTTTCCCTAGAAAAGCAACACGCCATAGGCGAGTTGGTTCTGCCACCTCCCATTTCTATGGCTTGTTGGCTTGCCTTGGGGCCTGTAGTACAGTCTGAAGCCCTTCTTGTAATGTTTTCCTACTTTATAACCCCTAAACAACATCTAAGCAATGCACATAACATCAAATGATCCTTGGAATGAAAATCATGGCAATCTTAGCATATACGCTAAGAATGGCACAAGAGAGTTTTAGCATGTTATTCGGGTAGCAATAAACTAAGAATGGGATAATCATAGAACCTTGACGTAGACTATCGAGAACTAGAACGATAGCATGAATCCCTAAGTATGTTAAGATATGAGTTGTTGAGTATAAGCTCGTCACTATGAACAATAATGAATATGCAAGCAAGCAATGACTCACCGCTAAACAAGTAGATCACGGACTCGTGGTTATCATTCATGTAAGATAGCACGCCTCTAGCGTAACATGTATATGAGTATGACCATGTAAGCATATTTACCGCTAATCGGGTAGATCACGGACCTGTGGTAAATAAGTAAGCAAGTAATAGTATATGTTATCATGTATAAACAAGACTTTAAGCAAGATGTAGGTGTCGTGTCTCTTGGTATCCACGTTAGGGGGATACAAGAGGTTCACGCCAGGGGGACGGGACACGCTCCGCAAGGTAGGCCCGCACGACATTATGGGAGTCCGATGTTCCTTAGATAGGTTTTCATCGGTCATGTATGGGATTGTAGTCGGGGTTACTCCACCCGGGGCTCTCCGTAAAATGAATCAAGATAATAATGTTTGTTCAACGCTAACCTCTAACCTAATGAATGAATATGACTATGCACGATACAATATGATTATGATTATGATTATGATATGATGTTAGACATGTGTAGGTTATGCATTAGAGCAAGCTATGAAGTTAAACCGACGACGATCTTGGGTTTCCCTAACCGTCCGGTTTAGGATCGTGTCATGAATAAGCATGTTAATTCTCGATGTGTGTACCGTATCTTGATAGAGCGGTTTTAGGTTCCCTCGACTGCCATGACACGTATGATGTAAAGCAAGACCTATAAGACAAGTTAAGATAAACCTACGACGGATCTAGTATGCACAACTGTCTAAGTATGCAAGGCCCCACACACGTATAATCAACCGTCAAGTTGTATTGTAGACACGTGGTGACTATAGGTTTCCCCGAAGTCACCTATAGCCTAGGATTAGGTAGAACTCACTGAGACATTATGTCTCATCCCAATCCTTATTTGTTTCAGATAAACAGGTTAGTATTGCAAGCTCGTAGCCGGATGGATATTTCACCAAGCGCTCGTTCGTACCCGCTGCAGGATGTCATGGATTTTAAGGATGTTTTTACTATGTCTTAGACAAGTAGTGTTGTTTTTTTGATGTAAGAACGCGTATTGTTGTATAGTATATTCTTTCGATTGTTTTCAAGTTGTAAATTTTAATGTATTCAGTACTAAAGATAATGCACATGCTAAACTTTATAGATACGTTTAGTGTGGGCGTTACAACTTCCTAAATCAAATTTCAAATACTTGGGTATCGAAATGAAAAAAAATATATGAAACATTATGAAAATCTATTTAAAAAAGTAAAATGGTATAAGGGTCATTGGTTTACTAAATTTATTTTTTGGAATAAATATATGTATATAAATAGGTCAAATACATCTAGGGGTCCTTTAAGTTTTTCATTTTTTTAAGTTGGTCCTTTAAGTTTCAAAAGTTTCAACTGAGTCCTTTAAGTTTCTGAAACATTTCTACGTCATCCTATTTGCAGTCTCTTTTTAAAACACGATGGTGTAGCCATTAACTTGCTTAGTAGACTCAAAATACACTTTTTGTGTTGTCAACATGTTATAACACCATGTGTGTTCATATATTGAATTAGAAACTTAATTAGAAACTAGGGTTTAGGTAGAACATGGGGAAAACGAAAAACAATTAGTGTTCTTCAATTGGAGAAAGCGAAAAAACGATTACGGTTCTCGATTAAGGTCGCATGGCCATGCTTTAGGTGCATGGGATCATGCTCGGGGAGCATGAGTGTGTTGTCCTGTGTAGAAATGTTTGTTTCGTCGTCCTTTTAAGTGTTTGCTTCCATATAAGATGTCTTGGGACTTGGGAACAAAATTCCACCATATGCAATGTCCTTTGAGGCCTCTTGAATTGGCTCAAGTACAAAAGGAAAGGTAGAGAAAATAGAGAAACTCTCTAATATTCTCAAAGAAAAGTTTATATGATTTGAATGTTTCAATGCTTGAGTATCCTACACACTTGGCAGTGAGCCTTATTTATACTACTCTAGGAAGGATCTCCATTACAAACTAGAAATATCTAAAAACAAAGAAAAGTCTAGAGATATAGATGTTATAGTTCATATGACTAAAAGGATCTAGAAACATCAAGATTTTCATAGTGCTTAATTTTATAATTTATTTAGTAGTGTCTAGTAGCATCCTTATTATTCCATAGTATTCTAGAGACTTCCATATTATTCTTCGTCATTCTCTATCATTCTCCCCGGGTTGGATGAGACTCATCCTCGAGTCAAGATTTTCTTCTTCATCCTCAAGGAAACATCTGTAACCTTCTGATATGTGATGAAATGAGTCATTTTTGAAAACATGTCTTTGACTATCATTTTAGAATCCTTATGTTTTTCAGTTCAAAGTAATCCGAGGGAAAAATCAATAGTAACATCATCCCAAGGTGGCTTAGGAATTGGACGAGCCATGTATAACTTTGTTTTCTTCTTGAATAGTTCCTTTGCAACTAAAAATCCAATTGGCTTGAATTCCTCTTTTCCTTCATTGAATTCATTGCGTAGTAAAGGTTCCAACTTGATTCAATCACATCTTTCATAAAATGCAGGTATTGGAATAATCATCGTATAATGCACGACAATCATATTGACAATGAGATAGTGAAATAACATCACATCATTCTTGTTGAGGTAGTGAAATGTTGAGGTATTTTTACCTCATTATTCTTGTTGAGCCATTGAAGCACCGAGTATCCATAGAAATAACATCACATCATAAATTTTCTTTATAACTATTTCCAATGGAAAATGAGATAGTGAAATGTTGAGGTATTTTTACCTCATTATTCTTGTTGAGCCATTGAAGCTTGTACCGGTGTAAGTGGTCCTTTGTTGGTAGCTTTAAATTTGATACAACATTTTCACAACATCCACTATTGATAATGATATCACGAACGTTACATTGAGAGGTGTTGGAAGTGTGAAAGATATTGTGTTTTGGACATGATTTTTCTTTATCTGTTGTTGTCTCTAAGCTTCTTCTAACTACAAGTGATTCACCATAATCAAAAGCAACACATTCTCTGTCATATAGTGGTTTGTCCTTCTTTTATTCCAAACACTTCATGAATGTCAGCACCAACACATTCTTATCATATGTTGGTTCTCCCATTGTCTCTTCTTCAAACGATTCATAAATGTTTTCTTTTTCTTCTTCAAAAATATCATGTATCTCCCCATTAATGATGGTGATGGATTTACGATTTGGACAATCTTAGACTTTGTGGCAATAACCTTGACACATGAAACATTTAAGTATCTAGCTCTTTCTCTCTTTGATTGTGTTGTGTTCGGGTTTAAATGAGAAAGTAGGTTGATGTGTTAGTGGTTTATGAGTATCAATTTGAATTTTGGTGAGGGAAAGAGGTTGGTATGAAGATTTGTTGGATAATTGTTTTTGAGTAAAATTGTCTTGATAAGAATGAGAATGTAAGTACTTACGGGTTAGCTTCTGACGCATTTTGTCCCAAGTCATTATCTTACTTTTCCCTTCACAATTACGTTTCCTTTTAAGATTTTGCCACCAAATTGAAGCATGTTTCTTTAGCTTTACAACAACTATCTTTACTTTTTGCTCTTTTGGAACCTCCTTATACTCAAATACACATTCAACTGTTTCTAACCAATCCAAAAAGTCACCAGGTTGTAGATTCCCTTCAAAACCTGGAATGTCTATTTTGATATCATTCATCCAAAGTTGACATAGGTGTGAGCCACTGCTTCTAGATGATGAAGAGTCACTACTAGAGCCATCATCTTTGAATCTCCTTTTTGGTGCTTCCAAAAGGGATTGTTAGGCATTGACGGTCTTTTGTAGTTGTTGAATTTGTCGTCTCATTTCTTCCATCTCCATCTCTTGCAAACTTCTTTCATTTTGTCTTCGAGGTGGCATTTTAACGATGGTGGCTCAACAAACTATTTGGTGGAGATTGTGGTGGTGAGCGGTAATTTTGTTGGTGGTGAAGCCTTGTTAACCAATGGTTTTCTTCACTTCCCAGACAAAACGGCAGTGTTAGTTTCACAAACAAAATGGCCACAAAGTGAAGTTTCACAAGGCAACTCCTTGCTCACTTGAAAACTCATTTTCCGTTGATTTTTTTGCTCAAACTCAAGTCCGAGGTTGTTTCGCGAACAAATGGCCGCAAAGTGAAGTTTTAAGAAAGTAACTCATTTCTGTGTACCCCACTCCTGTAGCTGTGTACCCCACTCAACATAGAGTCTATTAAGAGTTGCTATTAACTCACCCTTCTTTCGCTGCAGGATCATGCTTTCTATATCCTTTTTCTCATAGCATGTTCCATCACTTCATGACTTGTTATTACCCATTGAGCCTCAGTCTTGGGATCTCCAGTCATGTAGGTAGGGTTACCATCACTCAATGAGCTATAGGCATTAGTCCCATTCTACTGGATGTTTCTCAGACTTTCTCTCTATTTAGTCCTTTTGTCAAAGGATCAGCTAAGTTTTCAATAATACGTACAAAATCAACTCTAACCGCTCCATTAGAGATACATTCTCTAATCGTGTTGTGTTTTTGCCTTATCTGTCGTCTTTTCCATTATAATAACAATTCTTAATCTTTGCAATAGCTGCGGTACTATCACAATGAATTAACACAGCCAGTAATGGTTTCTCCCATAAAGGGATCTCAGCTAGCAAGGATCTTAGCCAACTTGCTTCTTAACTAGAAGTAGCTAGTGTTATCATCTCAAATTCCATTTTGGACTGAGCCAGAATGGTTTGTTTCTTAGACTTCTAGGAAACAGCTCCTCCAGCTATGCTAAGTATGTAGCCACTGGTCGCTTTGGAATCATCCGATAAGGTGTTCCAATCTGCATCATTGTACCGTTCAAGTACAGCAGGATATTTTTTATAATGTAGTCCTAATAGCATAGTCCCTTTCATGTGTCTCATGACTCTCTCAATTACATTCCAATGCTCCTTGCTAGGCCTACTTTTAAATCTGCATAAGAATCCCACGACATAGGCGATGTCGGGTCTACTACAATCAGTGGCATATCTGAGACTTCCAATGATGCTCGCATATTCAGTTTGTTTAACACCATCTCTAGTGTTCTTAAAAAGTTTTACACTTGGATCATAGGGTGTGCTCGCAGGTTTACAATCAAAGTAGTTGTATTTTCTTAAGATCTTATCAACGTAGTGAGACTGATCCAAGGAAATTCCTGTATCTGATCTAGCAATCTTGATGCCAAGAATTACATCAGCTTCTCTTAGTTACTTCATATCAAAGTTGTTACCCAACGGTGATTTCACATAATTTATGGCAGGAATGTTTGATCCAAATATGAGTAGGTCATCAATGGAGGTTTTGTGAGTTATGGGTGAGAATGAGCATGCAATCGGGTAAGGAAGAAGAAAGAGGATCCGTTTTTTCTTTCTTTCTCTTGTCCCCCCTTCTTTCTGTCGCTCCCGTTCTCTCTTTCTCTTTCCTGTTTTCTCTCAAATCTGCTAAAATTACAAAAATGCCCTTTGTCAAATATTGTATTATGATTTTTAAGAGCATGCAAATATTAAGTTGTATTTTTTGAATTTTTGGTCCCCAATGCTAATTTTGTTTCGGTATAAGTTAACGTAGTACTTTAAATGAGTTTTTGCGTGTAATTTTTTTTTATTATTTGGAAAGCCAAAACTGCCATAGATGCAAAACTTATGTGACTATTTTGTAGTTTAGAAGAGATCTTCTGTGTTATTATTTTAATTTTTTTCATCTTATGAGTCAAAACTGCTATAAATGCAAAACTTAGGAGACTGATTTGTAGTTTTTTTAGGTAGCTACGTGTTTTACATGCAATCAAACAACAAATGGGAAATGAAACACGTAAGAACTCTAGTTATGAAGCAACTTATTAAAAAATTTGAAGAACATGTAAGATAAATAGACTGATATGTTTTGTAGTTTTTTTATAATAGTATTTGTTTCTTCGCTATGTTCTAAAATAATTACTTTTATTGTGGATAGTGAAAAAATGAGTCGTATTTAAATGAGAGTATCTATATTTATATAACGGTGGTAATAATTAAAAAGAAAAAACAATATAAATTAATTTTAAGAAGTACCAATATTACTTCTTGATACAACACTACTAATATTACATGATACATAAATTTAACAATATTCTCTGAACCAAACTTTGTTAGAAGTAGAAGCACACAACAGAAATTAGAAAGATAATACTGTAAATAATTCAGCAATCGAACTTAATTAAGCTTAAATACATGACATTTTTTAAATGGATTTGTAAGATCAAATTTAAATCGGATATTGTCTCCAGCCTTTATCCAATTCGTCATGCAATAATATTTCCAGCCGATTTCAATTGTAGTTTGAACTTGATTGTTTATAGTTTTTGTCATAATGTCGAAGTGTGATATTAGTCCATCATCCCCACATAATGCAATGAAGTTATCATCAATATTTTGCTGCACATAATTGCTCAGATTCATCGGTAAAATCTAGAAAAATAAGATATTGTTAAGTTAAATTAAGGGTATTGTTAAAAGAATAAAGTTTAATAAAAAATTAATTAAATGTAAAATACCAACCAATTCATCTTGTTTGTGACTGTTTGTAGGTAGGGTAAAATCGAATAAGACTTGTTAGATGAATCGTTACTACGACTATGGAAAGATGGAATCGAAGTCGAAACATCTATTTGCTTAACAGACTGAAGTTTGAAAATATGATTTCCAAAATAAGCTAGTATCACTTCCACGTTATCCGGAATGTTATAGAATTCTTTGAGCTCTGTCATACCCTTTGTTATGAGTGGATTAAGAAAATTTTGCTTGAAATTTAGAATATGGAACTTACCTTCTTCATTCCATACACCCCACTTATTTCCCAAGACATTAAAAAAGTTCTTTACAAAGTGTGGTTCCAATTCTGCATAATTCTACAATGATAAAAGACATAATGATTGATTATTTAGTGAGTAATAATTTAATGGTGAGATAAATTTTTTGTAATATACCTGGAAAGAGTTGAACAATCTGCACATATTCTAGTGGATTAGATTGAAGAATTTCCTTAAGCCTTTCCATAAAAAAAATCTCAAACATTGCTATAAAGTTGAACCAAAACTTTTTATTTATAGAAAAAAGGAAGTGTCAAGTGTATTTTTTATTTCTTTGAATGAAAAGGGAAGTGTGATGTTGGACATATGTGTTTGTTTTACCATGAATTTTAGTTTTTAACCTTTTTTAGGAGGAATATCACGTGAATTATTTAGCAACTTGTGATGACATGGTATTGATTCCATTTTGACACAAGTTAGGAATATGGTGACAAAATAGTATTGTTTGTTTTGATAGCAATTGAAAGTAGATGTGTAGCTTTGTATGCTTTGTTGATAGGATCCAGATACATCCATTTATGTCACGTGAATTTTTTCTCACACTATTAGGTTTTTAAATGAGGTGCTACATTTTTTTTTTCTTTTATCTTAGGGAGCCAAAACTGTTATAGATGCAAAATTTAGGGGGTCATTTTGTAGTTTTTTAAGTATCTACATGTGTTACGTGCAAGTTAATTTGTTTCTTTCTTTTAGCAACAAATGTGCCAATTTATTTTTGTTAATTACACGTTGTTGCATATGCAAACTATATAACATATATAGCTATTATAATAAATCTTAATATTTTTTCTAGATAGCATTAATTGAGAAATTAAAAGATATTTTTACATGAATAGATATGAGTTGCAAACTCAACTTTCAAAATTATTTTTTAAGAGCATGCAAATGTTCAGTTGCATTTTTTTTATTTTTGGTACCCAATGCTAATTTTGACTTGGTATACACTGATGTAGTAATTTAAATGAGTTCTTATGTGTTTTTTTTTATCTTGCGAACCAAAACTGCCATAGATGCAAAATTTATGGGACTGGTTTGTAGTTTTTTAAGTAGCTACCTGTGTTACATGCAAGCTTGTTTGTTTCTTTCTCCTAGCAAGAGATGTGCTAATTCATTTGTGCAAGCTACAAGTTGCTGCACATGCAAAATTATATTACAATTTCTTTTGATTTTTTTAGTATCTATTTATAGACCTTTGAATGAGGTATAATGTACATTTCCAACAATTCATAATAAAACAATATTGAGATGGAATCCATTTCTTGGACTCATAAGCTAACTCAAGGGTGTATTGATGGTACAACTGTCATGGTAATTTTTATTTTTAATTTTATACCAATTTATTTATATTTTTCTCTATAGTCATTGATAATGTTCAATGTATATGGTTGATTTTTTGCAGCATTTTCCAAAAAATGTTGCTGAGAAACTAATCTTAAACAACCATACCAGCATAACTCTAATAGATGAAGAAACGGAAAGGTTATATGGATGTGTTGTTATGACCGATCCAAGCAACGAAACTTTAAGATACATTGATGATGGTTGGTTTGAGTATATTTCCACAAAGAAATTTTCAGTTGGATCTAGTCTGATCTTTGTCTATACGATTGAATCACGCATATTGTATGTGGCGCCTATTGAGTGTATGTAGAGATAGCTAGCAGTATATTATAAGAATAAAGGTACAATGCGAAATTAAATTAATGAAATTGTACTCCTGTGTTTAATGTAATGTTTTTTTTTTGAAGAAAATTTAATGTAATGTTAAATCTTTCTTATGTTTATTTGATAAATATTGATTGTTTTATATTATGAGATTTTGTCTCATTACAAATTATTATTAAGGTTATAATTATCAGACCAAATTGAAACAAAATTTTGATAGCCCCCCAAAACGTGAAACTCAAAGTAAAAAAGTGAATGCAATGAGAAATAACTAAATCAAAGATAATAACATAAAAACCTATTACTAAATTTTATACCATTTTATTATGTAATAGAAATTTGAAAAGTTTTAAGTTAGATACCAAATTCACATTTTTGTTCATTGCAAATATATAGTATAAAAACAAAGCAGTCAAAGAAATTGCAAATTTTGAATTTTCTCTTCAATTTGATAGAAATTTCACCGCATTCCATCTTGATGAACAAAGCTCTGGCTGAATACCCCTGCAAATTTTTTTAGAAGTGAGTTTCATGTACATTTTACACATTAAACTAAAGTACACATGTAAACAGATGCATAACAATAAGGCGTTTGTAATTCAATAATAATAAAATACAGAGTCTAGATTAACTTCAATCCTTCAAACTGCACGTGCCAAATGCTTAAGACTAAGTGTCAAGGGGGTGTAGAGAGTCTTGAAACTCATATTGGTAAGTAATATGGCTTGAATATCGTTTATAAAAAGGGGGAATTGTTACACCAGGGGCTAGTTTTTGGGGTTGAGTAAGAGCTAAAGTCCAAAAACTAAGTTATAAGGACCAATTTAGACATATCTCTAATTGATATGGGATCTCAACACACCCCTCACATGTAGGACTTATTATCTGATGTGTGGATAAATACGAGTGGTCTAATAATAGAGATCGTAACAATTGTATCTAAAAGTACGATTGACATCCTTAATTAAAAGTCATTAAAATTGTCTATAATTGTGACAACATTTTATTTTTCCTCAACACATTACTATGCAGTTTCTATGTGTTTTGGATTCATTACATGCTAGTAGGTGCTAATCTAAATAATCTCTACGATGAAAAGAAAGAGAACATTATGCTTTATTATTCAGAGACAAATTTACTTGCTTTCAAAAGTCAAAACAGTAAAGACAGGAAGTTCAGTAGTTACCCAAAATCTGAGAGAATCATTCTTTGAATTCTTCCATCTCTAAAAGGAAAAAAGGTAGCAACTACTCACCGTGTGTCCTGCATAAATAAGTTATAGAAAGATAATTGAATTAGAAAATGATATTTATCATGTAATAACATTGTACAACTAAACATTTAGAATTGAATACCTACTGGTTAGATGCTAACCTCGATTTACATTTTGAAATACTTCTTTGAACACAACATTTGTTGTATGAGACAGCCTCTTTTTTGATTTATCATGTATAAGTATTTTTAGACCTTCCTTACTCTTCACTCTAGATAAAGCAACATATAACTGTCCATGGTTGAAGACATCTTTGGGAAAGTATAAACCAACGTGATCCAAGGACTGGCCTTGAGATTTGTTAATTGTCATTGCAAAGGATACAATAATTGGAAATTGCCTTCGCACAAGTTTGAATGGCCAGGGTGACTCTGAAGGTGACATTGACATTCTTGGAATGTATAGCAAATTTCCAATATTTTTTCCAGTTATAAGTTTTGTTCAATGACATGATTTCCAAGCCTTGTGATCGTTAATCGAGTTCCATTGCACAAACCTTCGGCTTGATCTAAATTTCTTAACAACATTATCGGTGTCCCAACCTTGAGTTTTATAGAATGATTAGGCAGTCCAGATGTTTTAAGACAATTAAGAAATTTTGGTGTTATCTGCTCAAAAGTATCATCTTCATTTTCTTTGGTGCGTTCTATTGAATCTGAGCTGAAATATTCCTTTTCCTATCCTGTGCTAGCAATAAGACATAAGCATTCATCTATCATATTATTTTTTTTGTAAATAATATATGAATAAGTGACTTACCTAGAATAAGATTCAAAACGAAACTGTTGATATCATCAACAACCTGAATGGTTGAGGCTAATATGGCTCTATTTCTCAAGAAATCTCCGTATTGAAAATTTTGCAACAAATTCGGATATGTACTTTGTACAATTGCTTCAATAGGATCTGTAAAATTTGATATTAAAAGCTCATTCGGAATCTCAACATCGTTGTAACCATCATTTCCTTCACTCAATTTTCCATCCCCAACCTTCAAACTCCATTCAGAAATTTTTTTGGTATCCTCTGAACTTTCTGCCTGACCATTCAAAAGACGCATGTTTTTTGTTAATTTCAATACCTGACAGTGGTTCCAAACATATGAGGCATTTAATGTGGAATGGACAATATCAGATCTATTTCCTCCTGGCACAACTGGTAGTATTTGTCTAAAATCATCTCCAAATACTACAGTTTTTCCACCAAAAATAAGTTTTGAAGGTTTTCCTCTTACACTCATAATACCCCTTAATCATTTATCTAGAGCCTCAAAACAAAATTTATGCGCCATTGGTGCCTCATCCCATATAATTAACTTCGTTTGCTTCAAAAGTTCAGCCAATTCAGTTCCTTTTTCTATATTACAGATTGATGATTGAAGCGTAGGAACAGGAATTTTGAACCTTGAATGCAGTCCTCCCACCCGGCAGCAATACCACTTGTTGCAACGTTGAGAACAATTTCTCTCCTGGACCTTAAATATGAAGCCAGTGTATTCCACATATATGTTTTACCTGTTCCACCATAACCATAGAGGAAAAAGACTCCACCTTTTTCATTTGTCACTGCTTCCATGATTCTATTATAAGTATTTTTTTGTTCATCTAACATAAAAACATAAAACATAAAAATTAATACTATATCAGCTTGATTCTTTCTTTTAAATAAATTCAAATAAGATAGGTATCATTCTAACCTATAAGAGATGCAAACAATTGCTCAAAAATTTGTTTTTGAACAACAGGGTCATAATTTCTTTCATCATATATCAATCTATTTCCCAAAAAATCAGGAACATAACCACTTGGATATGACATACATTTAAACTCTCTTAAGCTTCTTCTGTTAGATTGCAAATACTTTTCAATCTCAATGAGGGTTAAATTTTGCAATTCTTCATCCGTCAACAATAAATCTGCAATAAAACATCTCTATATAAATAAATAAATGCAGTCATAAACTAACACGGATGAACTAAAATTTATTTGAAAAATTTACCTCGGTTTCGCAACAATTTCCTTTGATTATAAAGAATGCCATCACAAAGCAATCTCCATGACTTTTCCCACACATGATTAGGCCTATCCATTGATCCAGATAATAGCATACACACAAAAAGTTTTATTAAAAAATTACCTGAACCCCATACAGATACTTCTTTTATCGCTTCTATGAATTCCCTGTCATCTTATAAAAATCCTAAGGCAAAACATGCTTCCCGGAAAGTAAGATACTGAACTCCTTTAACAAATTTCAAATCCTTGTTACATTGGTCCCTTACAAACAGTCAATATCATTCTTAGATAATATAATTCTCTAGTAGTTTGAGGCACCCACATGAGTCTTCCAATTGTGTAGCCCTTTTTCCAAGGTTTCCACACCTTTTTTTTACGTAAACAAATTTAGAAACAAATTCTTCATAGGTTAATAATCTTACTTCAGGATACAATTTATTTGCCTCCATCCAGGAAGTGAACATTGATTCAGTCACACTTGCTCTAAGCAAAACATCACCAATTTGCTCATGATCTTTATAGTAAACAGAATTTTCGCCCTCATTGTGAAAGAATAATCTCTCCACAGCAGGCTTTCTACCATGTATTGAATAAGAAAATATTCTCCAACATGCCTCACTTGCTGAAACATATCTACAATTAAGATATTGTTTTATTTCATCTGATCTGGTATGTTGAGAAGATGAGGCATGGACTTCAGCTGGCTCAATTACAGCGTTAATCCTATCTGAACCCTTATTAATGTATTTGAACAAATACTTAATTGAGGAACTTTGATTGCACCATTCCATATTGATGTGAGCCAGATACTAGAGAAGCAGAGTTGGATTATGTGGAACAACATGTGAATTATTAAGAAGAATACCTGCTTTCTATATGGCACGACCATTTTTTCTTCTTCTGTAGATAGGAAATCCTTCCTGATCAACAACTGTGACTGGCTGAAATTTCCTAGGATAGTATTTAGAGCATCTTCCATCTCTCATGCAAGGTGAGTTTCCATTTGTCAAACCACATGGACCATGAATCATGTGTGCCTTAACCAAATTGTAGAATTCTGGTTCTTTTACAGGATCAGGTATTTCTGCAGAAATGATTCGGTCGATATCATCTGGAGTAGGATACTTGTTTGACGGATGAAAAAAAAGTAGAATATGTGCATGAGGTAACTCTCTCTTTTGAAATTCAATTGTATACATATCTGTTAAAAAAATGAAACTATTGAGATAAAAACAAAATTAAGAAAATAATAAAACAATGATAGTAATAGAGTTAGAGAAACCTTACATGCCAAGACTTTTCCCAATATTGCCTTCTTTGTCAAATCCAACATCAATTGATCAAATTTCATCTTGAAGATTCTTGCCACAATGTCGGGTCGATCGTGTGCTATTTGATGCAAAGGAGTCAGCAATCTTACAATTTCTGGCCATTTAGGATTACATGTAAAGGTAATGAAAACATCGGGAAACCCAACTTTGCTGCATATAGCCATCCCGTCAAAGTAAAGTTGATCCATAAATCGGTGACCTCCAACATAGGAAGAGGGTAAAACAAATATTTTTCCTTTAGTTGATCCCGGAACATTATTCTGCTGACTTTCATAATTAAGATTCTTGTATTTCGAAACTCTAAGCTTTTTTTGATTTCTTCTAAGCCAACTAAGTTTTCTGCTTCTAACATTGTGAAACCATCCACTAAATATTCTTGAAACAACCTTCTTGAGGATAATAATGTCTTGGCTTCAAATAACCTCATATGTATTCTATATGCAAGCCACTCTCTAATTGTTAACCTATTATGTTTGTTGATATTCACAACATCATCACCTTCTTCAGTTTCTCTGTGAGCAATATCAGGTCTATAGCCATCTTCTCCATAAGGAAAAAGCAACGGATACTCATAAGCAAGATAGCTAGCATGAAATTCATCAATTCTTTGCAATTGGCCACCTTGAGCTTGAATAATAATATCCTTTTCTTCAGCATCACCAATATCTCCTGCAATCAATGCAGCAACTTCGGATACAGTTGGAAGATTGTAAATTCGACCATCTGTTTTCCTATCCGATATTAACCTCAGCTTAAGGTCAGGAACATATATATCAGAATTTAATCTTTCTCTTGCCATCCTGAAACACTTTGCATGAGTGTTATTTTCATAGAGCATCTTTGATAAATTTTCAACAATTGTAGGATCAATATTTTTGTTGTTCCTACAAACAAACCATGAATGTTTACAAATATTAGAAAACACACTGATTACGTATTTGACTGCAATTAAATTTCAAATTTCAAATTTATCAATACATATAGAAATCAATCCTAATATTACCTTACGCCTTGAATTCGATTTTGTATTTCGTTTTCTGTGTCATAGATGTAAAGCTGACCAAACCTAGGAGGCTCTCCATCCTTTGGTAACAAACTGCCAATCCTATAACAAAATTGACCTTGAATTCTAACCGTAGGCGGTCCTTTTCCATCATCAAAACTGGAATCAAACTTAGCTCCAGGTGATATGAATGCAAACATCATGTTATACGTTCTAATTTGACCAAGAAAATTTTTACTCTCCGGGGTTTCATAATAAAACAACAAATGCCTCAAAAACTCAGGAGGTTCTGGTAATGTTGGCAACTGAACCTTTCCCTTACGACAACACAAAGAAAACTTTGGATTTTGAGAGTGTTTACTTTTCACAAGTAATTCATTATACCAAAAACATGCTCCACAATAACCGCACTCATGTAAAGGATCTCCAAAATCTACAAAGCTTGCTACATATGACAAAAATAAGGATTCATTAGTTAATCATAATTTTTTAAAATTTGATGAAGTAGATTTTTAAATAGTATCTTACATCGATTAGTCAATTCAAAATCTTGTCTTTCCTCTGATTGTACGTGTCCATCATCATCTTCACTGGCAGAATCATAGTTACTGCTAGACTCTAAAAAATAAAAATCCTAATTTTAATCAAATCATCTCAAAGATCAAAATAGATTTCAATAAATAAACCAAAGCATTTGATTACCTGAAATTTCGCATAAATCATAATCAGAATCGGTTTCACCTTCACTTTCAAAACTGTTATCACAAATCTCTTCAACATAACAAATTCCATTAAAAAAATTCAGATGATGATCGGAGCTTCTGTTTTCACAATGTTCCGCAACTTTGATTTCATGCAAATGTTTTCGTTTTACACTACCTGCAATATTACCATAAATTGTTTTATTGAGAAACTTAAACCTAACCTATCAGCATAAATTATAGAATGAGTTACCTTCATTGGATTCTGAGAACTGAGACAATTTTCTCAAAATCCATTGCTCAAATCCATTGCTTTTGAGCTACCTTCATTGGATTTTGATAACTGAGAGACAATTTGCCCAAAATCTATTGATCTTGATGTTGTACAAACATTGTCTTCGGGACTACCGTGACGCTTTCCTCTCTCTGAGACATTACTTTGATTGCAAGTAATGTGCGACAGATCCATCACAAGCTGACTATTACCTTAACACTCATTTAATGGATAAGATGGAGATTGCACTTGAGTTTCTAAAGCCTCTGGAATAGAACAACTGCCATCAATATTCATTGGATGATAATCTGCACTCCTGGTTCTATCATGTTCTACAGTTTGAATCTCACACAAACGTTTTCATTTCAGGCCACCTGCATTATCAGCATAGATTTTTAAACTTAAAGAGTTGAACTTACATTATCAACATAAACTATATAAAGAAATATGTTGATTAGAATCCAAAAAATAGAGGAAATTTAAGCATAGTTCATTGCCCTTGATGCTAAACCAACGTTACTCTTCGGTCTACCACGTCCTTTTTTCACCTCCGACTTCTTCATTTCTATTTCGTGAACAATGGATCCTCCTACCAAAAAAGGAGTAAAGAAGATAGTAATCAGAAATTTAGCAACCACAAAAAATAAAATACACATAAATCACTATAAATGATTGAGAATCTAAAAAAAAAAAACAAATTTTTTAAATCAAACTACAGCAAAAATCATAGTTTTTTCAATTAATGAAGTTACATAAAGAATTAAACTAAATCAACTAATCTAAGAAGTACAAAAGAATCAATAATAGTCATTGTATTCAAAACTAATAGTATAGATTTTTGCAGCTTTCATTTTGTCTGAAGTGAAAAATGTAAAAGATTGCAAACAGTTCATTAATAATGAACTAATAAAGAACTACATAATTTAATCAAAATAAGCAAGAAAATAAACTTGGTGCTGCCAATTTTAATGTATACATAATGTAGAAAATGAACTATCACAGATTCAATGCAAAAATGTGGAGTAGTCCCGAAAAAGTAATGTTTCCGATCAATTAAAAATATTAGAATCATCGACAGCAATCCCTTTACATATCTAAAAAAATGAAATCAATGTCGTTTGAATAGGAAAGATATGAATATGATGACCAATTTTTTTTCATCCATCTTCAACATTAATCAAAGAATCAAATCTCACACTGTGTATTGATAAAATACCAGCAATTGTAATCTGATGTCCAGTGAGTTTACTATTAGATCTACTTAGCTAATTATGAGGATATGAACACACAAGAAGAAACCAATTTAAGTACGTGCAACTTATTTAATTATACAAAGTCAGTTGTAGCAAGTTCGGACTTAATATATTACAAACCACCAAAAAAGATCACAAATGTAAGTCAGTTGTAGCAAATTGGGACTTAATATATTAAAAACCACCAAAAAAGGCCACAAATGTTGCATTATGATCTACCATTCCACAAAATTTAAAATCATTGTAGACCATGGATCAAACTATTTTGCAAAAGATACTTGCAAATCTTCACAAAAAAAAAAAAGCCAAAGATAAAATGGATCACTTCTTCTTCATGCGTTTAGTCTGATGCCCTTCACATTTCCCGGCAGATAAACATTTTGTAACAGTGCAGCTCCCAACCTAATAGAAACCAAATATCTATCATAAATTATAAAACACTAAAAAACCAACCCTTATGTCATATTCATAGCATTGAAGTAAGATATTAAAACAATCAATTTAGGTTATCACAGGATCAAGATCTGTGACAAAAAGTGAATGAACTCACTAAGATTTAATTTTGTTACACATCTATTCGTCTGGTAATCTATGCATGGATCAAAATCATTTCCAAAAATAAATTTGACACACCATTAGAGTAGGATCTGAGTCCAAACATTCAACAGAAGAAACATCCTTCTCAACTTTCATCAATCGAGGAATATGAATACCACTCGAATGTTCACCAGAAGCAGTCATCTTTTTAGGATCAGATAAAAGGGTTGTATCATTGTCAACAACATTCTACAACAATAGAGTCAATAACCAAACATAAGTCCAAAATAAATAAACAGACCAAACATTTGTAGATAGAATAAGACATGAGGCACATACCATCGGAATAAGACCTGAGTCCAAACATTCAATAGAAGAGACAGCCTTCTCAAGTTTCGCTGATCGAGGAATATTAGTATCTCTCGAACATTCACCATAAGTAATCATCTTTTTAGGATCAGAAGAAAGGGTTGTACTATTGCCAACAATACTCTATAGCAATATATTCGATAACGAAACATAAGCCCAAAATAAATAAATAAACCAAACTTTTTTAGATAGAATAACACAAAACGCAATTGCAACAAACCTCATTAACCTTCTGCACCTCTGGTTGTATCACACCAGGATGAAGATGAGACCTAATTTTCTTAATAACAACTTCATCACGTGAAAACGCATTCACAGATGCCTGATGATAATGTGGCGGATATTTTACACGCAATGCAAATTCAATCCGAAGCAACTTGTCTAGAAGTTCAGGGTATATATGAGGATCATCTTCACCGGTCTATATAAACAAACACAACATTAAAATTTATAATACCTATAAACAATACTAAAAGAAGAACTAAAACTAAACAATACAAATAGATTAACCTCTTGCATTGACTTTCTGAGGGCATCAGCAGCAACACCAAGTATCTGAAAGCATTCCTTGTCCCAAAATGCAAATTCAGCCTTATGACCATCATACACCATTATCACAACCACCTTATACCTAACAGAATAAATACATTTATAAATATTGCTCAAATATATTCAACAAAAAACCATTGATTAGTGAAACAGAAGTTTAGATGGACAACCTAGTCAGCGGAACCTGAACATCCTCCCCACACGAGCATTTGTAGCTCGCACCACCCGACTTTGAAGCTTTCTTACATTTAGTGCAAGTTTCATAATACCATCCATATCGATTAGGATTAAATTTAAGTGTCTCCCCAACAGTGATACAATAGGTATCCTAACATAAATCAAAAAATAAAAGTAAAAAAAAAATGTATTATTAATCAAACATGTAAAAATATATTCATCTTTAAATAAAACTTACCTTGACAAAATCTTTAAACTCGGCAATAGCTCTAACAGTAGAGAGATTTGAAAAATCATCATACTTAGAATTTTATGAAGAGGTTGAACCCTGACATAAGCTTTGATCAAACCTATGACCTTGAGCTTTTAGACAACAGAGTACACAAAAAATATTAACAAAAATATCAATTTTTAATTGCAAAGTAACACTGTTCTTTCATAGTTTTTAACCAAGAAGAATTATACAGCAACACTACTTATAGCAGACAAAATATGTCACAGACATAAAACTCTTATAATCAGAATTGAAAATCCTTATATAACATTAGCATATAGACCAGTAGTGGTGAGTAGTGAAATGTATATTCCTGCCTACTTAAAATCAATTGATAGCTAATGGTAAACTCATAGCTACTTTTTCTGAATTTGGTTCACACATCTCTAAAATTATATTAAACTTTCTTTTGTTCATTCATATAGTAAAAATATCTGCTTTAACTATAAGTTAGTAAAAATACTCAAATTCACATCAGAAAACAAAACTTACCTAGCTCTAAATGCTTCAACAACTGGATGCTTCAAATTAATAAGCAACTTTAAACCCGACCAACAGTTGCTAATATTTGGCTTACCATTATCTGCAAAATAATAATCAAATAATCAACAAAAACAAAATGACATACATAAAAAAACAACAAAAAATACAAATATACAAAATACTAACCTGCAAGTTTTCATTGAGCGTGAGTTAATATAAAAACAACTGACCCTCTATCTTTCCGCTCACGAAGAAATGTCATCAGTTCAATAGAATATCTATCCCATAAGGTCACAACAACCAGATCTCCACTACATCATCAAAGACACTCTCAAATTAATACCAAATGCAAAAATAAGACCTATAATCTAACATCAAAGTATCAAAAAGTCATACCTCTCATCCTTCAGCACAATATTAGTCCGAGGTTTTTTTTTATCACCAATCACTGTTGTCTTACCAATCTCATGAATGACACCAATGATTTCTCAAAAAAAAAGAAGGGAGTAATCAGTAATATCATAATCCAAAAAAAAAAAAGAATAAACTTAAACAATAACGAAACAAAAAAATACCATATAAAACATCGGTTTTAAATTCCCCTTCTCCAATCTCCTTGAATGACTTAAATCTAAACACATGAGAAGGAATGTCAAATAGCTTATCATTCCTTGTGACCTTTGTACCAACACCAAAAACCAACTTAAAGGGATAATCCATAGGCTTGAACAAAAGATCATTATCAAACACAAGACAATTGTGCAAAACATAAGTCTGGTTTTCTTCGATCAATGACTTCAAATGTTGAAAATCTACCTGTCGAGTTATGGCATGAACTCTGTCTCCCTAAATTGACAAAGAAAAGGAAAAGATACAATTAAATTCAAATCAACAAAATCAAACAAAAAAAACATTAAAAAATTGTCCTCTCAACAAACCAAGGTAATTTTTCAAACCTTTGCATCACCAATTATAAGCTCGAGATGTTGACGACCATTGCTAGCAGTAACGGTCCATAAATAAAGAACTCTAAAACCAACTTTACAAACATCTACGTCCTTCTTCAGATCCTTGATAAAGCCAAATCCCCTAGACATTGAGAACTCTGTACAAAAATACAATAAATAAGATATAATACAAACTTCCAAGTAAGAATCACATCAATCAATCCGACGCTAATGCAAAAGCTAATAAAACGGCGAAAACAACACATTACAAAGAAAAATCATATCATTACTTGCTCTCAAACTCACCAATCGGAGCACAATCAGTCAATGTATCCAAGAAAACTAACCAAGACTATACCAGTAAATTTTTAAGCAAGAATGAAAACAATCTAACTAAACTAATTTATGGAAAAATGCAATAATGTTGGAACCAAAAGTCATACTCAATCAAATTTGGCATGTAGACATATTTATCAGTCCTAAAATTGTGATATATAAGAGGAAGCAAAAATATCTATAATATACGATTCCCTTTCTAATCAGTTAATCATTTTCTCACAAAAGACTATGATCCCTACATAAAAAAGAGAGTGTCTTCTCTACATTATTTCATAATCAAGATAGGATTTTCATCAAAGTGTATAAAGAAGAATATATAAGATTGAGAATACCTTTTTGCTTGGGAACCTCTCAGGGTACTCTCTAGTACCTAGGAAGGTGCCAAATATCAATTGGGATAGAGAGTGAAGAAGATTGAGAACATAGTGCAGGAAACTATATAATGGTTTGACAGAAACCAATTGGCTGAAATTGATAAGTTTCAGTTTAAGAAGCAGGAATTGATAAGTTTGAGCTTTGTGACTCAATTAGTGCCAAATATCAATTGGGACAGAGAGTGAAGAAGATTGAGAAGATAGTGCAGAAAACTATAGAATGATTTGACATAAACCAATTGGCTGAAATTGATAAGTTTGAGTTTAAGAAGCAGGAATTGATAAGTTTGAGCTTTGTGACTCAATTAGTGTCCATGAGTTTCTCTGTTCTAGGATATGTAAACAAAGATAATATAAGGTGTCCAATAGAGATGACATACTAATAAGAATTGAGTTAAAAATGAACAATCCTTAACAAAAGTTTGAGCTTTGTGCATCAACTTGGTATATAAATATGATGTAGTTAGTGAAAGGTATTTCATATTTTTATGTTCTCATAGATGAGTATACAGAACAATGCCATAGCAATGAAAACACAACTACAGTTCAATTCAGCTAAAAATTGGAAAGTTTATACAAAGTTCGTACCTAATTATGATCATACTTCAATAAGAGCAAAAAATTATTAGATCAAATCAACACAGCAAAAGATACATCTAACTATATGTAGTATACTACCAGGTAAAATGGCAACATAATTTCTCAAACCCAGCTATACTTAATTAAGAATGTTTGGTGCTCCATAAATAACTTGTTCCTAAATAAAATGCTCTAATGTCATAAGTTAAATGCACATACCTCAGTTACTATATTCACAGGGTTTCTGCTATCATACATAAGCTCTAATATCATAAGTTAAGTGCATAATCTAAAATAAACAAACAGATAAATAGCAGAGAACTCCCCCGATTAAATAACTAAGATTGTTAAAGCTTTTTCCCTACTCCATCACAACTGAAAGATAAAATCCAGAATTTATAGTACTTTTTAAACCAATTGCAGTGTATGCACAATCCAAACAAATAGATCAAACAGTTCTTACCTCAAATATACAAATTCAATGACAAATCTCCAATATATACATGTGCAAATCTGTCACATTCTCTATAACATTCTCTTTCAACTGATCTTAGGTATCAATATCTTTTTTTATTTCAAATTTAACCAAAGAAGTTACCAATAATCTCACTGGTTTCAAGCAAATGATATTCATGCCAATCTTTAACATCAGATGATAAAAAAAAAACATTAATTCAAATGGCTCAAAATCCTTTTATTTCAAATTTAACCAAACAGGAAAATCATAATTTTCAATCTCACATATGAGCAGATTTTCCAAAATAGCTTAATCACAACTTATTACTTTTATCTCAAGATTTACCAATTGTCTCAAACATGAAGAACCGGACTCACTTGCATGGAGAAGGAGGAACCAGACTCAAGTGATTGATAAAATGAAAGAGAGGGAATGAAATTAAATCATACTACACCATATATATAGGCCAAGCAAAGCAATTTATTATTTTACTAAAATACCCCATAAGGGAAAATTAGTAAAATTTACGGACATTTATTTTCCTAATTAGTTTAGTAGATGTTATATATAATAACTTTTTTTTGTTCAATTATACCCTCCAATTAATATTATGCATACTACATCCAAAATATTACTTTTACTGTAATGGAAAATTAACCAATAGTTAATAAAGATAATTTGGTAAAATAACAATTCTCTTTCTTTTAATCCTTGCATTTCTTAATAAGTGTGTAAAAACTATAAATTACATTCATTTTAAAACGGGTCGAGTACAAAATACATTGCTCTCCTAAAAAAATGGATTTATTAATTATTTTGATACCTTTTTTTTGTCTAGTAGTCTAGTGGCTAGAGCTCACACAATTACATGTGGAAAAGTGAGATTTATGTTTTCCAATAAACTAATAAATTTGATATATAACATTTAATGCAAAGGGCAATTTTTTTTATAGCATTAAATGTGCTGTATCATATTTCCGTTCTTTTTTAATTGTCACTTTTTGACATTTACATAAATCATGATACTTAATAAATGTCACTACTTTTTCCTTCGAAATAATATAATGTCAATACTTTTGATATAATAATTTATATTTTTACTATAATAGTCTTCTTCATTAAATATACAATCTCATATATTTCTAGGCATGACAATGGGGTGGGGTGGGGACGGGTATTACATTCCTCGTCCCAATACTCGATTCTCATATACTTACCCGTTACCCTACCCATATTCAATAAGGATGAGAAATTGAACCTCATCCCCGTCCCCGACGGGTTCGGGTATCCCCGACCCATCACCGTACCCGTATTGATTTTTTTTTTTTGTTTTTTAATAAAAGTAGAAGTTTTTTTGCAACCCCTAGAGAAATGTTTTAATGCATTATCCAAATATATGCTCACTTTAACTTTTGTTAGACCGATTGATTTAGTTGCTCCTTTAAATATCAATGATAGTTTTTTACAACACGCCTATTATCAAACAAAATAACATGACATATCAACATAAAGTAATTTTTTGCATTCGAGACGGGTTTGAGTATGGGTTCGGGGTGGGTACCTATATACCTGTTACCCGTCCCATACTCGGGTTTTGAAATCGGGGAAAACCCAAACCCAGTCAAAACGGAGAAAACACGTTAAATTGGGTTTGGTTCGGACGGGTAACCACAAGTATGAGTTTTATTGTCATGTCTATATATTTCTCTCTTCAAAAAAGACACTTAGAAAGGAACAGATGAAATATAATTTATTTAGAGAGAAGACTAATTTGATCTTCATAATTTTCTAATGGGTCAATTAAGTTATTAACAAAAATAAAACTCATTTGTAAAAAAAAAAAACAAAAAAAAAAACTCAAATTAATCTATAATATTCTTATAATGGGAAGAAATTAGTTTTTAATTGAAAACTGTCCGAGATGAATTTCAATTTTATTTTCGTCATAATTAAATTGAACCAAAATTGATCTTTATTTTTGTGTATGTCAAGGATTTGAGGAAGTATCGTTTATTAAAACAACTATATCAAATAGTAATATTTTATTGGTTGAGTAATCTAATGATCAGAAGTTTACACCGAATAAACAAGAAATCGTGGATTCTAACCACAACCTCTATTTATTGCTATATCCTTATCAACTAGGTGTATGTTTAGTTCCACTTTTAGATAGCAGGATTATAATTGATTTTGAAGATGTAGAATTGATTTTGATATATTTGGCTGCTGTCGAGCATAATTAATTCTATTTAAAGTAATAATTTATAGCTTTTGATTATAGAATTGATTTTCCTACACAAATTTATAGTTTAACTTACCTTTACATAAATATATCTTAACACAAACCAGTTTTAGTCAAAATTAATTTTAAATCAAAAATAATTCTACTTTGTGCTTAGAAATCACTTTTATGTTGACTTCGATCCTCTTTGTAATAATAAAAAAATGAATCACTTTTACATAAATGGCATCTTAACACAAATCAAATTTAGAGAGAATTACTTTTAACCAAATTCAATTCTAAGTTGTGTTTATAAATCGCAATTAATACGAATCTATTTTAACAAAATTACTTTTAATAAAATTCAATTCTTCACACTACACAAAGTGCCTCCGCACCACCATTCTCCCAGATCTTCTCTGGCTAGCGGGTTTCTGCTCCTCCGTTCCTAGTTTCCTCCTTCGAGATCCGGAGCTCCAGATTGCCTCCTCCTTCGTCGTTTTGTGTCGTCGTTTGAAGGTTGTTGTTGGTAAGTCTCCTGCGTTCTGGTTGGTGACTCTAGGTTTGGTACGGTGTTGGTGGATATGGGATTTTTTGTCCGGTGGCTCTTCTTGCTCTATTCAGTTTCATTATGTGTTGGTTCCCTGTTTCTTGGTGGTTCTTGCCTTTCGGATCTGTTTAGGCTCGGGTTTCGCCGTGTTTAGGTACTGCTTTGTGTTGTTGTTTGTTATCAGTTTGTGGTGTTCTTGTTCGTTTGTGCTTCTGCGTGTTGTTGTGTATGGGATATGGTGGTGGCATCAGATGTGGCTCTATTGTGGTGGCTTGGTTCCTTAAATCCGAAAGGGTATGGTGATTTTAACCCGAAAGAGTTGTTTGGTAACGGTTGAATTCATCCCTCGATCTGGATTCAACTCGTTTGTTCTTTAACATCAGTTGAACTGGTGTTCCTATGCTTGATTCTCTGATATTTCAGGTTTGTTGAGATCTGCAGATGTCAAGGCTTCAAGGCTGCCTCTTTCTCCGGTACTTCTTATCCATCTCAGTTTTGTGATTGAGATCGGAATGTTATGCTCGAAAGAGCTATTATGCCTGCTACCTTGCTCAGAGGGTTGCTGGTACGTGGATCGTGATACCGTGTTGGCGGTTGATCCATTCGCCAATTCAGAACCTGGTTGATAATATGGACGCTCACTCTTCATATTTTTTTGAAATCTGGTTTCATTCCCGTACGCAGGTTCGCTAGGTTGCGCTCGTGAGGAATGTTTGTTTGTTAGGATTGATCAGGGTTGGTCCACCTGGTTTGTATTTTCATGATTGATCCCCATTTGGGTTGTACCTGGGTCAGGTCTTATGTCCCCCCAGTCTCTGTATCTCGTTATTTTTATTTATTATATTTTTCTTTTGGCAAAAAAAAACTGTAAGGGTTTTGCTTCTAAAAAAAAACACAACTAAACACGTCACACACTACGTTATTTTTTGTTTGTTTGTTGTAAATTGGGAATCCTATGCACGCTTCTTCTGAGACTAATCTCTCGAACATTGTGAGACCAAACTTCTGAGGTAAGCTCTTTCTAAGAGTTTTAACGCTGCTGCATGTCCAATGCTAAATTCAAACTCAAGACCTTGGTTAAGTTAGAAGAGACACTATCTTCTCATCTAAGTGCTCTTTGATTCACACACTACATTACACTCACAAAAACTAAATAATATATATTAGGAAAATGCTAACTTGTGCTCTAAGAGCATAAGCATAAGATAAAGATTTAAAAATAGAATTAAAATATAAATATTACATTGAAAAGATAAGTTTTTAAGTTTTTAAAATTATAAATACACAATTTCCAATATTAAATTTCTATATTTAGTTTCTTATCTTGTACCCTTAGATAAAAAATATAAATGCACAATTTCTATATATTAATGTAAAATATAATAAATATTGTATTAATAATATAAAAAATGAGATTAATCGTAGTCGGTTGACAGTCCAAAACAATTTTACACACACGACCAATCAAAATATTTTAAATTACAAAATTATTTTGATTAGTTATGTGTGCAAAATTGTTTTGAACTGTCAATCTACTACAATTAAACTCATACAAAAATAATTATTTCGAGACAAAAAAAAAAAATTAATGTGACTGTGTATTAAACGATATCTTTGTCCCAATTTGACTGAAAAAAAGAAAAAGAAAAAAAGAAAAAAGATTCAGGAATTCATTGAGGTTAAGGTCAAAATAAATAAATCTTCAAATTCAACAATTTTTTTCTTTTTTCTCTTTCACTTTCCTTTTAATTTTCCTCATTTATTTTCTTCAATTTTCAAACCCAAAATCGCATTCATATAAATCACACCCAATCTCTCTCTCTCTCTCTCTGAAAATCACATTTTCAGCGGAAAAACCCAAATCTTGAAATTTTCGTTGAAATCGTGAATCGAAGTGTTTATTCAGTTTCGTGTGATTATTTACACTGTTTGAGGAAAAAAAGCGCGTTTGTGTGAAAAAGCGCGTTTGTGAAATGAGAAGAAGAAGTTGCATGTTGTTGTGAAGAAGGAGTTTTGTTTGAATTAAAGCTTCTGAATGGCAGCTAAACGCGTTTATGAAGCATGGAAAGGAAGTAATGTATGTAATGTTCTTCACTTTTAATTTCAATTTTTTTAATTTTTGTTTTTATTTTTAATTTTGTTTGAATTTTAGTTGTTAATGTTTGATATTTGGTGATGAATATGATTTAGATTTTGTTTTGTTAGTTTTGTTAAGTGTGATTTGGTTGGTGTTTTATGTTTTTGATAATAGGGTTAGTAGTTGTGTTTTGAACTATGCACAGAAGCTTCTGATCAAAGGTGTGTCTGGTGTCTTAGACTTGTCATTGACATGACAATGACACTGACATATGTAATTACATTGAATTGTGTAATTTTTTTTTTTTAAATTATTATTGGTGTCCAGTGTCATTATCTGCGTCGTGTCTGGAGTCCGTATTTTGTTCGTGATTCATAGTGAGAATAGTTTTGTTTGAATTAAAGCATCTGAGTGGCAGCTAAACGCCTTTAACGAGCATGGAAATGAAGTAATGTATGACACTGACATGACGTTGACACATGTGATTATATTGAATTATATCATTTGCTCAAATTAATATCGGTGTTGACGTGTCGGTATCCGTGTTGGTGTGTATGCTCCATAGCGAGCAACTCACATAGGTAGTGGATACGATGCTAACATATACAACTAAACACCGGTAATAATTTGAGAAAATTAAATCAATTGAATGTGACCACATGTGTCAGGGGTTTTGGACAAGCCTTCAATTTGAAGTATCTTTGCTGCTACATAGGCTTTACATTTCTAATGATGTTTTTGTTATGAATGTTTGATATTTGGTGATGGATATGTTTTAGATTTTGTTATGTTGGTTTGAGAAAGTGTGATTTGCTTGATGTATTATGGATTTAATAATGGGGTTAGTAGTTGTGTTATGAACTTTGAGTAATCTCTGCAGCACCAACACTTTTGATCAAAGGTGTGTCCGGTGCCGGAGATGACACCTACACATGTGATTACATTGAATTGTGTAATTTTCTCGAATTATTATCGCTGTTGACATGACAGTATCTGTGTGTTTGGTGTTTGAGTGTGTGTCCGTTCTTCATAGCGAGCAACCCACACAGACACCATAGGATACAACACTAACATATACCAGGCACAGACACGCGGACACAAACACTAACATACAAGGAACAAAGGGGTTTTTATAGCTGTGTCTTTTGAAGTTGAAGCTCCTGACACAGACACCAGAAATGACACAAGCACGTAGACTGCAGTGATAATGTTTGATATATTTAGTTATGGACATGTTTTAGATTTTGTTGTTAGTTGGTAAATTGTGACTTGGTTAATATCTTTTGTTTTTAATTGGGTTTTAATAGTTGTGTTTTGAATTTGAACTATGAGCACAAGACATAGACACCGGATACAACACTAACATATACAAGTAAACACTGGTAATAATTTGAGAAAATAAGATCAAGTGAATGTGACCACATGTGTTGGGTTCTATACACATCTTCAATTTGAAGTGTTAGTCTGCTACATAGGTTTTGAATTTCTAATGCTGTTTTTGTTGTTGCTTGAAAGTTGAAATTGAGAGTTATCTCATGACATAGTTTAACATGTCAGTTTAGTTTTGAAATTTTAGCAACTGGGTTTTGTTTTAATTTCTTTACCTGTTCTTTTGGATTTAGCTTTTAATGCTTGATATTTGGTTATGGATATGTTTTAGATTTTGTTTTGTTAGTTATGGATATGTTTTTAATTGGGTTTTAATAGTTGTGTTTTGAAATGGGACATCAGGCAAGACACAGATGCACCCGAGATAATTTGAGAAAGGGTGTTTCTAACTCGTGCCGTAAGGGCGTGTGTTAAGCAATCCGAAATAAAAAAATTTGCATTGAAAATTAAAAAATTGTGTGCACAACTTGTAAGGCATTATTATGATATTGAGTCCTTTAACATGTTCCCGGTATTTAGAGCGCATCTTAACATTTGCTTTTGTGAAAATGCAATTGGTTGAATGTAACCATATGTGTCGTGTTGGACGCCAGATACATCTTCAATTTTAAGTGTCGGTGGTACGTAAGTTTTGAACTTCTAATGATGTTTTTGTTGTTGCTTGAAAGTTGAAAGTGAAAGTGATGTGAGGTAATAGTTTAACTTGGGAGTGTAGTTTCAAAATTTTAGTAACTGGGTTTAGTTTGTTTTTGTGTAGAGTTGGTGGAGTGAGATTGAATAGATGAGAAGGTTTCTTCTATCTTTTGTAACTGTTGTTTTGTTTGTTTGTGAGAGGAAACTTGACTTTTTTGTTTAAGTGACTATGTAGTTTTGTCTTTGTATAGGGTAGGATTGATGAGATGACGGATGCTATTTCCTTTGGAAACTGTGCAATTTTGAATGAGAAGTTTAATTTAATCTATCATTTCTAATTGTTGTTGTCTCTGTTAGGAAGCCTGACTTTTTCAAAAAAAAAACTGATAGAGCCTTGATTGTGGTTCATTGGATTCCATGAGTCAGTTGAAAAAGAAGTTAATAGTTTTGATTCAGTTGGTTTTCTAAAAACTATGCACTTTTGTCTTTTTTGTATGAGGAAATTGATGTGCCGAGCTGGCAAGTTAGAATATTTGCTTTTTGGAAAATGTCCTACTTTAAATGATCAGTTTTGCCTGTCTTTTCTATCACTGTTATTGCGTCTTTTTGTGGGAGGAAGCTTTACTTTGTCAACAAATTGATAGGGCTTTTATTTTGATTCACTGGACGAGTCAGTTGAAAGAAGAATATAATGCGACGATTTGACATTATACCATCTACCCAATCGATAATTTGTCTTGTCTACAGTTGTTTTTCTACTCCGTAATTTAGTTGTCTTTTTTTAGTTGGAATGCTGTGTTGAGTTGGTGGAGTGAGATTACGTGCTTTCAGAATTATGAAATTTTGAATGCTGTGTCTGTGTGTGTGTATGTGCTCTACCGTGGGATTGTCGTGCGAAGCAATCTGTTATTCTCGTCTAGTTAGGTTGAATCTCTAAGTTATTTATGGTGAGTTACGATCTGTCCCTTTTTTCTGTGTTTATACTTTAAATTTAGTAAATGATGGGTTTGGATTTCTAATGCCGTTCTTGTTGCTTGAAGTTCAAAGTTGGAGTGATGTGGGAAAACATTAACTTGAAGTTTAATTTCAGAATTTAGGAAACAAGTGTGTGTCTATGTACGTGATCTGTGTGTGTGTGTGCTGATTCGGTGAAGTGAAATTATGCATTTGTAATAGAGCTATTGCAATTGAACATTTCAATTAATCCATCATCTGTAACCATTGTCTTGTCCGTTGGTGTGTGGAATACTACTTTGCCTATAAACTGATTGAGTCTTCTTGAGTGGTTCTTTGTAAGAGCTAGTTGGAATAATAAATTAGTGTGATTATTTGAATTGATACTATCTCTTCTTGAGCGGTTCTTTGTAATAGTTGGTTGGAATAATAAATTAGTGTGATTATTTGTATTGATACTATCTCTGGTAGATTACTAGTCTTCCCTCAGCTGGGTTTCTAGTGTCATTGTTCTAGGCAAAAAACCTGTGAAGAAATACACTACTAGTCTTGTGTTGCCTTAGTTAATTTGAAGTATTTTCTTGTTTTGCTCGGTTATTTTGCATTGTTGGTCAGCTACCTTATAGAATAGCTGTTTTGGGTTGTTGGCCTTAACATTGATTTTCCTCAGGCGAAATTGTCCTTTTATATACTCTGAAGGTCTTTGATCAAACAAGCAGCCTAATATTTTACGGCAGTGTGCATTCTGTGTAGGTTTCTAGCGGATTTGATTGGAGAGAAATGTCCATTGGAGAGAAATGTCCATTTCTCTTGCTTTGCAATTTTTATCGGAGAGTATTGTGTTCAGGGTTTCTCGGTGGGACTTGGTCATGATTGCTTCAAAGCATCTTCTATTACTTATATTGTTAAGAGACTGAGCGGTATACTAAGTTTATAAGCCGGTTCAGCTCATTTTGTTGTTCCTGTTTTGGTAAAGAGGGTTCCTTATCAACCACTTATTGCACTCTTTTTCATAGTAGTAATGTTCACAAATAAACGAACCTAAATTCTCTCCTAGTGATGTAATGTTAAATGGAATATTAATAATTTTTTACTTTTGTTAAAGTGTCAGAATATTGACAGATATCTTGGAATATCTACTGTGCTTTTTAAGTTTGTTAAAAGATCTTCAGAATATATTGTGGAGTGAGCTATTTATCTAATTATGCAAGAAATATTCGCATTGTTAACAAATTTTATTTATTATTTTTGCTTGTTTGTTACCTTATTTTATTAAGGTTAGTAAATCTATTGTTTTATTGGTTTGAGCTTGAACTTGTAATGCTTTGTTATCACATGACCTAATTATTTATGTAAACAGAATCATCTGGTTGATATTCTCTGTCATCTAGTGATAAACCATATCAATCTAATAGTCTTTTATTATGAATCTATATTCTCTCTTTTCTTTCTTTATGACTTCAACAAAAACTTATTTCTCATGTTATCTTCCTGTAACGACATGCTTCTTTCTTCTAGCTAATATAAGAAGTGTTACTTTTTAATGACCAATTATCTGTCATATATAAAAGTCCTATTTCATTTCAAAATTCTTATAATCTTATGCAGAAATTCCTATTTGGAGGAAGGCTGATATTTGGGCCTGATGCTAAGTCATTACTTATCAGTTTGTTGCTGGTCATAGTTCCGGTTATCATCTTTTGTGTATTCGTAGCAAGGCATCTTCGGCACCATTTTTCTTCATATAATGCAGGATATGCTATTTTGGTGGTGGCAGTTGTCTTCAATATTTATGTAAGATTTATGAAGATTTTTCTTTCTTTGTCATTTGATGTTCTAATACTCGTATGTTAATGTTCTAACTTAAATGTTCATGTTTGTTGGCATTTAATTTGGTTAGTTGTCAATATTATAAATAAACCCTCTCAAGCTAAATGTTAATAACTCATTTGTTAAATGATTGATATTCTACATTTCCTCTCAAGCTAAAACTATCAAGGTCTTGGGTTGTTACAAATAAACCCTTCCAAACAGTCTCAATAACCCATAGGAATGTCCAAATATGCCATATAAAAGCCAAAAGCAGCAAAATATAAGGTGAATGCATGTCTAAAAACAGTAGCTTCACAGATAACATGCTGTTGTCACATCCAAACAGTCGTTTGGAGTTTTGGAACCAAAACATTATTAAACCAGGTAAGAGTTCAGTGGTGGGTGACCATATATATAGATATTGCTGCCTAAAAAGGTTGGTCACATGGCCTTGTGTAGGCAAAGTTACATAAGACAGGGTACTTAATCCTTTTGTAGGGAATAAATTCTTGACTATGACCATAAGGGAATAAACTCTACAGCAGAAAAACATGGATTTGGTCTTGGAGAATAATAGCACTTTTATACAATGTTGAAAGGGAGAACAAATGAGAGAAATTGTTAGGATGTATACAATTTTTTCTCTTTATTAATTGATTTACAGTCATTTTACATTCAATCACGAGACTCAAGTAAGTGTAGCAGAGATGAGGATGAGTGGTAAGACTAGACATGATAGGATTAGGAATGACACCATTAGAGAGAGAGTGGGGGTAGCACCTATAGTAGAAAAGTTGGTAGAAAATAGGCTTAGATGGTTTGGGCATGTAGAGAGAAGGCCCGTAGATGCCGTTGTGAGAAGAGTAGATCAAATGGAGGAGAGTCATGTTAAAAGAGGTAGAGGAAGACCTAGGAAAACTATTAGAGAAACCATTAATGAGGTGGATCCAAATTTGGTTTATGATAGAACACTATGGCGTAATTTGATCCATGTAGCCGACCCCACTTAGTGGGACAAGGCTTGGTTGTTGTTGTTGTTGTTGTTACATTCAATCAATTAAATAGTATTCTCAACTACCAATCACTGGCTCACTAATTAGTGATTGATTGTTCAAATCTAATTGATGTAAATATATTTATCATTATATTTGATCATAAGCGATAAAGTTCTAATATATATATTAACATTATATGTGCATCGCTGAATTTCCAAATAGTTAGATCTTTATTCATGGCTAGTACTTGGTGTTCTGTGTTAGTGTTAATAAAATTTATCTGTTTTTTGCCTTTTGCTTTTTGCTTCTTTGCCAGCTCGTTTTATTAATTCTTTTGCAGTATTTATCCTCTCAATATTGTTTCATCGTGTTTTTTTTTTCAAATATAACTTTCAACAAGAAGAAAACTTTATTTGGTGAAAAACTTTTGGTAAAAGAAAAACATTAGTACCAAATTTGAAGATCTTTCCAATAATAAGCATCATAAATAGTGGAATGGTAGAATTTAACAAACTGAGAATAAATCCAAGTTACTCTTTCTTAAATCCCAATGATCTTTTAATAGACATTTACTTGTGATTCAATGAAGGGAACAATTTGATTATAAATTCATGAACATGGGTTTAATCGGTCGATTTATTAGCGAACAGAAAAAGGAAGTATTGATCTTAAAAGAAGAATGGTATCGTGTGTTAGATTCTAATCACAACTCACTGACACGGTAAAAAAGTTGTCACATCTATTAATATGTTTTCCTTTTTCAGTATTTTCTAATTTTACGAAAGTAAGGTTTTGGCTATTATATAATTTCCTTTCATTTAACCGACATTCTTAGGAAAAACTCATTTAATATATTGATTTCTGAGAGCTGGAGCTGGATGCAATTTAATCCCGTGATTTTTGTTTATAGGTGCTGATACTTCTCTTCCTTACTTCGGCACGCGATCCGGGCATTATTCCAAGGAACTTACATCCGCCTGAGGAAGAGTTCCGTTATGACTCATCCGTTTCTATTGACATTGGGGGAAGACAAACACCAAGCCTTCAGTTCCCTCGAACAAAGGAAGTAATGGTCAATGGCCTTCCTGTAAGAGTGAAGTATTGTGATACATGTATGCTGTATCGCCCTCCTCGTTGCTCACATTGCTCCATTTGCAACAATTGTGTTGAACGTTTTGATCATCATTGCCCTTGGGTTGGCCAATGCATTGGACTGGTATGGTAGCTGATATCACAATGTTATTGATTTTATGATACTCGTTTCTTTCATAATGATGTGCCTGGCTCATTACATGTTTGCTTTCTTGTTATTTAAATATTTATTTATTTTTGGTTTTCCCAACGTGCAGAGGAACTACCGTTACTTCTTTATGTTTGTTTCTTCAGCAACTCTTCTATGCATCTATGTGTTTTCAATCTCAGCTTTTTACATCAAGGTTTTGATGGATGAGAATCATGGGACAGTGTGGAAGGCAATGAAAGAATCCCCTGCATCTGTAATACTAATGGCATATTGTTTCATCTCTTTGTGGTTTGTTGGTGGACTAACTGGCTTTCATTTGTACCTTATTGGCACAAACCAGGTCCGTGAATTTCTTTCACAGTTCTGAATCCAATATAATGTTTATCTCATTGTTCATTGTACTTGCATAAGTAGCGGGTAATTTGTCTCAAATGAAATTAATTTTGACCCACTATTGAAAACAATTCTTATGATGGAAAGACAGTAGTGAGGTGGACATGGACAAAATGATGATGTAAGGCTGAGCATAAAAATACTCGATATTTTTGAATGTGGTAAAAAATCAGTCTGTTTTGTAGAGATGAAAATTTCAGAAGAATTTTCTTAATATATTAAACGTATATTTGATCCCTCATACATTTCCTTTCACTTAAACAAATGATGCTTTATGGTTTGTGCCTAGATTTGTCTTGAATGAAATTCGAGATGAAATTTTTTAGAAGAACTCCAAAGATAGTGTAAGCCTAATTCGTTTGTACCTAGATTTGTCTTGAATGGCCAAATTTTATAGAAAAGACATGTTCTACGTCTGCATACTTTATATTATTTTTTAGTGGTGGCTGGGGTTTCTGCATACCTTATATGACATTACTGACTTGGTTTTCTGTAAATTTGATTCTTAAAAAAGATCTGTGATTGAAGAGTATCTTTATCATCTTAGTGATTAATTTTATTTTTGCAGACCACCTATGAAAACTTTCGATACAGAGCAGACAATAGGATCAATGTTTACAATCGAGGATGTTTAAATAATTTTCTGGAAGTATTTTGTACAAAAGTGAAGCCTTCAAGGAACAATTTTCGGGCTTTAGTTCAAGAGGAGGAGGTACAGAGGCCACCTCCTCGGGTCGTTACCACCCGGGAACCTGAACAAGATGCAGGTGGAGATCCTCGTTCTAAGGTTGAAGATGATCTAGACATCGGTGAAGACCTATTAAAGATATCACAGCGGCGGAATATTGAAGAAATCGATGAAGACATTCGGAGCAGAGGGAGCAATGGACCTTACAACAATGCATCTGAAGGTGATTCAGTTTTGGGCTCAGATCGTCGAGCTCCAACAGTTCAAACAGAAGAAAGGCACTCAAGTTGGAGAAGAAGTGGAAGCTGGGAAATTGCACCAGATGTAGTTGCCAATTCAAATGTAACTGAAACTAGAAGCTATGTATCTTCACGTCAATGATCGCGACTTCTTTGATGTTTGTGTAGCATATCAACTTTAGGTGATATGGGGTTTACTTATATATATCAAAAAGATTGAATAGGAAAAACTTAATCAGATTTTACCGTTATAGGAATGTGAATTGAATTGATTGGGGTATTAAGTAGAAAAACTTATTTGACCTTTTGTGGTAATCTTAATTCTTAGCTCATGTAGAAAATATAGAAATGCGACTGCTCAAGTAAAACCGGCTGTATCCGTGTCTATTGCACTATGCGTAAACTTAGTTTCTTCGTTGAATCATTAAATCTTGTCATATTTCATTCAATTTCATACTGAAAGTTATTCATCCAATGGTAGAAACAACCTTGTGCATGGTGTAAGTTGTATGTCCTTTGTGCACTCCAGACTTGGCCATCTTTGTATGACATCTTTACTTGATTTTATTCTTTTCAAATAACCAACCAGTTGTGATGCTGAAATAAATTCTCATCATATATTGTTTTATGCTTTCTCAAAATGCTATGGATACAATTAGGTGATGATTTTTGTGTCAAACGGTTTGAAGGGTTTTTCTGTTTCAAGTCACAAAATGGTCTAATAATAAAACTGAGATTTCTATTTTGCATTGTGTATTGTTCACTTTAATGTTTTTGTAGAGTTTACTAAAATTGATACATGGTGATGAATATCACTATTTAAAAGAATTTGACCAAAAAAAAATATCACTATTAAAAGAAGGATAATATTAAGGATTCCACTAATAGAATAAATTATGCTATTTTATATCTCAAAAGGTTGAACAATAATTTTTCTCAATAAATACTCCCTCCATCTCAAATTAGAAGTTGCTTTGGAAAAAAATTATCCCAAATTATAAGTAGGGGTGGGCAAAAAAACCAAAAACTGAACTGAATTGTTGAACTGAACTAAGCCAAAAAAAAAAAAAAACCATTATTAACAGTTCTGAAACTGAACCGAAACAATTCAGTTCAGTTCAAAACAATTCAGTTCGATTCGAAACAGTTCAGTTCGGAACAATTTAGTTCAATTATGTAATAAAATTCAATTTCATTTGTTTTTTCATATTGTTTTCAAAGGTATAAATAATAACAGTTCGGTTCAGTTCTGAACAATCCAGTTCGGTTTAAAACAGTTCAGTTCAGTTCGAAATGCAAACAGTTCAGTTCAGTTATTTTAAATTTAACAAACAGTTCAATTCAGTTCGGTTCAGTTTTCATTCCGAACTGAACCATGCCCACCCTTTATTATAAGTCGTTTTTCCTATTACAACCTTAACTATTTATTACTCTCTATTTTTTCAATTCTTTAATGAGTCTTGTTTACAAGTGCCCTTAGGGCACTAGTTAAGGATTCTAAAATAGAAATAAGGGTTAAATATGTTTTTGGTCCCTATAAATATACCAACTTTTCGTTTTCGTCTAGGGTTAAATATATTTTTGGTCCCTATATAAAATAGAGGGACTAAAACGAAAAGTTGGTATACTTATAGGGTCCAAAAACATATTTAACCCTAGAAATAATTGGTAAGTTTTATGTAAAAAAGATACTTTTTCAAGTTTCAAAGTTTTGAATGCATCAATCCAAAGACAAAACTTTTTCTTTAAGCTTTTTAACAAGTGTCCCTTGAGGGCACTTGTTAACATTTTCCTTCTTTAATTT
This sequence comes from Medicago lupulina, assembly GCA_958299785.1. Taxonomy (NCBI): domain Eukaryota; kingdom Viridiplantae; phylum Streptophyta; class Magnoliopsida; order Fabales; family Fabaceae; genus Medicago; species Medicago lupulina. Next base: position 20,198,591 of record OY283145.1, on the reverse strand, counting down.
ATCTTTTTCATAACATTTATTAAGAACAATTTTTAAAACAACCCATAATATCCATTTTTCATACAAAATTAATCATGTTTCTTAATACGTATGAAAGTCCACTACATCCTATAATTTGGGAGGGAAGAAATACTTTTTATAAGTATGTGTAATAAGTGTGAACTTTAGCATGACCCTTAAAAGTATTGGTGCTTCATGTCGATACATTAACTTTTCACAATTGAAAATTAATAAATGACAAAACTTGCTTTGTCACCTTCAATAATTTGATGCTAAAATTAAATTAAGTTAATATATAAAAATAGCAAAACTAACATCATTATTCCTAAGCCAACCATTACATACTAAAAAACATGCCACTGGTACAAAATTACTATTTTTGAATGGGAATATAATGAACCCCATAAATGTGAAGAATCCATCTCTCCCATAATACCAAGTGGTCTTGGCTTCTTCTTCTTTCCAAAACAAACTTCAGAAAAATGAATTCCTCAAAACTTTCATCCTTGTTGTTCACTCTTTCCTTGATCTTTATTGCTCAAGCATCCGGTACCGCGTTATACGAACAGGTATGTGCAGAAACCCAAGAAGACAAAAACTGTTGCCTTAACCTTTTGAAAACCGAACCACAGATTGTCACCGCGACGAAAGATTTTGAGCTATGTCAACTCATCCTAGAGCTTGGAATTAAAAAGGCTACAGAAGCTCAGGTTCACATAAAGGAAATAATGAAGACAAACCCTTCACCAGCAATCAAGGAATGTGCAACATTTGATTATGATGGGGTGGTTGCATCATTCAAAAGTTCATTAGGTGAATTGACCTTAGATACTATGACATCAAACTATGATGCCAAAACTGCTGGTGATGGACCTACAACATGTGACACTGCCTTGGCTAATGCAAAAATTCACAATCCTGTTCTTTCTGGTCTAAATAAAGAGATAATGTTGCTTAGTAAAATTGCATTTTTTGCAACAAACAGGCTTCCAACTAAACTATCAGGGTAATATTTTGTCAAAAGGAAGACAAAAAATGTGTAGCGGGAAAGTTTTTATTTTTTTTATTTTGGTCTTCGAAATTGTTGTGCAATATCGACAATCAAATTAGGTAGTTCACATCTTTGTTGGAGTTGACTCATTATCCGCTAGTCCTAATATTTATTATTGTGTACCTCGTTGTATAAACTCTTTTATTATTAATGAAATGCTATAAGCATATTCCTTTTCTTTTAAAAAAAAAATCTTATATATTTGAGAAATGATATTTGAACATTCATTTTATGACAACTTTTGTAATAACTTTATTTCTCATACTCACATTAATTTTTACTTTATCTCTCTATTATTTTGGTTTTCGTGCAAATACCCATTTTTTCTTTATAAATTATGGTTGTCCCAAAAGTTGTCAACCAAATGGTTGTTCAAATATCACTCCTCTATATATTTGGATGGTTTCTAATCAACTGATTATTTTTTTGTTTAATATATTATGCATCTTTTTTTTTCTCACTCTCAAGTTACCTTCATCGGAGGAAATTTTATTCAAAATGTGTTAGACATTAAATGTGAATATTTTTTTCGATTGGGACTCAAACATTGGTTCGTCTCTCATTAAAAGTATTAGCATTTTTTTTTAAGAGAAAAAGCTTAAAGCATTTCATTAAATATGTGTTCAATACAATCAGGTATTACATACAATAGTTGGAAACTAGATGACAACGAGGCCGCATTAGCTAGAGCATGAGCTGCCTCATTTGCTTGTCTCCGTACAAGCTCTACCTTGGAGTTTTCATAATAATTCCTAAAAAGAGATTGACAATTTCGAATGATGTTTCCGAACTCAGTAGCATCATGATTTGTCGATAAGAAATTATCAACAACCTTTTTCGCATCCATCTCAAAATCTATAGGACCAAGATTAAGCTCGAGAACCCATTCTAGAGCAGATAATAAACCAAGAGCTTCTCCTATATGAACTTCACATATCTGACTAAACCATTCAGTTTTAGTTAAGACAGACGTACCCGTGTCATCTCTTATACACATACCTATTCCAACCTTGCTTAAGTGCTTAGAGAAAGAGGCGTCAACATTGCATTTATTAAATCGCCATGCTGCTGGTTTCTTCCACTTTGAAGTATCAACGATATTTTGAACCCTTGGAGATTGTTGATGATAGGATATTTATATAACAAAAAGAAAATGTCATTTCAATATGAAAGAAAATGTCGAATATATTTTATCTTACAAGTTTTTTTTTATGTTGTTGACGAAAGCAAATCCATGTCATTTCAATATGAAAGATATGAAAGAAATCATTAGAAAAAAGAAAAGAAATCATTAGAAATACAAGATGATGTAGTTTAACATCTTAAACTAAACTGAATCGTCTTTTTGTTTTATATTCTAACAAATTCTACCCGAAAGTTTGGTACTAAGGATATTTGTGACACAATTTCTTGCATGTAACGATGTTCAAATAGTATGTATAGAATTTATCCTCAGTAATGTAGGCTCTAGGCCTATAGAATTTTCCTTTTCCTTAGGAGCTTTAGAATCAGCAGCTAAGGGTATATTGGACGTTAAGCATTCCAAACCTTTAGAAAAATCGAATTCTGCCTCTACCGTGTGCGACATTGTGTCCTTGCGAACACATGATCTCAGTGTTTTCCTTCAAGCCCGCGATCTGTGTTTGCCTGCACTAAGAGTTTGTGTTTTTGTTCGTGAATCTGAACAAAGATTTTGCATACGCAGAACTAGCTTTGAAAATCTTGAAAATCGTACCAAATTAGGTGATGAATGTTTTTGATTAAAATGGTTAAAATAAATGAATTTTTTTTACACCATAAACACAATTCAAATCCCTATTTCTTGTGTTTCCTTCAACTTCAGTTCATATCAGAGCTCCAGTGTCTTGACTGAACACTTAACCTTGTGAGAGTAAAGATCGTCTTTATTAGGAAGAATTCAAATTAAATGGTTCAAGCTATGGATGGAAAGAAACCACTTAGTTAATAGATCTCTATTTCACTCTATAAATAGAAAAGATGCATCGCAAATAATCTATTTCTAAGTGACAATCTAATATATTAACAGGAACCATTCATTTTTTTTTTCTTCCAAAAGGCTTTTGGTTGTATCTAATCATTCTTCAAAGATATTTAAGTACTATTCAAAATCTTAGTATTGAGCTCATGTCAAATATTTAAGGAGAAGAACAAAAATGAGAATGTTAATATGTGTTTTTAGAATCCATTGAAATAACATACGATCCAAGCCGGCCCTAGGTTTTTAGTGAGAGAACCTCCACCTTCTCTCTAGGTTTTCTTTCTTTTCACTCATCAAGGAGGGGTGATTTTAGGTCATTTTTTGACCTAGAATCACCACTCTGCATCTTTTTTCCCTTTCTCTCAATCAAATAAGTGATTTTCACATTAGTGGTTTTTCCTTTTTTGTGATATTCGTCGTCTGAGTGCGACGTTGTGTTATTCGTCGTTGTTTGATTTCGCGTCTTGTTGCGTGTTCGTTTGTTCCTATTGAAAGACCAGCTTCAATCAATCGATTACAAATTCAATCAATAATTTGAACGTCAACGTTGCAGATCCGGAAACATGAGTATTCTGGTGATTTAGATTTGATCATATTTGTAGGCATTTTGCCATTGTATGCTATTAACTTGGATACTGTGAGTTTGTTCGCAGTTTCATCCTTTACGTTTTTAGTCTATTGATAATATTATTGTATCGGATATATTCTATCGATTTAAATGAATGAATATCGTTTTGCTTTTGTCAAAAACAAAAAAAAATCCATTGAGATATTTGAATTCAGTTTTTGACGTTAGAACACTATCTTATGTAGAATGATAGAGTATTATAACATATGATTTCTCAAATATATCTAGATACTTAGTCCAGTTTCAATAATCTATAAGGTGTCTTAAACTTCTACATGTAGCCCACAAATCCTCTAACGAAACTTGTTAAGTACCTTATTACTCAAAGTAGGAGAGGTATTAAGAGAGAAATTAAATGTTTATAACATGATGAAACTATATTTTGAAATACATGAGAAATGTTGAAAGATTATCGTGTCACGAGCTCAAACGACGGGAAACCACATTTGTTATAAAAAGCATGATTGGTAAGAGATCTTCAACATCGGTAGACGAGATTCTTGATAAGAGTTTATAAAGAGGAGACATTCCTCACCTTATAAGTTGGTTTTGTAAGGATGAGTTAGACCCCAAATTTCAACATAGTTTGGCTTAGCGATTTATCTCATATGTTGATTGTATTGAGATTTGTTTGGTGAGAAATTGTGTATATATATGCCTGGGGAAAAATATATTCGGGGAGTGAATACGTGAAAATGTCACTAAAAATTGATACCGTGTATCATGATATGTTCGAAAGGCATGCTGGAAAACTTAAATAGTGAGTATGTGAATGGTTCTGTGAATTTGTCCTTGATGAAATTACACCTTAATTCTCTATGTAGATTTATTAAGTCTTTTGACTCTTCAGAAATATTTTACGTTTAAGTTTTAAATTTAAGTCAAATTTCTTTTATACATTAAAAACTACTTGTTTATTTTTTTTAAAAGATCTATTGAGTGTACATTTTGAAATCCTTATGAATTCTATGATCTTTGAACAAATCTAAGATCTCCAACCATGAAATAGTCTGCATATGAGTTAAAGGCATTGAATCTTAATTTTCATATATTAAGCATTGAATCATTTTGTTTTGTATCAGATTTTGAGTGGTTCATTATTTTTAGCACACCTTATGTGGGGTGAATCACCTTGCTTTTGAGCAATATATTTCATTTTGATTTCTTAAAAAAAAATGACACTAAACATTATATTTCTTAATATTATTGACAAATTCATATTCCAATGATAAAAATCAATGAAAATTGTAAGCACTTAATAATATTTGTTATACAAATTTTAGTATGTTTTTGAATCATGACTTGAATGGTAAAGCTTCCGCGATAAATATACAAGAGATGTCATAAAATGATGGCTTATATTGATGTATAACTTGTTTGAATGGTCGAATATTTCGACTAAATGTAATTTTGACCTCCAAGTTTTACAAACTTGCGATTTTGGTTTCTCAAGTTTGAAAATCGTACTTTTGTTCCTTCAAGTTTCACCCCCTTTGCAAAACCCGACCCCCCTTGATTTTGACTCGGTTAAAGTTGATGTGGTGCATTTTTTAATAAAAAAAATTGACACCGATGATTTTTTAATCCATCTAAATTTAAAATAATTAATATTATTTTAAAATTACAAAACATAAATTAAAATATTTTAAAAAAATCTTATGTTCTTGATCCATCTCCAATTGCTGAAATACTATGTTAGTTTCGACCATTAACTAAGTCAACAAATTTCTTTTATTCTTTTTACAAAATAACAATGGCTCTCTTTCTTCTTCCTTTTCTTTTGATAAACAAGCGTTGATTTTTCCTCTGCAATTTTTATCTCCTTCAAGATTCAATCTAAAGAAGGAAAAAATGAAAAGAAAACAAAAAACACAATCAAATGAAATGATTAACAAGAGACCTAGTAATATAAAGAAACCATTATTCTTAATGCATCGTTGCACTATCATTCTTCTTGTTTCGAAGAAAACACTCATCTCCTCCAACGAATCTCCGACGACCGTCACCGACTGAACTTCGATCTTGGCGGTTTTTGTGGATCTGAAAAATATTTAACATGCCATCACACGCGAATCTGGAACGGCAGATCAAGCATGCATATCTGGATCGGCAAATCGAGCATCTGATGGCGTACAAGGTCTTTGCCGGAGGTGGATGCGATGGCGTTGTGCGATCAGGAGAGAGTGATTCTTGTGGTAGAATGAAACTTTCAACTGCTGAAGTATCCGGTTACGGTCTTGGTATAGAGAATGACGATGATGGATGTGGTGAAGTTTAATGATTTTCTATATTTGGAGATTTTGTGAATTTGGTTTTAGATGGTGAAGATTATAACTTTTAAATTTTTTTTGAAGAAATGTTTTGTAATTATAAAATAATATTAATTATTTTAAATCCAGATGAATTAAAGAAATCATAGATGTCAATTTTTTCAATTAAAAGATGCGCAATATCAGCTATGACTGAGTTAAAATCAAGGAGGTCACGGATTTGCAAAGGGGATGAAACTTGAAGGGTCAAAAGTGCGATTTTCAAACTTGGGGGACCAAAATCGCAGGTTTATGAAACTTAAGGGGTCAAAAGTGCATTTTAACCTTCATATTTTTACCACTATTCTTTTGACCTACGTGGCAGAAACTTATTGGATACAACATTCCATCATCATTATTATTGCCTATTACACATCATGTTTTGTTTTAAATCCACTTGGGCACATACTCACTTCACTCAAACATTTAACAAACTACTAACTCCCTAACCCTCACTTTCACGCTTTCATCATGTTAAGTGAAACAAGCCTGATTATAGGTATTTTCTTTCTTGAAAGAATTTGTGAAAGTTCTCCATCACAACTCCTTCAATTTCATTTTATATATGTAACGCCCACACTAAACGTATCTAGAAAGAATTTGTGAAAGAATTTGGCTTTAATGCCTGCTTTTGTTCTTGGATTTCTTTTATTTTTTGTTCTTCCAAGTTGTTTATCTTTGTAACGCCCACACTAAACGTATCTAGAAAGTTTTGCATGTGCATTATCTTTAGTACTGGATACATTAAAATTTACAACTTAATTACTTCGAATGAATATCATATACAACAATTCACGTTCGTACATCAAAATTACCATACAAGTATCCAATAATATAGAATTGTATTCTTAAATCCAAGCGAACATCCTGCAGCGGGTACGAACGAATCCTTGCTGAATATCCATTCGGCGACAAGCTTGCTAAACTGCCTTGCTGATCTGAAACAAATAAGGATTGGGATGAGACATAATGTCTCAGTGAGTTCTACCTAATCCTAGGCTATAGGTGACCTCGGGGGAATCCTACGGTCACCACGTGTCTATAATACAACCTAACGGTTGATTATACGTGTGTGGTCATGCTTACTGTAACACCCCGTTTTCCCAACATAAAAATTTCTTTAAAAAGAATAGCATGCATCAGAGTAAACACGTAAACAGGGCATCACATATCTTAAAACATCTCATGTTAATGATTAAATAAACATTAAATCTTCATAAATTATCGCAGCGGAAATATCATAACGAAAAGCATCTCAAAATCTTTGGCACGCAGGCCTCGTCATCATCTTATTAGCAAAATCCTCAAAATAAACATAAGCATGTAAAATAACATAATACGCAAGGAACAGAGAAAATAAAGAAGATCCCCTATCCCGTTACGTATCAGAGCACCTAGACTCGACTGCAGAAATCCTCACACGTCTGCACCTAATCCTGGTTACCTGCACTTGCCCACGAGGCGGCAATTCCAGCAGAAGGGGTGAGATTCACAAATAATTATATTAAACATGTAATTAAATAATCACAATTCAACAACCAACATAATTCAACTTATCACAGATAAACATCTAGCATTTAGAACATCAACGTAAACAACACATCATTTAGCATCATCATAATCAACATCATAAACGTCTTAAATAAACATCTTAGACGACTCGACATCATCACCTGACTATGCAACCCTACGTCTTATATGCATGTGGTACCAATCCAGGGCATGAGCCCTCGTCGCTATGAGCATAAATATACTCCAAGGCATAAGCCTTCGTCGCTGGTGAGCAAAGCTCCAGGGCATGAGCCCTCGTCGCTGGTGAGTAAAAACTCCAGGGCATAAGCCCCCATCATAGAATGAGTATGCATGAGACTCAACACTTTTAACTTAAACAAGTTAACATCTTAAACGTCGCAAAACATCTTATTCATCAAAGGACTGACACATGCAGCAACTATACATACATAGACAGCAACATGGCAGCAAGTACTTCATAAAGTATAACATTAATATGGCAAACATCGCATGTAATTCAAGCATTCATCACTTATTCAATTCATATTATCACACATAAGCTTCATAAAATCATCATAAACAATCTCAATTGTAACGCCCTAGTTGTTATTTTGCTATTTTTTTTTGGTTGATTTAATATGTTTTATGCATTTTATAATTTATGTTGATTTATGTGAATTATTGGTAATTGTTATTTTGTTGTATTTTATTTTATAAGAAATAGTAATGATTTTATTATTTAAGTGGGGTAGAAGAAATAATATTATTTTTGAATTAAAGAGAATAATGGTTATTTAGAATTATTAGATTTAAGGAGGGTTAATGAGGAATTAAAGAAAATTAAGTGAGGGAGTAAAGAATGAAAAGGGAGGTTATGTTTTGGTAAGGTGAGAAAGAGTAAAACTAGTAAGGAAAGAAAAGAAAAAGGCACGTATCAGTAAAACAAAAGAAACAGAGTTTTGGGAGAAAAGAGCCAAGAACAAGGGGAGAGCTAGGAAGAGGGAAATTCATCCATTTGTTGTAGAAATTTGCTGAATTAAGGTAAGGGTGGGCTAGCAATTCATTGGTTAATATATATATGTATGTTTTCATGAATTGAATTGAAAAATGGTGGTTTTGTTGGATTAGGGTTAAAGATATGAGAATGCCATGATTGATGAATTATATGATGATGATGATGCTTATGTGAATTGTTTATGTTGTTTTGTTGTGTATTGAACCCATAAACATTGTTCTAAATCATTTTGGGTAATTGAGGGATCAAAGTTGGGATTTTTGGGTAGAACCATGCTGAAATCGCACTTTTAGTTGAAGCTGAGTCCAAATTTGATATCGCAAAAGCGTGCCACGTTTTGGCAAGCGCGTCACGTTTCTGGTCGACAGAATGCATAGTAATTCTGGGCATAAAAACGTGACACGTTTTCTAAAAACGTGACACGCTTTCTCAAAAATCAGATCATCCATATTTCACTATTTTTCACCCATTTCTGCTTTGAACTAGCTTTTGGTGTAAACATGAAAGTTTTAGATAATTAAGTTAGCTTTCTAATGGCGTTGGTTGGGCTTGAAAATGATTTGTATATTTTGAGTTATGATGAAAATAGTCCAGGTGGGTCTCTAGAAAACTCTAAGAAAACTTAGCATAACTAGTTCCAAGTTAGTCCAAAACCTATGGTTAGTTCCCAAACTTCAAACTTAAGTATTAGAGGTTTAATTGAGGTGTTTTATGAGTATTTAGCTTATGTCTTATTGATCAGACTTTGATATGAATGTAATTGATTAATGTATATGTTGCTATTGTTGTTGATACGATGGATTAATGTATGTTTACATGAAAATATTATATTTTGCTAAACTTGAGTTGCTTTGGATGAGGTTGAGTGGTGTTATCCAGTTGGGGAGGGTGTCTTAGTTGTTAGACACAGTAGTTGATGTCCTAAGTAGTTGTTGTTGGTTGCATGCTGATATGCACCACTAGATGTTGTTGGGTTGTATGCAGATATACACCATAGAGTCATTCATACTCATATGCATTTGTTGGGGGCTTATTGCCCTGGAATGTTTATCATTCACCTGTTGGGGGCTTATTGCCCTGGAACGCTTTATCGTTCACCTGTTGGGGGCTTATTGCCCTGGGATGCTTTAACCATCCAAATTGTTGGGGGCTTATTGCCCTGGAATGCTTAGCATTCAACGCGCGTAGTTGGTACCACATGCATAATGCATTAGATGTTTATGGAGTCTTGCATTAGTTGTAGGTGTGAGTTGTCCTTTTGGGATTGATGTTGGTGAGATGTCGCCACAAATGTTGTTGTTGTTGTTGTAGATATGAATCAAAGATGAATTTAAATTATAAAGTTGAGATAATATTGATGATGTTGCTGTTGCAAGTTGTTATGAATTGTTGTTGTTTCAATTTACTTTGATGATTCATATATCTGTATATTTACTTTTGATTTGTGAACTCACCCCTTCTGCTGGAATTGCCGCCTTGTGGGCAAGTGCAGGTAGTGAAGACTAGCGGTGTTGGCTCTTGCGTCTAGGGCTCTGATACATAGTAGGGATGGGGAAACGTTATCTTTCTTGTATTCCTTTATGTATCTGTTATTTGAAGATGATGTTGTTGAGATTAAATTGTTGGATAATTTTAATATGTTGAAGGCCTTTAGTGCCAAGATTTTGATGTAGTTGTTGACTATGAGTTTTATATAAAGACTTTCCGCTGCAGAATTTATATATCATGAAATTGTTGATGGTTTTAAATAGTTTTATATTCTATTTAAATAATTTTGAAAAAGAAATGTGATACTCCGTTGTTTTGTTGAATAACTCTGATTATGATTATTAGTAATATTATTATTACGTTATTTCGGGAACGGGGTGTTACAATTGGTATCAGAGCAAGTCGGTCCGTCAGACCATTAGAAGAGTCGTGTCGAGCCATGTAGAGTAGTGTGACAGGTTTAAACTGTCTTTGTTGTTCTAATTCTTGTTGTTATGTAGAATTATCGAGATGGCCGGAAGGAATGATGCTGCTCTTGCTGCTGCTTTGCAAGCAATGGCTCAAGTTGTTGGGCAACAACAAGGTGCTGGTGGAGCTGGTGAAGGTGTAAGGATGCTTGAGACTTTCTTGAGGAATCATCCACCAACCTTTAAGGGAAGATACGACCCCGATGGAGCGCAGACTTGGCTGAAGGAGGTCGAGAGGATCTTCCGGGTGATGCAGTGTACGGATGTTCAGATGGTGCGGTTTGGCACCCATATGTTAGCAGAGGAGGCTGACGACTGGTGGATAAGCACTCAACCCATACTCCAAGCTGAAGGTGCTGTAATTACATGGGCTGTGTTCCGAAGGGAGTTCTTGAGGAGGTATTTTCCGGAGGATGTCCGAGGTAAGAAGGAGGTAGAATTCCTTGAGCTGAAGCAAGGAGACATGTCCATTACGGAGTATGCTGCTAAGTTCGTGGAGCTTTCAAAGTTTTATCCTCATTATGCTGCGGAGACTGCTGAGTTCTCTAAGTGTATCAAATTTGAGAATGGTCTGCGAGCTGATATCAAGCGGGCCATTGGCTATCAGAAGATCAGAGACTTCTCTGAGTTGGTGAGCAGCTGCCGTATTTATGAAGAGGACACCAAAGCTCACTATAAGATAATGAATGACCGTAGAGGAAAGGGGCAGCAGAGTCGCCCAAAGCCTTATAGTGCCCCAGCTGATAAGGGCAAGCAGAGAATGTATGATGAGAGGAGACCTGCACGTAGAGATGCTCCTGCTGAAGTGGTTTGTTATAAGTGTGGTGTGAAAGGCCACAAGAGTAATGCTTGTACCCGTGATGAGAAGAAGTGCTTCAGATGCGGAAAGAAGGGCCATACTGTCACCGAATGCAAGCGTGGGGACATTGTTTGCTTCAACTGTAATGAAGAAGGTCATATTGGTTCTCAGTGCACTAAGCCTAAGAAGGCGCAGACCAGTGGTAGAGTTTTTGCCTTAACCGGTACTCAGACTGATCAGGAGGATCGACTTATCAGAGGTACTTGTTTCTTTAGTGGTACTCCTTTAATTGCTATTATAGATACTGGTGCTACGCATTGTTTCATTGCTATTGACTGTGCACAAAGATTGGGTTTGATTATGTCTGATATGAATGGGGAGATGGTTGTTGAAACTCCAGCTAAGGGTTCAGTAACTACTTCCCTTGTCTGTTTAAGTTGTCCGTTGTCTGTTTTTGGTAGAGATTTTGAAGTTGATCTCGTTTGTTTGCCATTGGTGGGAATGGATGTAATATTGGGAATGAATTGGTTGGAATACAATCATGTTCTGATTAATTGCTTTACCAAGACGGTGCGGTTTTCTTCTGCTGAAGAAGAGAGTGGAGCAGAATTCTTATCCACTAAAGAGATGAAACGTTTAGAGCAAGATGGTGTGTTGATGTTTTCTTTGTTGGCATACTTGTCGGTGGAGAACCAAGCTGTGATTGATGGGCTGCCTGTTGTGAAGGAATTTCCTGAAGTTTTCCCTGATGAGATTCCAGATGTGCCACCGGAGAGAGAAGTGGAATTTTCGATAGACCTTGTGCCGGGTACGAAGCCTGTGTCGATGGCTCCTTACCGTATGTCGGCTTCGGAGTTAGCGGAGTTAAAGAAGCAATTAGAAGACTTGCTTGACAAGAAGTTTGTGAGACCGAGTGTTTCACCATGGGGAGCGCCGGTGTTGTTGGTAAAGAAGAAGGATGGTAGCATGCGATTATGTATTGATTACCGTCAGCTGAATAAGGTGACTATTAAGAACAGGTATCCACTACCAAGGATTGATGACTTGATGGATCAATTGGTGGGTGCCCGCGTTTTTAGCAAGATTGACTTGAGGTCAGGTTACCATCAGATAAAGGTGAAGGATGGGGATATGCAAAAGACGGCGTTTAGGACGCGTTACGGTCATTACGAATATAAGGTGATGCCTTTCGGGGTGACGAATGCACCTGGTGTGTTTATGGAATACATGAACCGAATTTTTCATGAGTATCTGGATCAGTTCGTGGTGGTTTTTATTGATGACATTTTGATCTATTCTAAGACTGAGGCAGAGCATGCAGAGCACTTGAAGATTGTTTTGCAGGTGCTGAAGGAAAAGAAGTTGTACGCCAAGTTATCCAAGTGTGAATTCTGGCTGAATGAAGTGAGTTTTCTTGGCCACATTATTTCCGGTAATGGTATTGCTGTAGATCCTTCGAAGGTTGATGCTGTGTCGCAGTGGGAGACACCAAAGTCGGTTACGGAGGTGAGAAGTTTTCTTGGTTTGGCTGGTTATTATCGCAGGTTCATTGAAGGATTTTCAAAGTTGGCACTTCCTTTGACGCAGTTGACTTGTAAAGGAAAAGCATTTGTGTGGGATGCTCATTGTGAGAGTAGTTTCAATGAGTTGAAGCAAAGATTGACGACTGCTCCTATTTTAATTTTGCCGAAGCCAGAAGAGCCTTTTGTTGTTTATTGTGATGCATCTAAGCTGGGTTTAGGTGGTGTTTTGATGCAAGATGGTAAGGTGGTAGCGTATGCTTCTAGGCAGCTGAGGGTGCATGAGAAGAATTATCCTACGCATGATCTAGAGTTAGCAGCCGTGGTATTTGTGTTGAAGATTTGGAGGCACTATTTGTATGGTTCCAGATTCGAAGTATTTAGTGATCATAAGAGTTTAAAGTACCTGTTTGATCAGAAGGAGTTGAACATGAGGCAGAGAAGGTGGCTTGAGTTACTTAAGGATTACGATTTTGGCTTGAATTACCATCCTGGTAAAGCTAATGTTGTGGCTGATGCGTTGAGTAGAAAAACATTGCATATGTCGGCGATGATGGTGAAAGAGTTCGAGTTACTTGAACAATTTAGGGACTTGAGTCTTGTTTGTGAAAGGTCGCTTCAGAGTGTGAAGTTGGGCATGTTAAAGATTAATAGTGATTTCTTGAGTAGTATCAAGGAGGCCCAGAAGATTGATGTTAAGTTTGTTGATTTGATGACTGCTAGTGATCAGAATGTAGATGGTGACTTCAAGGTCGATGACCAAGGTGTGTTGAGGTTTAGGGGAAGAATTTGTATTCCTGATGATGGAAGTTTGAAGAAGTTGATCTTGGAAGAAAGTCATAAGAGTAGTTTGAGTATTCATCCTGGAGCTACTAAAATGTATCATGACTTGAAGAAAATATTTTGGTGGTCCGGTTTGAAAAGAGACGTTGCTCAGTTTGTGTATGCATGTTTGACTTGCCAGAAGTCTAAGGTTGAACATCAGAAGCCTACAGGGCTGTTGACTCCGCTAGATGTACCTGAATGGAAATGGGATAGCATTTCGATGGATTTTGTGACGAGTTTGCCGAATACTCCAAGAGGGCATGATGCCATTTGGGTTGTTGTTGATAGATTGACTAAGTCGGCGCACTTTATTCCAATTAATATTACTTATCCGGTAGCTCAGTTGGCGGAGATTTATATCCGTGACATTGTGAAGTTGCATGGTGTTCCATCTAGTATTGTGTCGGATAGAGATCCGAGGTTTACTTCAAGGTTTTGGAAGAGTTTGCAAGATGCCTTGGGTTCGAAGTTAAGATTGAGTTCGGCTTATCATCCGCAGACAGATGGTCAGTCGGAGAGAACTATCCAATCCTTGGAGGATTTGTTGAGGGTGTGTGTACTCGAGCAAGGTGGAGCTTGGGACAGCCACTTACCGTTGATAGAGTTCACCTATAACAATAGTTACCATTCAAGTATTGGTATGGCACCGTTCGAAGCCTTGTACGGTCGAAGGTGTAGAACTCCTCTATGTTGGTTTGAGTCGGGTGAAAGCATTGTGTTAGGACCTGAGTTGGTACAGCAGACTACAGAAAAGGTCAAGATGATAAGAGAAAAGATGAAAGCATCTCAAGATCGTCAGAAGAGTTATCATGACAAAAGGAGGAAAGCCCTTGAATTTCAGGAGGGTGATCATGTGTTCTTGAGGGTTACTCCGATGACGGGTGTAGGACGTGCATTGAAGTCGAGGAAGTTGACTCCAAAGTTCATTGGTCCTTATCAGATTTCCGAAAGAGTTGGAACCGTGGCATATCGGATTGGATTGCCACCACATCTATCGAACTTGCATGATGTGTTTCATGTCTCGCAGTTGAGAAAGTATGTAGCAGATCCTTCGCATGTTATTCCTAGGGATGATGTGCAGGTTAGAGATAATCTTACTGTTGAGACTTCACCGTTGAGGATTGATGATCGCAAGGTGAAACAGTTGAGAGGCAAGGAAATACCTCTGGTTAGAGTTGTTTGGGGCGGTGTGACCGGCGAGAGTTTGACTTGGGAGTTGGAGAGCAAGATGCAAGAGTCCTATCCTGAGTTGTTTGTTGCTTAAGGTATTATTTCGAGGACGAAATTCTCTAAGTTGGGGAGAGTTGTAACGCCCTAGTTGTTATTTTGCTATTTTTTTTTGGTTGATTTAATATGTTTTATGCATTTTATAATTTATGTTGATTTATGTGAATTATTGGTAATTGTTATTTTGTTGTATTTTATTTTATAAGAAATAGTAATGATTTTATTATTTAAGTGGGGTAGAAGAAATAATATTATTTTTGAATTAAAGAGAATAATGGTTATTTAGAATTATTAGATTTAAGGAGGGTTAATGAGGAATTAAAGAAAATTAAGTGAGGGAGTAAAGAAAGAAAAGGGAGGTTATGTTTTGGTAAGGTGAGAAAGAGTAAAACTAGTAAGGAAAGAAAAGAAAAAGGCACGTATCAGTAAAACAAAAGAAACAGAGTTTTGGGAGAAAAGAGCCAAGAACAAGGGGAGAGCTAGGAAGAGGGAAATTCATCCATTTGTTGTAGAAATTTGCTGAATTAAGGTAAGGGTGGGCTAGCAATTCATTGGTTAATATATATATGTATGTTTTCATGAATTGAATTGAAAAATGGTGGTTTTGTTGGATTAGGGTTAAAGATATGAGAATGCCATGATTGATGAATTATATGATGATGATGATGCTTATGTGAATTGTTTATGTTGTTTTGTTGTGTATTGAACCCATAAACATTGTTCTAAATCATTTTGGGTAATTGAGGGATCAAAGTTGGGATTTTTGGGTAGAACCATGCTGAAATCGCACTTTTAGTTGAAGCTGAGTCCAAATTTGATATCGCAAAAACGTGCCACGTTTTGGCAAGCGCGTCACGTTTCTGGTCGACAGAATGCATAGTAATTCTGGGCATAAAAACGTGACACGTTTTCTAAAAACGTGACACGCTTTCTCAAAAATCAGATCATCCATATTTCACTATTTTTCACCCATTTCTGCTTTGAACTAGCTTTTGGTGTAAACATGAAAGTTTTAGATAATTAAGTTAGCTTTCTAATGGCGTTGGTTGGGCTTGAAAATGATTTGTATATTTTGAGTTATGATGAAAATAGTCCAGGTGGGTCTCTAGAAAACTCTAAGAAAACTTAGCATAACTAGTTCCAAGTTAGTCCAAAACCTATGGTTAGTTCCCAAACTTCAAACTTAAGTATTAGAGGTTTAATTGAGGTGTTTTATGAGTATTTAGCTTATGTCTTATTGATCAGACTTGGTTTGCTTTTGAAGGATGTTTTGGACTTTGATATGAATGTAATTGATTAATGTATATGTTGCTATTGTTGTTGATACGATGGATTAATGTATGTTTACATGAAAATATTATATTTTGCTAAACTTGAGTTGCTTTGGATGAGGTTGAGTGGTGTTATCCAGTTGGGGAGGGTGTCTTAGTTGTTAGACACAGTAGTTGATGTCCTAAGTAGTTGTTGTTGGTTGCATGCTGATATGCACCACTAGATGTTGTTGGGTTGTATGCAGATATACACCATAGAGTCATTCATACTCATATGCATTTGTTGGGGGCTTATTGCCCTGGAATGTTTATCATTCACCTGTTGGGGGCTTATTGCCCTGGAACGCTTTATCGTTCACCTGTTGGGGGCTTATTGCCCTGGGATGCTTTAACCATCCAAATTGTTGGGGGCTTATTGCCCTGGAATGCTTAGCATTCAACGCGCGTAGTTGGTACCACATGCATAATGCATTAGATGTTTATGGAGTCTTGCATTAGTTGTAGGTGTGAGTTGTCCTTTTGGGATTGATGTTGGTGAGATGTCGCCACAAATGTTGTTGTTGTTGTTGTAGATATGAATCAAAGATGAATTTAAATTATAAAGTTGAGATAATATTGATGATGTTGCTGTTGCAAGTTGTTATGAATTGTTGTTGTTTCAATTTACTTTGATGATTCATATATCTGTATATTTACTTTTGATTTGTGAACTCACCCCTTCTGCTGGAATTGCCGCCTTGTGGGCAAGTGCAGGTAGTGAAGACTAGCGGTGTTGGCTCTTGCGTCTAGGGCTCTGATACATAGTAGGGATGGGGAAACGTTATCTTTCTTGTATTCCTTTATGTATCTGTTATTTGAAGATGATGTTGTTGAGATTAAATTGTTGGATAATTTTAATATGTTGAAGGCCTTTAGTGCCAAGATTTTGATGTAGTTGTTGACTATGAGTTTTATATAAAGACTTTCCGCTGCAGAATTTATATATCATGAAATTGTTGATGGTTTTAAATAGTTTTATATTCTATTTAAATAATTTTGAAAAAGAAATGTGATACTCCGTTGTTTTGTTGAATAACTCTGATTATGATTATTAGTAATATTATTATTACGTTATTTTGGGAACGGGGTGTTACATCAATCATCATGTTTCATCATTACAGGTTATAATAAACATTATTAAAAGCCCCAGAAACTACCCAAAGATCATCTCTCGAGGTTCAATGCGAAACAGTTCGCAAACAGTACACAGTTCTGGGTTCTGACTTAACTCGCTATGGCGAGTGGGATAGCTCGCCTCGCGAGTACTAAGGTCCTGCTCGCTATGGCGAGTTGGAGTGCTCGCCTCGCGAGCTCTAGGGTAATGCTCGCTATGGCGAGATGGGATGCTCGCCTCGCGAGCAAACTAGGTCTACTCGCCACGGCGAGTTGCATAGCTCGCCTCAGGCGAGCGACGAACAGTCTGCTACGGCTTCCACGAAAATTCACCCAAAAAGTCCCAAATTCATCATCTTAAACGTCTAAACTCTCAGAATCATCATCATTAAGGTTAATCTACGTTCTGTACTCAATCTAAACATCAATTCTACAGCTTTATGGCCTACTTCATGATTATTCTCACTTTTTAACCTAACTTTCAATTCTCTCAAACAGCCCTATGATTGTTAATCTTGATTAGATGAATTACAGAATAATATAATCAAATGCTAGGCTCACCCTTACCTGATCAAAGCAGAAATCGCAGCCCTCTTTCTCTTCTCCCTTCACGCGACCGTTTTCTCTCTTTTTCCAAAACTCTGACAACGCGTACTGACTCTCTTGACCTAATTTTCCCTTTATATACTCCCAACAAATCTTATCTTATTTACTCTTTCTCCCACATAACTCTCTAAAATCCAAAACTAACCCACAACTAAATATTTTATTTTACTTTCAAATCTTATTTTATTTCACAATAAAATAAGTCACCACGTCACATAAAATCATATTAAATCTTTACTTAACATCACATAATATATATAAAAATATATAACAACTTCTCAATTAAATCAAATAACTAAATAATCAAAATGGGCGTTACACTTACCTACACGGTCGTGCATACTAGATCCGTCGTAGGTTCTTCTTAACTTATCATAGGTCTTGCTTACATCATACATGTCATGGCGGTCAAGGTATCCTAGGACCGCTAACTCAAGATACGCTAAACGCATCAAGACAGAACATAACATATTCATGACACGGTCCTAAACCGGACGATTAGGGGAACCTAACATTCATAACTTGCTCTATTGTGTAAGTTGCGCATGTCTAACATCATATCATAATCATAATCATATCATATCGTACGTAGTCATATTCATTCATTCATTCATTAGGTTAGATGTTAGAGTTGAACAAACATAGTTATCTTGGTTCATTTTACGGAATAATCCCGAGTGGAGTAACCCCGGAATATATTCCCATACATGACCGATGAAACCTAGATAGGGTACATTGGACTCCCTCAGTGTCGTGCGGGCCTACCTTGCGGAGTCTGTCCCGTCCCCCTGGCGTGAACCTCTTGTATCCCCCTGGCGTGGATAGAAAGAGACACGACACCTACATCTTGTTTAAAGTCTTATTCATACATGGAAGCTTATACTTAACTTATATGAATGGTCACCACGAGTCCGTAATCTACTCGTTTAGCGGTGAGTCACCACTTGCTTAGCTTAACATCCATAGCTTAACATACTAGTTCTCAACAATCTACGTCGAGGTTCTATAGTTTTCCCATTTCTTAAGGGTTAGAATACTACCTGAGCATAACATATACTTAATCCTACTCTCGTGTTAATATGATGACAATGACGTATGTTAATACTTGGTTAACTTTTATTAAGCTTTCTGAGATTGCAAAATGATCACTGGGCAGAAAATATTCATTCTTTAAGAAAATGGTGAATTTTGCTGTCACTGTGGCTTAGCCACTATCTGGCTCGCTTAGCCACCATGACAGAACAACAGATTGTGAATTTTGTTGTCACGGTGGCTTAGCCACCATCTGGCTCGCTTAGCCATCATGACAGAACATCAAAAACTCAGTAAAATCATGTTTTGAGCATCTGTGAGATACCCAATCGCCCAGGATCATTCTAACAATTTTAGTAAGCCTATTTGAGTGAAATGATAAAGTTGTAAACCAAGAATAACAAGTTTTGTCAAGCATTAACAGTTGGGCAATTGATCTCCTAATTTCATAAATCTTAAATAACAAGTTATCTCACATGGTAAAACTCATAATACCAAGGGTGGGAACTAACTAAAGAAACCACCTTATAGATTTATGATAACTTCTTAACCAAACTTCAAAATCGTCTACAGAATTCAATACTGGACCATAATTAGTGAAACTGGTACCAAAATGTCTGGAATTTCGTTATCTAACCATAGCATTAAAAATCACTTGATTCTACGTTACAGAGAGAAAGTTCTTACCGTTTTAGTGAAGCCCTGTCCCAAAATCCGTAAGCATTTTCTGCAGAAATACCGAACTTCAAACGCATTTTCCGAGTTCATTTCTAGTCCAAATCACACAAAATTTGTGTCCAAACTGTAGGGAATTGAATGAGGAATCCAAATCTTCAATAATCACTCAAATCCAAGCTACACAGAAACAGATACGAATCAAAGTACAGAACCTTTGGTTGCTACTATTTCATGAAATTCAGTCATAATCCCATAATTCCAAACATACATTATCAGCTATAATTTCACTCAAACAACAACAATAACAACTTCTAGCAATTTCCTTGAACTCTAACCAAGCATTCAGCCCCAATCTCCTATTTATCTTGATCTTAACAACCTAAGTTATAGTTTTCTGCCTCTTTTTCCAATTCTTGTTTCTAACAATCCATTTCAAACATAATCAACACCAAATACATACCTGCAGTAGCTTACAACTTCATTGATCTGAATTAATTGAAAGGGAGAGATGGAGGGTGGCTGGTACGGCTTAGGAGGAAGAGGGAAAAGATAGATTCACTTGATTAAGCTTCCAATTGCTTCAAACTTTAGAGAAATGTCATTGCATGTGGATTATGAATGAAGTTTGGATGGGGATGGTGGGGTATTGGCTCGACAGATAGGGAATGGAAGAGAACACTTCTGTTAGAGAGAGGAAAAAGAGAAAAATGAGAAGAAAAGAGGGTTGAACCCTTTATAAACTCTTACTCGACAATGACCAAAATGTCTCTCCTTAACTTATTATCCTTATATTTCTTGGACATTCTCCATTCATCAGTTAAGTACAATTCGCCTGCTAGAGTATTATGAGGGATATTACAATCTCTATCAATGGAAAAGCTACCGTTTATTTTTCTTGTTGCATAAGTGTTAGGCAAGGGGACCCTCTCTCCCCTATATTGCTTTCCATGGCTGAAGAAGATCTTAGTAGAGGATTAGAGTATCTAGTTATTCACAAGAAGTTATCCTTGATGAGTGCTTGTAGAAATACTCTGGTTCCAAGTCATTGCCTCTATGTTGATGATGTCTTAATCCTTTTCATGTTACCACACAACCCTTGTGTACTTTTTCATGTTACCTTAATGAGGTTTAGTGTAAATCGAGCGAGCGTATATATATATATATGTGTGTGTGTGTATGTGTGTCCGAAAATATATTTGAGGAGTGAATACGTGAAAATGTTACACCTTAATTGTCTATGTAGATATATTAAGTCTTTTGACTCTTCAAAAATATTTTACATTTAAGTTTTAAATTTAAGTCAATTTCTTTTATGCATTAAAAAGCCACTTGTTGTTTATTTTTTCAAAGATCAATTGACTCTACATTTTGAAATCGTTATGAGTTAAAGGCATTGAATCTTGATTTCAAAGTTGTTTAACAGCACACTAAACATTCTATTTCTTGATATTAATGACAAATTCATATTCCAAAGATAAAAATCAATGAAAATTGCAAGCACTTAATAATGTTTGTTATATCAATCTTAGCATGTGTTTGAATCATGACTTGAATGGTAAAGCTTCCGTGATAAATATACAAGAGGAGTCATAAAATGATGGCTTATATTGATGTATAACTTGTTTGAATGGTCGATTATTTCGACTAAATGTACTTTTGACCCCCAAGTTTTACAAACTTACGAATTTGGTTTCTCAAGTTTGAAAATCCATATCCATCTCCAATTGCTGAAATACTTATGTTAATTTCCACCATTAAATTAAACCACACACCCATAATTAATTCAACAAATTCCTTTTATTCTTTTTACAAAATAACAATGCCTCTCTTTCTTCTTCCTTTTCTTTTGATAAATAAGCAATGATTTTTCCTCTGCAATTTTTCTTTCTCCTTCAAGATTCAATCCAAAGAAGGAAAAAATGAAAAGAAAACAAAAAACACAACCAAATGAAATGATTAACGAGAGACCTAGAAATATAAAGAAACCATTATTCTTAAAATGCATTGTTGCACTATCCTTCTTCTTGTTTCAAACCAAATACTCATCTTCTCCGACGAATCTCCGACGACCGTCACCGACTGAAAAATATTCAACATGCCATCACATGCGAATCTGGAACGGCAGATCAAGAATGCAGATCTGGATCAGAAAATTGAGCATCTGATGGTGTACAAGCCTTTACTGGAGGCGGATGCGATGGCGTTGTGCGATCAGGAGAGAGTGATTCTTGTGGCAGAATGAAACTTTCAACTGCTGAAGTATCCGGTTACGGTCTTGGTATAGAGCATGATGATGATGGATGTGGTGAAGTTTAATGATTTTCTGTATTTGGAGATTTTGTGAATTTGGTTTTAGATGGTGAAGATTATAATTTTTAATTTTTTTTTGAAGGAATGTTTTGTAATTTAAAAATAATATTAATTATTTTTAATCCAGATGAATTAAAAAAATCATAGGTGTCAATTTTTTAATTAAAAAATTTGCAATATCAGTTATGACTGAGTTAAAATCAAGGGGGTCATGAATTTGCAAAGGGGATCAAACTTGAGGGGTCAAAAGTGCGATTTTCAAACTTGGGGGACCAAAATCGCAAGTTTATGAAACTTAGGGGGCCAAAAGTGTATTTTACCCTTCATATTTTTACCACTATTCTTTTGACCTACGTGGCAGAATCTTATTGGATACAACACTCCTTCATCATTCTTATTGGCTATTACACATCATCTTTTGTTTTTATTGGTTATGACACTTCATCTTAATTTCTATTGGCTATGATACATCAATCCAGTCTATCTAAATCCACTTGGGCACATACTCACTTCACTCAAACGTTTCACAAACTACTAACTCCCTAACCCTCACTTTCACGCTTTCATCATGTTAAGTGGAACAAGCCTCATTATAAGTATTTTCTTTCTTGAAAGAATTTGTGAAAGTTCTCCATCACAACTACTTCAATTTCATTTTATATATGTTTCATAAACTCTTAAGTCTAAACCAATGTTCCATGAAGTTGTTTGTCTTCCCTTCACCCTTGGAATTCTCATTGCATTAGAGGTTTTGTCCTAAGGAAGTCAAGCATCAGCTAAGGCCACTTTCCCATACTAATTTTACCTAGACTAATTTTGAAAATAAAGGAATTGAAATAAAATATTATTCGGTGAAGTTTGAGTCGTTGTGATACCAACACCATTTGAATTCGTCTGGTGGTGTTGGCTTTGAACTATGGAGTGTGCTCTTTCTCAAAGTCTAGAGTTCATTTCTACCTAGTGTTAATTTGAGCGGGATAATTTATTTTTTATTTTTTTAAAAAGTATGATACCAAGATCTAGATAAAATTATTATGAAATTTGTAAATTTATATATAATATATGTGTTTAATATTTTGATGTTGAAAGAGACAGTGAAGGAAGTTAATATATTTACTATTTTATTTGTTTTGTGATGTTGAAAAAATAAAGGTTGAAGTTTATGTAATTTTAAATTTTAATGTGTTACAATCTTTATAATTTGTTTCTTTTATTTTACTCATTTAAAGGTAGATTTAACCAAGACAATACTAGATATCACATTTGAAATGATACTTTAGAGCACTATTATATTATAATGTATATTTATAATATAAGAGTGTTACATCTGGAATATTAAAAAGACTAGTCATAACATAATTACTCGTCATGTTTTTTTGGTCAAGATCTTTCCTTCCATTTAAATTTTATTTTAATTTTTGGTCAAGATATTTTCTCTAAAAGAGAATTATTTCCTCCATTATTAATTGTTTTTAGCTCGATATTGGATGAATGTCAGTCTATTAACTTAAGCCAGATAGAGGTTTGATATTGGTAGTTATCATGTACGGTTATTAATGCCTTTGTTAAATTCTTTGATCTAATCAGGAGAAACTACACGACTTTGGAAACAATGAGTAGAGCTAAAAACTTGGAGAATACTTGATTATCTGGTTTGTTTGAGAAAGGTAAATATTATTTAATTGTCATAGACATATAGTCAATATAAGATGATGATTATTATTTATTTTGAATGTACTAAGTTTACTTGTGTTAATATCAAACTTCGTTCAGAAGTTTTGACACATTAGAAACGCCAGGTTTGAATAAGATGAAGTAATAGTATCTTAAAAATATAGATTTAATGATTAATTTCAATGTCTAAGTTATACAATAAATAGTCCATGCAAATCTTGTAGAGAAAGACTTAAATCAATTCAAGAAAGTGGTTTCATACCTTCAAGAAACTTTTATGAGTTGAAAGTTTTTTGGATCATGACTTACAAAAATTTGATAAAAATGAAATACGTTTTAGAATGAAGAAAATTATGAACAATTGTTTACATGTTTATTTGGTTAATAGCAAAGGGCTAAATTAAAACTCAACAATAAATAAATAGTATAGATCTAAGAAAATATATGTATTTATATGAAAAAGAAAACATATAATGTGCATGGCATAACTGATCTACTATAAAGAAAAAACTAACATATGCATATCGAAAGGATTTAATATTTATGATATACCTTTGGTATTTTGTCGATTTGATTTTTTTTCTATTTAAGAAAATTTTCATAAGAATTTTGTTATCATCATTGTTATCTCCATCTAGTGTTATAAGACTGGATGAAGATGACAGTGATGATAGTGAAATTCTTATGAATATTTTCTTAAATAAAAAAAAAATCAAATCGGCAGAGTATGAAAGGTATGTAAGAAATATTAAATCCTCTAATTTATTTTTTTTGGCTTTAATGCCTTCATTTGTCTTTTGATTTCTTATATTTTTTTGTTCTTCCAAGTTGTCTATCTCTATCAATGAAAAAACTATTGGTTATTTTTCTTGTTGCAGAGGTGTTAGGCAAGGGGACCCTCTCTCCCCTATATTGTTTTGCTCGGCTAAACAAGATCTTAGTAGAAATACTCCGGTTCCAAGTCATTGCCTCTATGCTGATGATGTCTTAATCTTTTTCATGTTACCACACAACCCTTGTGTACTTTTTCTTGTTACCTTAATGAGGTTTAGTGTAAATCGAGCTAGCATATATATATATATATATATATATATATATATATATATATATATATATATATCTGTGTGTGTGTGTGTGTGTGTGTGTGTCCGAAAATATATTTGAGGAGGGAATACGTGAAAATGTTACACCTTAATTGTCTATGTAGATATATTAAGTCTTTTGACTCTTTAGAAATGTTATATTTAGGTTTTAAATTTAAGTCAATTTCTTTTATGCATTAAAAAGCCACTTGTTGTCTATTTTTTTCAAAGATCAATTGAATCTACATTCTGAAATCGTTATGAATTTTATGATCTTTCAACCAGGAAATAGTTTGCATATGAGTTAAAGGCATTGAATCTTGATATTAACCACAAATTCATATTCCAATGATAAAAATCAATGAAAATTGTAAGCACTTAATAATGTTTGTTATATCAATCTTAGCATGTTTTTTAATCCTGACTTGAATGGTAAAGCTTCCGCGATAAATATACAAGAGGGGTCATAAAATCATGGCTTATATTGATGTATAACTTGTTTGAATGGTTGATTATTTCGACTAAACGCACTTTTGACCCCCCAAGTTTTACAAACTTGCGATTTTGGTTTCTAAAGTTTGAAAATCGTACTTTTTCTCCCTCAAGTTTTACCCCCTTTGCAAAACCCTTGTCCTCCTTTTTTTTGACTCGGTCAAAGCTGATGTGGCATATTTTTTAATTAAAAAAATTGACACTGATGATTTTTTAATCCATCTGAATTTAAAATAAATAGTATTATTTTAAAATTACAAAGCATATATTAATTTTTTTTTAAAAAAAATTGTATGTTCTTAATCCATATCCATATCCAATTGCTGAAATACTATGTTAGTTTCGACCATTAAAGTTAAACCATACACCCATAATTAATTCAACAAATTCCTTTTATTCTTTTTACAAAATAACAATGCCTCTCTTTCTTCTTCCTTTTCTTCTGATAAACAAGCGATGATTTTTACTCTGCAGTTTTTATTTCTACTTTAAGATTCAATCCACAGAAGGAAAAAATAAAAAGAAAACAAAAAACACAACCAAATTAAATGATTAACAAGAGACCTTGTAATATAAATGTCGCGTCATTTTTCGGGAGGTCGTCGCCGTTTGACCAGCTTTGACTCACTATTTTTATTCACGACTGAACCTTTTAATTTTTTTTAAAGAAAGGGGGAAAAAGTTCAAATTACCCATTTGAAAGAGATTTGGGTTCGGGGGTTAGTTATATTTAGGGAAGGTATTAGCACCCTAAATATTCGTAATACTCTACGAGAACCTTTCGACTTTATTTTACTTTTTGTGCTATAACTTGCTTAATTTTGTTTAAAAGACAGAATTGAAAAATAGAGATTTGAGAGAAAAAAGAAACCTATTATCTACATTTTTTATTGATTTGGAAGGACAAGGTCCTTTGCCTACGTACCCGTGAGGGATCAAAACCTCGTAGTTCGGGGTAGAAATTGACGTTTGATTGGTTTTGTATTTTTTATTAGTTTTGAAGAAGGTTTTAAAATAAAAAGCCAAATGGCGAAATAAGCTTGTTTGTGTTTTTTAATGTTGAAGAAAATAGACTCGAAGTAGAATTAAAGTTGCTTTGAAATTTGATTAAGAAAGGAAATAAAAAGGAACGGTCACTTGATTAAAAATCAAGGTTTATTATGAAAAAGTATTTTTGTGATTTTTGACTATTTGAAATGTTTTTGTTGTTTTTGATACTGTTGTGTTTGTAGGAAAATGTTTTTGGGTTTTTGTTTATTGTGGTGCAAGAAAATGTTTTTTAGGTTTTTTATTATAGTGCTTGACAAGAGTTTAATCTTGCTCCTACGTATCTCCAGGTGCGATGGAGAAATCAAAGCTACGTAGTTCTGGGGCAAGAAATGTTTTTTTGTATTTTTTGTTTGTTGTGCAAAATAAATAGTACTATATATATATGGGACCAGAACATTCTGGAGAATGATTATATAAGCAGAATGAGAAAAATGATGTTAAAATGAATTCTGAAGTTTTTTAACACGGACCAGAATATTCTGGAGAAATATAAACTAAAAAGTAGAACAATATTACTAATAAATATTTGACCAGAGAACTCTGGATTAATTTGATTATTAATTAGGACCAGAACACTCTGGAGAATAATTAAATTAAAAAAAATATAATATTAACAATTAATTTAGGATCAGAACACTCTGGATTAATTTAATTAACAAGGACCAGATTGTTCTGGAGAAATATAGAATAAACAAGAATATAATATAAACAGTTAGTTTAGGAGCAGAACACTCTGGATTAATTTAATTAACAAGGACCAGATTGTTCTGGAGAATAATATAATATTCACTACTACAGAAATGGGCTTATATAGCGCTTTTTTTTTTTCTTTAGATAGCGCTTTTGAAGCGCTACTGTAAATGGCGCTGGTAAAGGTAATATAGCGCTTTTTTTCTGTGTAAAGCGCTATCTAAAGCAGGGTTTATATAGCGCTTTATGTCAAAAAGCGCTAGCAAAGGTTCTCCTTAGATAGCGCTTTCATAAATAAACGCCAACTAAAAGGGGTTAAAAATAGCGTTTTTTGTTTTAAAACGCTATGTAACACTAGGTTTAGACAGCGCTTTATACTGAAAAAAAGCGCTAGGAAAAGCATTTAACTTTTTTTTTGGTCAGGATTCTTTTTTACAGATACCGTTTATATATATATATATATATATATATATATATATATATATATATATATATATATATATATATATATATATATATGGGAAATATATATATTTTGACACATTATAATTGAGACTATTATTTATCAAATAAAACTTAGATATATCATAAAATGTATGTATATATAGCATATAGCCACTAATTTGGTAACATGGATATCTCTAAGTTACAACTAATTAGTTAACATAAAGATCAAAATCTTCTATAAGGTAGCGTGCAGTACTCTTCATCTATCTTGGTCGTCATCCAAAACAAGCAGGCAAATCATTCTTCATTTCCAAATTTCGTTAACTCTCCTCCACCTGAATATATAGCAGAAAACATCATTAAACAATAAGCAATAACACTATATTATATTATATTAGAGGAAAATTCAAAGTACTCATGAGTACAAATTAAAGCAAAATTATAATGTAGATTAAAACCACTACCACTTCTAACAAATATATTTAGAAACATGAAACTCACTTTATCAAAAAAATTTCATATAACTCTTAGGCTGATCGTGAACTAACATCATTCTTCTTGGATATCTATTAGTATGTCAAACACTTGAAATCATCAATGTACTGCATATATTATAACATCAAAAATAACCATGTTACTTAATAAACTTAATTTTATACAAATATTATACTTGAATATAAAAATAACATACCAGCTTTGAAATGAGAATCTCTTTCATAAACCTCGTCACAAAGTACCCGCAATCTATACCATTTTCTTGGCGAGGACACTACAAAAAATAAAATAAGTAATTGTATCAGTAAAATTATTTATATTAATACACAAATTTTTTAAAGTGGTTATGCTATATTATTAACACCTGATATCACTTACACAAATGTCCCCTACAACAATAGTTTCTATTGAATTGTGTGTTTGGTGCATTGAGCTTTCCTAATAATAAGCATTATGGTCACTTTTCAGCAAGGAACTTCTAAAAAATATCCCTAAATCCACATTTGTAATATCCAGTTTACTACAACATTATTAGAGTAACAACAACAGCACACCAGTAAGTCCCAACCCCATATTTCATACCTTGAAGCACAAATATAATAGATGAATCATAAGATTTTCCTTAACATGGCTCTTCCTCACACTATATGTATCACACCTTTCAATATTCAATTTCCTCAGCATTAATCAATTCAAATATGCAGAATTTTCATAGTTATAGTGAACTTAACATCAAGCTACATCTTAATATGTGGCTTGTCACATCCAATAGAAACTATTATCAACTAAGTAAACACTATCACACAATTTTCTGCAAAAAAATTCAAAGGAGTTGCATCATCTATTTAAGATGAGAATAGTCACATTGTTTCTGACCATTATTTCATTAAAATATACTTTCAGTATGATCATATTATAACAAACAATCATTAAGTTTCAATTTCTTGGAATCTAAAAAAGGAACGTGTAAGTTGGGATGTGAAGTGGTCATTTACTCATATGACATGCACTCTACAATGGATATAATAAACAAAATCAAATTAAAGCAAACATAGAACAAATACTAATGTCTTGGATTATTACATTTTAAGACAATGTGGCATCTTCAAAAAAAAGAAAGACAATGTGGCATGGACTAATTAATTAAACATCAAATACCAAGTCAAGTTTCTAAAAGTGAATTTCTTTCTCCCATGATTGATCATCATGCACTACCAAGACAAATAGGACTACTCGTACATGATTTATGTACAAAGGCTAAGAGTAAAAAGAGTACCTACATGTATCTCACTTACTTTCACTACTTTACCTCTTTCCCTGTGTGTAAACCAAAACCAATGTTTATTCCTTTGATAAATCTTAAAATAAAACTGCAGAACAAAAAGGATAATCATAACAACTAATCACAAGCAATCAATGAACATTGGTTTTGGTAACAGAGAAGTACCATAGAAATAGAAGTTCATATCAATCAAAAGCTCAATTTGCCCATTTTCAGTTTTCCTTTGTCGAATTCAGTTTCACAACGCAAAGGTCCAGTTTTCCATTATTAAATTATCCAAAATACTAACACCGTTGTCCTAATTTTAGTTTGAACCCCCTAAAACATCAGATATGAAAAATTAAAGATTAATTTACTGAAATTGAGTTGACGGAGGAAAGGTAAGGAAAGAATTAAGCAGGTACCTGGAATGAAGAAGACGGAAATCGGTCGACAACGGCAGTGACAGGTAGTGGTCGATAGGTAGGAGAGAGACGGAAGCGGCGAGAACTGACTGTCGGCAAGAACTGACGGTCGTAAGATAGGCAGCGGCAGCAGGTGATGAATGAATCGAAGGAGAGATAGACAATTGATGGCTAGCTATGAAAGTGAAGAAAATGAATCGAAGGGGAGAAGCAGTTATGGAATAATGAATCACGGTCTGTGAAAGACAGAAAGTTTTGTTTAGTTAAAAAGAAAAAAAGGATTTTAGTTGAGGATCCAACAAAATAGCAATTTTTTGTTTTGACGGAAGCACTTTTAGTTAATATATATATATATATATATATATATATATATATATATATATATATATAGTCGAACAAGCAACCTCAACCACGCTCTACCACTAGGCTAAAATATATCAATTGATAGATAGCGCTTTTCTTAAAATATAAACGCTATCTTTCTCAAACCTACAGCAGCACTTTTAAAGCGCTATTTATGGTTGAATCAAAAATAGCGCTTCCTGTAATAAGTGCTATTAATGATTATTCTTGGACTTTTTATTATATTTATTATTTTTTAATTAACCTATGCTGGCGATTATAAAATAAAGCGCTATATAAAGATAGCATTATAGATAGCGCTTTTCGTAAGAAGTGCTATCTAAGACCTCCACATTTGTATATATAGCGCTTTAGTGTTAAAAGCGCTATTAAAAAGGCGCTATATTTTCCATATTTTGTAGTAGTGATTGACAGCTAAAAGGGGACCAGAGCACTCTGGATGTATGAAAAAGAAAATTTAGATATGCATATGATAATAATAGTAGTAATAGAATATAATGCAGAATAATAAAAAATGCATGAAAGATGTTAAAATTAACATGTAAAAGAAAAGATTTTTCAAAGAAACAGGGGGGTGCAGTGAGCATGCAGGGGGGTGCATAAAATAAAACTGTAGAGAAAAGGAAGGAGATTGGGCTTAGGAGGGGGAACCGGTTCGGTTCACCTAGGTCGGTTCAGGATAGAACCGAACCGGTTGCATTATTATAAAAGGCTAGCTGGTTTTTTTTCTCATTTTTTACCAAACCATTCTCTCTCTAAAGAAACAAATCAGAAAAGAAGAGAGAGAAGCTCTCCCCTCTCTCTAAAAATAGTTTGGCCGGAGAAGAAGAAGAGGGGTTTCCGGCGCGGCGGCCGGCCGGTTTCCGGCGGCGGCGGCACCGCGCCGGATCTCTAAACTCATTTTTTTTTTAATTTTTTTTATATCAATCTCTTCTTCTCCTTCTCCTCTTCTCATATCCGGCCTTAGTTTTCTCAAAAAAGTCACGGTTTGGCCTAGATCTAGTTTTGAACGTGCGGAATCTTTGAGTATAAAAGAGAGAAAAAACGAAAAAAAGAGAGAGCCACCTCTTAGCTTTGGATTCGGCTTGTTCTTAGTGATAAGTGTACGAATCCGGTTCTGTTTTGTTGTGGAAGTATGAATCTGGTTCTGTTTGTGGATTATGTTATTGGAAAAATTTTGTTGTTCTTAACGTTTGTGTTTGATTATGTGAAAAGAGAAAAAAATTGTGGATTAATGCTGGTTGGTGTGGTGGCTGCGGCTGTGACTGGTTTTTTTTTTTTGGGGTCCCCTCTGTTTGGCTGTTTGTGTGCTATTTATAGACTTGGAGACAGAATTTGCAAGCTGTAGTGAGCTGCAATTTCAGCAGAACATTCTGATAATGTTCTTGCTGTGTAACCTTGGACATAAAAAAGGGACTAAAAAATAAAAATAAAAATGCTGCAATCTCAGCAGAACATTCTTGAGAATGTTCTTGCTGTGTAAACTTGAACATAATAAAAAAGGACTAAAAATAAAAACGAAAATGAGATAAAAATAAAAAAAGAGTTTGAAGTTAATTAAAGTGATTTTAAATAAAAAGATGGAAACTAAAACATTAAATAAATAAATAAATAAAAAGCGAGAGAAGAGGGCCCGACTCGGAACTAAATATGAGGTATTTTAAAATACCTCCCTGCCGAATTTTTTTATTGAAAATCAAAGACCGGTCGGTTTAAAGGACATGTGTCAGTGCAGTCTTGGGTCAAAAATTGGGGTATGACAATAAAGAAACCATTATTCTCAAAATTCATTGTTGCATTATCCTTCTTCTTGTTTCGAACCAAACATTTATCTTCTTGGACGAATCTCCGGTGACCGTCACCGACTGAACTGCGATCTTGGCGGTTTTTATGGATCTGAAAAATTTTCAAAAATAATATTAATTATTTTAAATCCAGATGAATTAAAAAAATCATAGGTGTCAATTTTTTAATTAAAAAATGCGCAATATCAGCTATGACTTAGTTAAAATCAAGGGGGTCATGGATTTGCAGAGGGGATGAAACTTGAGGGGTCAAAAGTGCGATTTTCAAACTTTCGAGACCAAAATCGCAAGTTTATGAAATTTAGGGGGCCAAAAGTGCATTTTAGCCTTCATATTTTTACCTCTATTCTTTTGTCCTACGTGGTAGAATCTTAATGGATACAACACTCCATAATCAATCTTATTGGCTATTAAACATCATCTTTTGTTTTTATTGGTTATGACACTTCATCTTAATTCCTATTGGCTATGATACATCAATTTAGTCTATTTAAATCCACTTGGGCACATACTCAATTCATTCAAACATTTCACAAACTACTAACTCCCTAACCCTCACTTTCACGCTTTCATCATGTTAAGTGGAACAAGCCTCATTATAAGTATTTTCTTTCTTGATAGAATTTGTTAAAGTTCTCCATCACAACTACTTCAATTTCATTTTATATCTGTTTCATAAACTCTTAAGTCTAGATCAATGTTCCATGAAGTTGTTTGTCTTCCCTTCACCCTTGGAATTCTCATTGCATTAGAGGTTTTGTCCTAAGGAAGTCAAGCATCAGGGAAGGCCACTTTCCCATACTAATTTTACCAAGACTAATTTTGAAAATAAAGGAATTGAAATAAAATATTATTCAGTGAAGTTTGAGTCGTTTTGATACCAACACCATTTGAATTCGTCTGGTGGTGTTGGCTTTGAACTATGGAGTGTGCTCTTTCTCAAACTCTAAAGTTCATTTCTACCTAGTGCAAATTTGAGCGGGATAATTTAATTTTTTTTAAAAAAAAGTATGATACCAAGATCTAGATATAATTATTATTAAATTTGTAATTTTATATATAATATATGTGTTTAATATTTTGATGTTGAAAGAGACAGTGAAGGAAGTTAATATATTTACTATTTTTTTTGTTTTGTGATGTTGAAAAAATAAACGGTTAAGTTTTAGTAATTTTAAATTTTAATCTGTTACACCATCTTTCTACTTTGTTTCTTTTATTTTACTCATTTAAAGGTAGATTTAACCAAGACAATACTAGATATCACATTTGAAATAATACTTTAGAGCAATATTATATTATAATGTATATTTATAATATAAGAGTGTTACATCTGGAATATTAAAAAGACTAATCATAACATAATTACTCGTCATGGTTTTTTGGTCAAGATCTTTCCTTCCATTTAAATTTTATTTTAATTTTTGGTCAAAATATTTTCTCTAAAGGAGAATTATTTCCTCCATTATTAATTGTTTTTAGCTCGATATTGGATGGATGCCAGTCTATTAACATCAATCAAAAATCGATTCAAGAGAGCATAACTTAAGCCAGATAGAGGTTTGATATTGGTAGTTATCATGTACGGTTTTTAATGCCTTTGTTAAATTCTTTGATCTAATCAGGAGAAACTGCACGACTTTGGAAACAATGGGTAGAGCTAAAAACTTGGAGAATACTTGATTATCTGGTTTGTTTGAGAAAGGTAAATATTATTTAATTATCATAGACATATAGTCAATGTATGATGATGATTATATTTTTTTTTGAATAAGATGAAGTAATAGTATCTTAAAAATATAGATTTAGGGCTTAAATTCAATGTCTAAGTTATACAATAAATAGTGCATGCAAATATTGTAGAGAAAGACTTAAATCAATTCAAGAAAGTGGTTTCATACCTTCAAGAAACTTTTATGACTTGAAAGTTTTTTGAATCATTACTTACAAAAATTTGATAAAAATGAAATACGTTTTAGAATGAGGAAAAGTATGAACAATTGCTTACATGTTTATTTGATTAATAGCAAAGGGCTAAATTAAAACTCAACAATAAATAAATAGTATAGATCAAAGAAAATATATGTATTTATATGAAGAAAAAAAACATATATTGTGCATGGCATAAATGATCTAGTATTAAGAAAAAACTAACATATGCATATCGAAATATATAATAAGAAAAAAGAATAAATTAAAGGATTTAATATTTATGATATACCTTTGGTATTTTGTCGATTTGATTTTTATTCTATTTAAGAAAATTTTCATAAGAATTTTGTTATCATCATTGTTATCTCCATCCAGTGTTATAAGACTGGATGAAGATGACAGTGATGATGGTGAAATTCTTATGAATATTTTCTTAAATAGAAAAGAATCAAATCGACAGAGTATGAAAGGTATGTCATAAATACTAAATCCTCTAATTTATTCATTTTTGGCTTTAATCCCTTCTTTTGTTTTTAGATTTCTTATATTTTATGTTCTTCCAAGTTGTATATCTCTATCAATGGAAAAGCTACCGGTTATTTTTCTTGTTGCAGAGGTGTTAGGCAAGGGGACCCTCTCTCCCCTATATTGTTTTGCTCGGCTGAAGAAGATCTTAGTAGAGGATTGGAGTATCTAGTTAGTCAAAAGAAGTTATCCTTGATGAGTGCTTGTAGAAATACTCTGGTTCTAAGCCATTGCCTCTATGTTGATGATGTCTTAATCTTATTCATGTTACCAAACAACCCTTGTGTACTTTTTCATGTTTCCTCAATGAGGTTTAGTGTAAATCGAGCTAGCATATATATATATATATATGTGTGTGTGTGTGTGTGTGTGTGTTCGAAAATATATTTGAGAAGTGAATACGTGAAAATGTTACACCTTAATTGTCTATGTAGATATATTAAGTCTTTTGACTCTTCAGAAATGTTTTACATTTAAGTTTTAAATGGCTTATTAGGTCATTTGGTCCTTTAAATAATTTATAATTATCATTTTTGTCCCACAAGTAATAAAACTCAAATTTTGGTCCTTTAATTGTGTCTCAGTTGGTCAAAAAAATCCCGTCTGTCAAATAAATTCAATTCCGTTAGTTTTTGCTATCTTCATCTCCTTCATTCATCTTCTTCCTCATCTTCATACCATCTTCATCATCAATCTTCATCAAAAATCCAGGAAAAAAAAACTCAAACAACAACAACATCCAAATCACTGAACTTCTTCAAAAACACATTCAAACTCATAAACCTATAAATTCCACAACATCATCAATTTTGCACAAATTAATACACAACAACAACATCATCATCATCAATTTTGCCCATGTTAATACAATAGAAACATAAAACAGGCATCCCTAGCGTATAGTATTACATGGAGCAGCTACGAAAAAGGAAAAATAAACTCCCTAATTCCACGCAACACAGGCAGGAACAACACCAAGAAACTGCAGTTGAACAACAACAACAGAACCGCAAAAAAACCAGCAAAAAAACCCAATAATGAAGCTGAATCTGTATATGTTATTTTCTGGAAATTTTGTTGAATGAAGGCCATATGTATGTCTTTCTTTGTACCCATTCATTTAGAATAGAAGGCTGTGAACTACTTTTTTGGCGCGGTGGTGAAATCCGACAAAGTTGCTTCGATTGCGAAATAAACATAGGGGTTTTGTTGCAGACATTACAAGGGAGGAGATGATGATTTTAGTTTTTCCAATGGCAGCACATGGTGGCCGGAAAACATGAGAAAAGGAGGTGGTTTGGAATTTTGAACATCTCCAATCTAAGTAATAAAGTAATTCAATGGTGGTGGTAGAATTGTGAAAGGAGATCGAACGGAGAAGCAGTTTTTCCAAATCAATAAAAACAACAAAAAAACACACTTCTTCTCCCTCCATTCTTTCACTTAGACTTTAGACAATATTTTACAAATAAATAAGCAAGTAATTAGCACAAGATAATTTAGGCAAGAGGCTCCTTCGGAGTACCGAAGTCGTTTAGGGTGCTTAACACCTTCCCTATTCGAAACCAACCCCCGGACCTTGATCTCATAAGGGTTTTTACTCATTTTTTCCCTTCCCACGAATAAAAATTGAGAGTTCAAAGATTGAAGGTTCAAAACCAATTAATGGATTGATACCCTAAAATCGCGAGCACAGAAATGGCGACTTCACTGGGGACTTAGATTCTTAAGCGAGTTAAGCCTATCTTACCTTTCTTTACTTGTGCTTTATTATTGCCTATACACCTTGTGAATACGTGCCTACTTGTCTACTTTTAACGTGAGTGGTGAGATAAGTCCTACACCCGGACTTGAGAGAAACATAAGTTAGGACGGCGGTATAATCATAGTACCATACCTCACAGAAGGTAGTATTCTTGTTAACATGAGCATTCGTGTCGACGTTATTACTTTCAATGTGAAGTGTCCTGTGAAGTCGTGGACCGTAGTTACCTTTAACCCATTTTGGCCTTTTAGGACGTAGTGCGGTGGCTAAATCAAGAGCATTCTTGAAACTTGGTCGACACGCGATACTACACTCAAACTAGACCTCTTTGTGAATGCTATTTGACTAGGAGCATTCCTGAGCACCGATACATTCATAAAGGTGGTTGTAATTTGGGAACCTTGGTAGAATCCTTGTTACAAGTGCATTCAAACCATAGTCCTTACCAAATGGTGTTGTTACTCTTAAACTCCATTTTTGTAGACTTAATCTCTTTGTTTTTTCCATGTTTTTTTTAGCATAATCATGCATACATGCATTCATCAAAAAAAAAAAAAAATCATCGAAGGAGTTAGACAAACTTTTTGTGTACATTGTAGATATGGAAACGAGGAGTGTTAAGAGGTATCATTTCAAAAGTCAGAACTTGGATGACCTAAAGAAGCCAGCAATGGTGGTAACTGATCAGACGGGTTTTCGGAATCGTCATGGACGTTTGCTCAGTATCCTCAATGCGAAGTTCGATGAAGGGGTGCTCAAGACTTTGGTCAAATTCTATGATCCGCGCTATCTCTGTTTTACCTTTCCGGAATATCAGCTCGTCCCTACCCTTGAAGAGTATTCCTATTTGATGTGTCGACCGGTGCTTGAGGAGGTACCCTTCAATGGCCATAAATAAACCCTTAGTGCATCAGCTATTGCAAAAGCCCTTGATCTCAAGACATCCGAGATAGCAGCTAGCCTCACCCCCAAAGCAAAAACTCAAGGTTTAACCTCCAAGTTCCTACTCAGTAAAGCTTACACGTGTGCTTCAACAAACCAAACCCATGCCTTTGAGTCCATACTTGCCTTGCTCATCTATGGTCTTGTGCTCTTTCCCAACATCAACGGTTTTGTCGACGCTAATGCTATTCAGATTTTCCTCACCAAGAACCCGGTTCCTACCCTCCTTGCAGATACCTACCACTCCATTCATCACCGAACCATGAAGCAAGATGGAACTATTCTTTGTTGTGCACCATTGCTATACAAGTGGTACACGATGCACTTACCCCAATCCTACCTCTCCAAAGAAAAAGGTGTATACTCGAAAAAGATCATGGCTCTCACCCCAGCTGAGATAGTTTGGTACATCCCGGCTTATGACTCTGGAACTATTATTGACAGTTGTGGGGAGTTCAATAATGTGCCTCTCATTGGAGTACATGGAGGAATCAACTATAACCCTATTTTGGCCCGACGCCAATTCAAGTACCCCGGGGAAGGAAAGCCTCACGACATTGTATTAGAAAGAGTGTTCTACCACAATCACGATGACAACCAAGGTATGAGACAGAGATTTGCAGAAGCCTGGAAGACCATTCACAAGAAAGATAGCAACCAGTTGGGAAAAAAGTCAGATTTTGTCCATGAAGCATATACTCAGTGGATCATTGATCGTGCCATGAGCTATGGATTACCTTATACCCTGCCAAGGCTCCTAACCTGAACTACTCCTGAGCTACCTTTACCTTTACTCCCCCAGACTAAAGAGGAATATCAGCGTCGTCTGCATGAGGCCAATCGTGAGAGTGCCGGTTGGAAAGTGAAGTATCAGACATCTGAGCGTGAGAATGATACCATAATGGGGATGCTAGAGCAAACAAGTTGGAAGCTCCAGGAGAAAGAGCGGGAGAATGCTGAATTGAAAGACCTCCTCAAGAGGAAAGATGCTATAATTGACCGGATGCCCGGGAGTAGGAGGAGACGCAGGGAATTCTTTGTCGGTGCAACCTCATACTCCGAGGAGTAGCATATTTCCTAGGCTTTGAGAGTTTTCCAGATTTTTTTCTTTTTTCTACCCTGTTTGTTGTTAATTTCTAGCTTTTGTTTATGTAGTTTTAAGTTTATCCCTTGGCTTTGTTGTTAGAAAGGGAATTATCTTGTAATACCTCAAGTTCATCTTATGTAATGATCTACCATAATGTTTACAAAAGTTCTATCATAAGTCCTTCGATGAAAAATAGAAAAATACACACACAAAAATTGCACTTTTTTCTTCTTTTCTTGCATCTAGCATATCATGCATTTTCATCTTTTTGCATTCATAAAAGCGTCAAAACCTTGTCTCATATTCTATTCATGTCTGTCAGAAAGAGGAAAGTGGCCCCGCACAAGAAGTATCAGCCTACTCGCATCCATTTCACTCGAGCTTATATCAAAAGGAGAATGGCATCTGTGAATCAGGAAAATGTTGAGCTTAGGGAAGAGGTTGGCAATCTTAAGGAAGGGATGGAAAAATTGACTACTATGATGAATGCTCTTTTGGTTTCTCAAGCCGCTCAGGATCAGACTATTCAGGATCAGGCCGCTCAAGCTCAGGCCGCTCAGGATTTAGCCGCTCAGGCTTTAGCTGCTCAGAATCGGGCCGCTCAGGCTTTAGCCGCTCAGAATCAGGCTGCTCAAGCTCTAGCTGCTTAGAATCAGGCCACCCAGGCACAAGTAACAGTTTCGTAATCTGCCGGTACCCTGCCACCTATTTCTACCGTTGCTTCCGGTAGCACTACATAACCTTTGGTAATAGGTTTCTCTATGGGAGATGTGTGAAACATGTTCAATGAAGGTTTTCGTTATCCCGGTCCTCCTGGTTTCTCTCCCACACCTCAGCATTACATGCCTCCAGGGTATCCATGGGGCATGCCGCTTGTGAATAATGAAGGTGTTCGTCCGGGTGCCCTAGAAACACAGTTTCCTCTTGTTTAACAGGCTACACCATTCTTTCAAACTGGTCATCCAACTCCTTAGGCTACTGTGACCTATGAAGCACCTCTGGTTCATACCGCCCAACAGGAAGAAAGACAAATATATCATTCCGATAGCGTGGCAGGAGATGATAGAGTGGGCAATCTGGAGGAAAGGCTTGACGCAATACATAAAGAATTAAAAACCATGCGTGGTAAGGAAGTTTTCAGTCAAAACATGCAGGATCTTTGTTTAGTTTCGGATGTTGTGATTCCTCCTAAGTTTAAGGTACCCGACTTCGAGAAATACAAGGGGGACACTTGCCCAGAGAGTTACTTGATTATGTATGCTAGAAAAATGACATCCTACAAAGACAACGAGCCTTTACTCATTCACTGCTTCCATAAGAGTTTGACGGGTCCCGCGACAATGTGGTACATGAATTTGAAGGGTATTTCTAGTTTTCCAGAACTGGTCGGTGCCTTCATCCAACAGTATAAGTACAATTCATACTTGGCACCTAACCGGAGAGAATTACAGGCTATGACTCAAGGGGACAAGGAGACTTTCAAAGAGTATGCTCAATGTTTCATTCAGAAGTCTGCCCAAGTCCGCCAAGCTCTAGATGAAAGGGAGGTAACAGACATGTTCTTCGAAACTCTAAGTCCTTTTTACTCGGAGAAGATGTTTGTTCTTGCTACGCAAAAGTTTACTGATATCGTGGACACAGGGATGCGTATTGAGGATTGGGTCCGGAAGGGAAGTTTTCCTTAAGAGGGTGGTTCATCAGGTGCTGCCTCATGTGGTTCGTCAAGCAGTACGTCTAATGGTGCCAAGAAGTATGGGAATGGTTATCCCAAGAAGAGTACTCAGGAAGTCGGCATGGTAGCCCATGGGGGTTCTTAACCAGTGTACCCAGCCTACCCACTTATTGCCAATATCCTACCACCTACCCCAACTCCACAAATGCCAAAATACCAGCCACAAAGACCACCTCCATACTATCCACCATTATACCAACAACCTTACCCACAAAATCCACAACAATTCTTCCAACAACCCTATTATCCACAACAACCTCGTCCTAAAGCCCCTCAACAACCAAATCATCCTCGCAGAACCTATTTTCCTCCTATACCAATGTCATATAGAGATTTGCTACCCCCTCGCGTGCCAAATCCCATACCCAATTGGTATCGCACTGACCGCGCCTGTGACTTCCACCAAGGGGCTCCATGACATGACATCGAGAACTGTTATTCTTTCAAGGACGCCGTTTAGAAATTGATTGAGAGCGGTGATTTGTCCTTCATAGATAACCCCCCAAATGCTCAACACAACCCTCTACCTCCCCATGGGCCTGCTGTTAATATGGTTGAAGAGTATCAGGAAGATGGTCGCATTCATAGGGTACAAGATATTAAAACTCCGTTGGTTCCAATACATGCCAGGATGTGCGAGGCTACTTTTTTCAATCATGATCATGCTACTTGTAATGAATGCTCTGCAAATCCTCGCGGATGCCTCTTGGTCCGAAGAGATATACAAAGGATGATGGATGCACTCTGAAGAAGCTCTCGTACCCTGGTATCCAGCTTCGGGCTACGTCCATGTCAGTAAGGGCGTTTGATGGGTCAAGGAAGACCGTGCTGGGTGATGTGGATTTTCCCATCTTCGTCGGGCCCCATGAATTTGAAGTAACGTTCCAGGTGATGGACATACCAGCGTCTTACCGTTGTTTGCTCGGCCGACCTTGGATCCATGAGGCTAGGGCAGTAACGTCTACTCTGCACTAGAAGCTAAAATTTGTCAGCCATGGGAAATTGATAACTTTGAATGGGGAGTTCGCGTTGTTGGTAAGTCATTTGTCGGCTTTCTCTTATATTGGTGGTGGTGATGTAGGTGAGGCATCCGTTCAAGGTTTTTCTGCCGAAGAAAGTGCTAAGAGAGGGGAAACATGCATGGCCTCCCTGAAAGATGCCCAAAAGTTAGTGCAAGAGGGTAAGACCGCAGGTTGGGGTTAGTTGGTACAGCTGCCAGAGAATCAGAAGAAAGAAGGTTTGGGTTTTTCTACCCATAAGACAAGGGGGACCAACCCAGCTGAAGGCACGTTCCTTAGCGCCGAGTTTATTAATGCTCCGCCGGAGATCAATGTGATCGTGAAAGACCAGCCTCAAGAGGAGGCACCCACTTTTGTCACACCAGGAGGAATCTGTTGGAACTGGGTCGCTGCCGATATCCCTTCTGCGATTCCTCTTCTAAGTATTTTGTTTGACTTTTTGTTTTTTCTTTCCTTTAAGAAAACTCCTTTCGTTCTGTCCTAAACGAAAGTGAAATCTTGTAGGGTTTTATTTTTGCTTTTGGTATCTCCGTTTATTAATGAAAATCGTCTTCTCTATCACGACTTTTTACTTTTACTGTTATTCTTATTGCTTTTCTTGGAAAAATGGCAACACAAAAAAAACCAAAAAAATCTTTTTTCTATTTTTTTTATTTTTATTAAATCCAAAGGTTTGCATTTTTTATTTTTTACTAAAATCCACCATAAATCATGTGCAGACTAAACATAATTGAACCCGTTGAACATAATAGCCCTATGCTCCCTCCCAACTTTGAGTTCCCT
Source organism: Medicago lupulina (assembly GCA_958299785.1). Lineage (NCBI taxonomy): Eukaryota > Viridiplantae > Streptophyta > Magnoliopsida > Fabales > Fabaceae > Medicago > Medicago lupulina. The sequence continues at coordinate 20,157,133 of OY283145.1, read as the reverse complement.
GTTTACGAGGCTATGGTGGATGAGGATGAAGAGGTTCCTGATGAGATCAAATGGATGTTAGAGCAAGAAAGGAAGGCTATTCAGCCCCATTAGGAAGAGATAGAGATTGTCAACTTGGGCACCGATGAAGATAAGAAAGAGATCAAGATTGGGGCATTACTGGACGCAACTGCTAAGAAAAGAGTAATTGAGCTTCTTAGGGAGTTCGCATATGTATTTTCATGGTCATACAAAGACATGTCGGGTCTAGACCCTGAAGTGGTGGAGCACCGTTTGCCTTTGAAGCCCGAGTGTCCTCCGGTTAAGCAGAAGTAAGAAGATCTCATCCTGACATGGGCCTCAAGATCAAAGAAGAAGTGCTGAAGCAAATTGATGCAGGTTTTCTGATTACGTCAGAATATCCTCAATGGTTGGCCAACATAGTGGCTGTCCCGAAGAAGGATGGTAAGGTCAGAATGTGTGTCGACTACCGTGATTTGAACAAGGTTAGTCCGAAGGATGATTTCCCTTTACCTCACATTGACGTATTGGTTGATAGTACTGCTAAATGCAAGGTTTTCTCCTTCATGGACGGTTTCTCCGGTTATAACCAGACCAAAATGGCTCCGAAAGATAGAGAGAAGACATCTTTTATCACGCCATGGGGCGCTTTCTGCTATTTGGTAATGCCGTTTGGTTTGATAAATGTTGGTGCCACCTACCAGAGAGGTATGACCAAGATATTCCATGACATGATGCACAAAGAGATTGAAGTTTATGTGGATGATACGATTGTCAAGTCAGGCACTGAAGAAGAACATGTTGAATATTTGTTGAAAATGTTTCAACGGTTGAGGAAGTATAAGCTTCGTTTGAATCCCAATAAGTGTATCTTTGGTGTCAGATTGGGGAAGCTCTTAGGTTTTATTGTTAGCCAGAAGGGTATTGAAGTTGATCCCGACAAAGTCAGAGCTATCAGAGAATTGTCTGCTCCAAAAACAAAGAAACAAGTCAGAGGATTTCTGGGAAGGTTGAACTCCATCTCCAGATTCATTTCTCACATGACTGCTACATGTGTACCAATGTTCAAGCTACTCCGCAAAGATCGAGGGATCATCTGGACAGAAGATTGTCAGAAGGCCTTTGACAAGATCAAAGAGTATTTGTTATAACCTCCAATTCTTGTCTCCCTAGTGGAAGGAAGGCCTTTGATCATTTATTTGACTGTGTTAGAAGACTCTATGGGTTGTGTACTTGGGCAACAAGATGAAACCGGTAAGAAGGAGCATGCAATTTATCACTTGAGTAAGAAGTTTTCTGATTGTGAGTCACGCTACTCGATGCTAAAGAAGACTTGTTGTGCTTTGGCTTGGGCTGCCAAACGAGTTCGCCACTATATGGTCAATCATACTACTTGGTTGATATCTAAAATGGATCCAATTAAGTACATCTTCGAGAAACCCGCTTTAACGGGAAGAATTGCTCGGTGGCAGATGTTATTGTCCGAATATGACATTGTTTATCGCACTCAGAAAGAAATCAAGGGTAGTATTCTTGCTGATCATTTGGCTCCCCAACCGGTTGATGATTACCAGCAAATCAAGTTTGATTTCCCTGACGAAGAGATCATGTATTTGAAGATGAAAGATTGTGATGAACCGTTGTTTGGTGAAGGTCCTGATCCAGAATCTAAGTGGGGGATGATCTTCGATGGCGTAGTTAATGTTTATGGTAGCAGAATAGGGGCAATTCTCATCACTCCTAAGGGCACCCACATCCCATTTACTGCAAGACTACAGTTTGATTGCACGAATAACATCGTAGAGTACGAAGCTTGCATCATGGGAATTGAATAAGCTATTGATATGAGGATCAAGAAAATTGATAGATATGGAGATTCAGCTTTAGTGATTAATCAGATCAAAGGGAAGTGGGAAACTCACCATGCTGGTTTGATCCCATACAGAGATTATGCAAGACGTCTACTGACTTTCTTCTACTAAGTTGAACTACACCACCTTCCTCGGGATGAGAATCGGATGGCGGATGCATTGGCTACTTTATCCTCAATGATCAAAGTTAGTCATCCCAATCGTGTACCATCAATCAGTGTCCGTTTCCTTGAAAGGCCCGCTTATGTGTTTGCAGCCGAGGTAGTTTTTGATGACAAGCCGTGGTTTCATGACATCAAGGTTTTCCTTCAAACTCAAGAGTATCCGTCGGGGGCATCCCGCCAAGACAAGAAGACTTTAAGAAGATTGTCTTGTAGCTTCTTTTTGAACGGTGATGTGTTGTACAAAAGGAATTTTGATGCGGTTTTGCTCAGATGTGTGGATCGACGTGAAGCAGACTTACTAATGCATGAGATACATGAAGGCGCGTTCGGAACTCATTCTAGTGGGTACGCAATGGCTAAGAAAGCATTAAGAGCAGACTATTACTGGCTAACAATGCAAGCTGATTGCTATAATCATGCTAAGAAGTGTCACAAGTGCCAGATATATGCCGATAAAATCCATATACCACAATCAATGCTCAATGTCATCTCTTCTCCATGACCCTTCTCTATGTGAGGCATTAATATGATTGGCCGGATTGAGCCAAAAGCTTCCAATGGACATCGATTCATACTGGTGGCTATCGATTTCTTCACCAAGTGGGTTGAAGCAGCTTCTTATGCTAATGTAACCAAGAAAGTGGTGGTCCTTTTCATCAAGAATAATATCATCAGTCGCTATGGGGTTCCTAGCAAGATTATCACAGATAATGGTACAAATTTGAATAACAATATGATGAAGGAATTGTGCAGCGAGTTCAAGATTGAGCATCATAACTCTTCTCCTTACAGACCTCAGATGAATGGTGCAGTTGAAGCAGCAAACAAGAATATTAAGAAAATCGTGCAGAAAATGGTGGTCACTTACAAAGACTGACATGAGATGTTGCCCTATGCTTTGTATGGATATCGTACTTTTGTACGTACTTCAACAGGGGGAACCCCTTTCTCTTTATTATATGGTATGGAGGTTGTACTCCCGATAAAGGTTGAGATCCCGTCATTAAGAGTCTTGATGGAAGCTGAGTTGACAGAAGCCGAATGGTGCTAGAATAGATATGATCAGTTGAATATGATTGAGTAAAAGTGCATGGCTGCTTTGTGTCATCGACAGCTATATCAGTTAAGGATGAAACAAGCATTTGACAAGAGGGTGCGTCCCCATGAGTTCAAGGAAGGTGACCTTGTGGTAAAGAGTATTAAGTCTTTCCAACCAGACCCCAGGAGCAAGTGGACGCCTAACTATAAAGGTCCCTATGTAGTCAAGAGGGCTTTCTCCGGTGGTGCTTTAATTCTTACGACTATAGATGCTGATCAGCTCCCTCGTCCCGTAAATTCTGATGCAGTCAAGAGATACTTTTTCTAAAAATATATAAAAGAACAGGTTGGCAGGTCGAAAACCCAAAAGGCGGCTTAAACCAAAAATGAGCGTCTCGGTGGACTGAAAACCCGAAAGGGCGGTCCAGGCAAAAATTAGAGACAAAAAAAAAAGGATGATGACAAAGTAACTGCATCAGATCAAGATTAAGCATCAATCAATTGGGGCACTTCAGCTGTCAAAAGTTCTCTGAAGCAAAGCGTTTAAGCGGCGGAATTAAAAGTTATTAGTGGATATAGTGGTTATTCATGTTCAATGTACGTTCCCCATATAATTGCCATTTTCCAAATTTTATAATCTATGGAGCCATGCCTTTGGGCCGGTTGCCACTCTTTTGAATCAATTTGAGTCAGTGCCCCTTTATTTGGAATTCTTATTTATTCTATGTGCAAAATTTCTTCCATTTTTAATGTTGATACTTGAAGCAAAAACTAAAAAAACTTCCTTTTGTTTTCTTTTGGAAAAAAACAAAATGTCAAACATATTACTTTTAAAAAAGGTGTGTATCGTAGGAGCGTGTTGCCATCTGTCTCAAGAGCAGTTTGTCCTGCAAGAAAACATAGTCATTGCTAAAAAAAAAAAAAAGAGAGAAAAAAGCTCGTTAAGTCTAGAACCCAAAAGGGCAGCTTAAGCCAAAAATGAGCATCCCGATGGATTGAAAACCCGAAAGGGCGGTCCAGGCAAAAGTTAGGGATTTAAAAAAAAAAAGGGGGCAATGACTATGAAAGCATGGTTTTTTCGAAGGTACTTGATTTCAGTTCAGAAATGGCGATTTCCGTCAACCTTCGACTTATGGGCTGCACTCTGCCAACGGTTTAATTCTTGTACTTCATGCCATTAGTGGTTCGTTTGGTTGAACGTCACCCCATCCGTATTTCATCGGTTTGAGTTTCAATTTTCGATTAGTGTTTTGGTTCTGAAGGGCGGTATCTCGATCAGCTCTTTCGACGCACTTCCCGCAATGGTATCTCCTTAGAAGCTTGCTGAGTGTTTATGATATGACGTCGGGCCACTTTCTTCTTTGACCTGTCCAACCTTGTCCCCACAGTTTACTGTTTCTTTTATCATAAAAACCTCATATATTCATGCATTCATTCATTCATGCATCTGTAGCTCGCATTTAAATTCATACATGTTTCGAATTTTTTTTACTGTGTCTTATTTCATTTGCACTACAAACAAGAGTTATTCCCATTGTGTCTGACCAAAAGTGTTGACCAATCATTTTGCTTCAAGTGGTAGGTCCCATCCGTTAATCACTTTACCAAGTTTTTTTCTTCCAATTTCCCCATTATCTTTCCAAACCTTATCTTGTATGCCTTTTGTTAAACTCTTGTGGTTTTGTCTTTACCCGTTTAAAAGTAATAAACATGTCCCTCCTTGCATATTTATTTTCAGCATATTCGTCGATTACTATTTCAAAAGTAATCGGCATGATTTATTTTTTAGCATATTCGTCGATTACTATTTCAAAAGTAATCAGAAAGATTTATTTTTAAGCATATTCGTCGATTACTATTTCAAAAGTAATCGGAAAGATTTATTTTTAAGCATATTCGTCGATTACTATTTCAAAAGTAATTGACATGATTTATTTTCAAGCATATTCGTCGATTACTATTTCAAAAGTAATCGGCAGGATTTATTTTTAAGCATATTCGTCGATTACTATTTCAAAAGTAATTGACATGATTTATTTTCAAGCATATTCGTCGATTACTATTTCAAAAGTAATCGGCAGGATTTATTTTCAAGCATATTCGTCCATTACTATTTCAAAAGTAATTGGCATGATTTATTTTCAAGTATTCGTCGGTTACTATTTCAAAAGTAATCGGCAAGATTTATTTTTAAGCATATTCGTCGATTACTATTTTAAAAGTAATTGGCACAGCGAACGCGGATGGTTAGTATTTGTTAATTCATCATCACAAATATCAAAGCGAAGTATCGAAAGAAGAAGTTTTGATATTGGAACAAGTTAAATTAGACAAGGATTGCGAAACATGAGAATAGTCTAGCAAACCTTGAGACACATAAAGTTTCGTTCTTCAAGGATTCTAATAGCAATCAACCATGAGAATAGGTGTGGTCGCTAAGGGAACACACTCAATGACTTCGAGAAAATCTTTGATACGCTTAAGAGAAACTTGTCTTTAGAAAGTGGGTCCAATATAAAATTACCGATTTAGGGTTTGTTTGTGAAGGACTTGTCATTAAGATGGACTAATAATCCCAAGACGCTTTTATTTTTATTATTTTCTTTTAATTAAAAATTAAAACTTTATAACTGAAGACTCTTTTCTAATCATTGTTGAAAGTTAATTGAATTCATTACTCCCTGTCGGAACGATACTCTATTTTTACTACTTAGGTAGAACCGTGCACTTGCGGTTTTAATCATCAACTCTTAATTTTTCTAATACAAAATATTATTGTGACAAAAATATATATTTGTTGGCCAATATTAAAAAGCAAAAAAATATTTATTAGTTATATTTTTTATTTTTTATTTACAGAAAATGTCATATTGTTACATAATCATTTTTATTCAAATAAATATTATCATATATTCATTTAAGTACAATATCTTAATTTTCATAAGCTTAAAAAATATTTAATATTTTATAGTGATTATAAAATTTAGAAGAAAAAAATTTATAAATGAATCACGAATCAATATACCTTCTTCAATCTTCATATTATGTTTTCTTCATTTAGCAAATTAACAAATATTTTAAATTTAGAGATTGAAATAAAAAATAATAGAATAATTCACGTTTAAATATTTTAATTTCAAAGAGGTCAAATAATTGATATATGTAAATAATTCAAGTTTAAATATTTTAATTTCAAAGAGAGTTTATCTTCCTAAGTCTGTGTTCACGCATGGACAACTCTATGTCGCTATCTCTCGAGTTACTTCTAGAAAATGTTTGAAGCTGCTCATCTTGGATGAAGATAATAATGTTTGCAAGGAGATCACAAATGTTGTGTATCTTGAAGTTTTTCAAAAAATATGATCATTAGTTATGTTTTAGAATTGTTGTTGCTATAATTTAGAAAACTAAAGTTGTGTATTGTTTGGAAGTCGTTTTTTTTAATTTCTTTGTAAGGCGTACTGGTCATTACATGACATGCAATTTCTATATAAGCAGATCCTCCTGCCATTGATTTTTAATTGATGTACTGTTCAGGTATAACAATACGCGGATTTTTTTTTTACATCGTTGTTACCCTAAAATACAATATTTATATTAGACCATTAGTTTTGTAAAAAATAAAAATAGTTGATCATCCGTTTTTCTGTAACCCAAACTATATTTATACACACCCGTAAAAAATTTAATGTTTGTATTCATAGACTAGGTGTATACATCTCACACTGACTATTATATAAAAAAATACAATTTTTTTAGTTTTTATGATTAATAAAATACATGATGTCAACAAATAATAATAATATATAGTATGTCGGCGTATTTTTGCAAAAATATTACATATGTTAAGTTTAACAATGAGTACATCTTATAGTACAAATAACTAGTATAAGTATAAATCCAAATATTTTAATCGTTATGTGCAATGTTTATATATTTCAAAATATATACAAAATTAAGATGATATATTTTTCTATGTCAAATTTAAATTATGATCACACTTATAACTTTGAGATAACACATCCTTCAAAAAAAAAATTTAGATAACATAGTATAAAATCTATACATTTGATCAAAATTGTTTTTTATTTTCCGTGCTTGGCACGGGTCACTATACTAGTTTTTAGTATAAAGCTGTTTGATAGCGCAAATAGAAGAAAGGGAGCGAATCTTGTAAGGTTTTTTTTTTTTTTTTGTAGTGGTGGAAGTTTGAACCCTGAACTTTACATATATTATGCATTGTCCCTTGCCAACCGAGGTAACTCACGATTGTTATGTTTCATGTTAAGAATAATGTTCTCCAAGGTCTAGAAGACTTTTTTGAAGAAAGGTCTAGAAGATTTGACCTTGACCTGGTTCGAAAAATAATAAATAATAAAATTTTGTCTACAATAGGCAAATTTTTGACAGAACATTTGACTAATGTTATGTAAAAAAAAATAAAAAAATTTGCCTATTGTAGACAAAATTTTATTATTTATTCTTTTATTAAAATATTATAAATTAAATATTAAATAAATTTATATACATTGTCAGATGTTAAGTCTGTTTTTAAAAAAATATAAACAAAAACTTATATAATTTGACACAACAGTAGTCAAATGTTATTCCATTTTCATTAATATTTCACACCACAAATATGTATTTTTATGACACATGGTATCATCAATATTTGAACTATATATAGACCTACTTGTTGGTAGATGTATCGATATAGAAAACAAATTCAAGGTTCCCATAAACCCCAATATCATAAGAGAAATGAAATCCACCTCATTTTCTCCATCATCATTGTTCATCATTTGCTTCTGCCTCATATTTTATGTTTCTGTACCTGCACTATGTGTTAGCTTGTATGAAACTGTATGCTATGAGGCCAGGCAGGATGCCAATGCTTGCTTGAATCTTTTAAAAACCGACTCAAAAATCACCACAGCCACAAATTATCATGACCTCTCCAAGTCTATCTTGAATTTTGCATTTAACAAGGGGCTAGAGGCTCAAGCTTATCTTTTTAAAGTGGCAAAACAATTTCCCAATGATCAAGCTGTAGGTCAATGTGCAAATGTATATTACAAAAAGAGTATTGCATATTTTGGATATGCAACGATTGATGTGGATAAGGTTAAGGATCCTCAACTTGCAAAAAATGATGTTCAAACTGCTGGTAATGGACCTTCGGATTGTGAGAAGGCTATTCAAAATGACAAGGGAATTCATGATCCCGCTATCCATGCTAAAAACAATGAGATGTTTTTACTTAGTGAAATTTCTTTCTTAGCTTTAAATCATCTTACATAGTGAAGGGTTATGAAATAAACCATAGAAAATTGTTGGCCTAATAATTTAGGATTTCCTATGTACCCAAATATAATTGTTTTTCGTAATGTTCTTATTCTAAAGTATGTTTCGCCTTTTAAATTTTATGATTGCACAAAAATAATTATTTAAAACTCAATTTAATTTATCTTTGATAATATAAGATGTCATTTCTTTTAAAAATATTCAAAACATTTTCGGAAGATTTATTAAAAAAATAAATAAATAATTGTTATGTGCCTAAAATGTTGTGAAAGTGACTCAAAATTGGAGAAATTGAAGCTTTGGAATCTGTCCCATCGTAGTACGATGGCATTGGAGCTTTTTGGTTCTGGAAAAATCGTAGTACGATGGAACTCATCATTATAGTGGAACGGAGGGCTGCTCTCTCCCACATACTAGGTCAATTTGGACCGAACTGGGTCAACAAATTCTTTTGTGTTCTCTCTTCTTTTCTCTCTTGCTGTTTACTACTTTTGTTTGTGATTATAACTGTTACCCACTTGTTTTGGTTGCTTAATTATTCCTTGCTCCACACATCAAGTTTTATTGGTGTGATTTTTCATCGAATTCGCAACAATTGGCGCCCACCGTGGGGCAAGGATCAAAGGATAATCAAGTACCATGGGTTCGAAGTGGGATATTGAGAAGTTTACCGGCGATAACGATTTTGGGTTATGGAAGGTAAAGATGGAAGCGGTGTTAATACAACAAAAGTGTGAGAAAGCTTTGAAGGGTGAAGGTTCGTTACAGGTCACCATGTCACGAGCGGAGAAGACCGAGATGGTGGACAAGGCCAGGAGTGCCATTGTCTTGTGCCTCGGGGATAAAGTCTTGAGAGAAGTAGCAAAGGAACCAACCGCGGCATCGATGTGAGCAAAGTTGGAATCTTTGTACATGACAAAGTCTTTGGCTCATCGACAATTCCTAAAGCAACAACTTTACTCATTTAAGATGGTAGAGTCAAAGACCATCATGGAGCAACTTACGGAGTTCAACAAAATCCTTGATGACTTAGAGAATATTGAGGTGCAACTTGAGGATGAAGATAAAGCTATACTCTTGTTGTGTGCTCTACCGAAATCTTTTGAATCGTTCAAAGACACCATGCTCTATGGCAAAGAAGGCACTGTTACCTTGGAAGAAGTTCAAGCGGCTTTGAGAACCAATGAGTTGACCAAGTCCAAGGACTTGAGAATTCATGAAAACGGTGAAGGCCTAAGTGTCTCAAGAGGGAATGGTGGAGGTAGAGGTAACCGGAGAAAGAGTGGTAAGAAGTCAAAGTTTGAATGCTTTAACTGTCACAAGATGGGTCACTTCATGAAGGATTGTTCGGAGATTAATGGTAACTCCGCACAAATTGTCTCTGAGGGTTATGAGGATGCTGGTGCTTTGGTGGTGTGGTGTTGTTTGGAGGATGAAGAAGGTGATGTTTCTCACCATGGGAGTGATGCCTAGTAGAGTGGTGGTCGTCTGGAGAGACGTTAAACACTCAACATCAGCCTGGAGAGGCGGTATACTCATGATCAGCCTGGAGAGGCGGTGCTAAGAATACTCATGATCAGTCTGGAGAGGCGGAGGCAACAATACTCATGATCTGCCTGTTGAGGTGGAGTTTCAAGGTTGAAGACATAGTGGGATGTACGCATTTGCTAGTTGAGGTAGAGTACGCTCAGCTTGAGGTGGAGTTGAACACACCGGTAATGGTACGGCTATGGAGGACCTTGGGTGCTAGGCTCTATGGTGAGCAAGGGACTTCTTCATGAGGTTGAAGAATGTATAGCACGACTTGCGGGATTACTCTAAAAAAATGGCCAAGGGTGATTGGATGCAAGGAGACCTTCAAGGAAACGGGAGATGTCCTGTGTTGAAGATGTTATGGTGAATGCTTGTGGAACTGTAACACCCCAATTTCCTGTCTTAAAATTTCATTAAATAATCATATAAAATCAGAGTACTTCTCAAAGGAGTGTCACATTTCATCTTAAAAACAACTTCGATAATAATTTATCAAATTACAAAAAATATTCAATTAAGCAGCGGAATTCAAATAGTCTCATCTCATAAATAGTCTTGGCTTAACAGCCATTAAACGTCTCAAAACATTATTATTTTCAACATCACTGAAAGTCAACACTTAATCAAACATGATACATAAGGAATAGACTCTACAAAAGACCCCATCCCGTTACATATCAGAGCAACCCTACTTCACACATCCTCGCATCAACGCATCTAAGACTGGGTACCTGCACTTGCCCACAAGGCGGCAATTCCAGCAGAAGGGGTGAGATTCACAACAATAATATTAATATATAAATCAAACGTCAAGATTAACAAATCATATATCCAACTCATCACATATACATTATAGCACATCATAACATCATCATAAGTATCATCATAACAACATCATAACAACATCATATCAAGCATCAACGTCTCAAAACATCATCTCATATATGTCACAATTGACTCGACTAAATGCAACACCTAACGTCTCAACATCATGCATGTGGTACCATATGATTATAGCATTAATATGCTTCACCGTCGCTTTGAGCAAATGCTCCACCTTCGCTTTGAGCATAAAGCTCCACCGTCTCATATATATATGCAAATGCATGGACTCGTCGTTTAACAACTTAATACACCGTCTCAAGGCCATCATTCATAATACAAAACTGACACATGCAGGTATAATAGTTACATGGCAGAACATCATCTCATTAATCATATACATCGCAACACGCATCTTCATCACAATCACATATCATCATATTTAATCATCACTTATATTCAACCATATGTCATTTATCAACAGCTCAAGTAAATTATCAGCAATCATCTTTACAGCGTACATTAAAGGGTATAAAACCTCACTAACACTACCCAAAGGCTCCTCTCAAAGTCCCATGCGAAACAGATCGCAAATCAACAAACAGTCCTGAACCATCTAACTCGCCACGGCGAGTGCATCTGCTCGCCACAGGCGAGCACTCACATCAGCTCACTCGCCAAAGGCGAGTTGGGGGCGAGCTGGAGGCGAGAAATACTGGGTGCTTCGGCCTTTTTGACATTTTTCACCAAAATCCTCATTTTTAAGCTCTCTAAATCAAATTTGACCAAACCAACTTCACAGGTCATCTCTATAAATATAAGGGCACTCAAAACCATCTACAGCTTGGCAAAAATCCTAAGTTTAAGGGTCAAGCTCGCCACGGCGAGCTATACTGCTCGCCTCGCGAGCAACCAAGGGTTACTCGCCACGGCGAGTGATCACTCGCCACAGGCGAGCGATCTCAGAACCTCTACGGTTTCAGTCCAAATCACACCAAATCATCCCAAAACTCTCATGTTAAGCCTCTAATTCATCAACAATGTTGTCCTAGGGGATAATCTAGGTTCTGTAACACATTTCTACAGCAATGCAACACATTCTCACATCAAATTCATCAAAATCATCAAACCCTAATTCTCAAAACTTCTCTCAATTCTTCCTAATCTCTAAGCTAATCAAGGACAGATGATTTACAATCAATATTAATGGAGTTAGGCTCACCCTTACCTGGACAATTGTGCAGAATGCAGCCTAGCCTCTCTTCTCTCTTCACGTGCCTTTTCTTCTTCTCTAAATGTCTGTACGCGTTCTCAAAACCTTCCTTTCTTAACCTACTTCTTTATATACTCCCTCCCAACTTAATTAATTCTCTCTTAACCCACACAACTCTTCTTAATTATAAATATAACCCCATCTCTTAAAATTCTATATTTTTCCACCAAATCTATTTATTTACCAAATAAATATTCATATAAACATCACTTATATTATTTTATTAAACAATAAAATAATAACATGTCACACGTCACAAATACGTCACATATACGTCACAAATACGTCACATAATCATCAAAATCCATATAATATATAAACATATACCATATCATCTAATAAAATAATTAAATAATTAAAGAGGGCGTTACAACTCTCCCCCTCTTAAAGGATTTTCGTCCTCGAAAATTTACCTCGCTCAAACAACTCTGGATAGGATTCCAGCATCTTACTTTCTAGCTCCCAAGTCAAGCTTTCACCCGTCGCTCCGTCCCAAACAACTCTCACAAGAGGTATCTCCTTGCCTCTCAACGTCTTTGTCTTTCGATCATCAATCCTCACGGGTAAGGTCTCAACCGTAAGGTTGTCCCTAACTTGCACATCATCGCTTTGGATCACATGAGACGGATCCGGAACATACTTCCTCAGCTGAGATACATGAAAAACATCATGTAAATTCGACAAGTGCGGTGGTAATCCAACACGATACGCCACCGGTCCAATCCTCTCTGAAATCTGATACGGTCCAATAAACCTCGGTGTCAACTTCTTCGATTTCAAAGCACGTCCAACACCCGTCATAGGAGTCACTCTCAGGAACACATGATCCCCCTCTTGGAACTCAAGGTCCTTTCTACGCTTATCATGGTAACTCTTTTGTCGACTCTGCGACGCTTTCATCTTTTCTTAGATCATTCTCACCTTCTCAGTAGTCTGTTGAACGATCTCTGGTCCTAAGACCACTCTTTCACCCGACTCAAACCAGCACAACGGAGTCCTGCATCTCCGACCATACAAAGCCTCAAACGGTGCCATTCCAATACTTGAATGGTAACTGTTGTTGTACGTGAACTCTATCAATGGAAGATGACTATCCCAAGCTCCTCCCTGCTCAAGTACACAAACCCTCAACAAGTCCTCCAACGATTGAATCGTCCTCTCCGACTGACCATCTGTTTGCGGATGATAAGCCGAACTCAACCTCAACTGAGATCCTAACGCCTCTTGCAAACTCTTCCAAAATCTAGAAGTAAATCTTGGATCTCTATCAGATACGATGCTCGAAGGAACACCATGCAGCTTAACTATCTCTCTAACATAAATCTCCGCCAACTGAGCCACAGGAAAAGTAATGTTGATTGGTAGAAAGTGAGCAGACTTCGTTAATCTATCAACAATTACCCAAATAGCATCGTTCCCTCTAGGAGTATTGGGCAAACTCGTCACAAAATCCATGGATATACTATCCCATTTCCACTCTGGCACATCTAAAGGTACCATCATACCAGTCGGCTTCTGATGCTCAATCTTCGACTTTTGACAAACCAAGCAAGAATACACAAATTGTGCCACATCGCGTTTCAAACCAGACCACCAAAACAGCCTCTTTAAGTCATGATACATCTTCGTAGCTCCCGAGTGAATACTCAAGCTACTTCTATGACTCTCTTCAAGAATCATCTTCTTAATCTCTTCATTGTCAGGAATGCAAATCCTTCCTCGGAATCTCAACACTCCTTGATCATCGACCTTAAAGTCACCATCCACAGTCTCATTATCAGCAATCAACAAGTCTACAAACTTGACATCTTCTTTTTGTGCTTCTTTGATATGCTTCAGGAAATCATTATCAATTCTCAACATTCCCAGTTTTATGCTCTGAGGTGTTCTTTCACACACCAAACTCAAGTCTCTAAACTGTTCCAACAATTCAAATTCTTTCACCATCAACGCGGACATATGCACAGTTTTCCTACTCAGGGCATCTGCAACCACGTTTGCCTTACCAGGATGGTAATTCAAACCAAAATCATAATCCTTAAGTAACTCAAGCCACCTCCTCTCCCTCATATTCAATTCTTTCTTATCAAATAAATATCTCAAACTCTTATGATCACTGAATACTTCAAACCTTGAACCATACAAGTAATGTCTCCATATTTTCAATACGAAGACCACTGCTGCCAACTCTAAGTCATGCGTCAGGTAATTCTTCTCATGAATTCTCAATTGTCTTGAAGCATATGCTACTACCTTACCTTCTTGCATAAGCACACCTCCTAAACCCAACTTGGACGCATCACAATATACCACAAAAGGTTCATCGGGCTTTGGCAAAATCAAAACTGGAGCCGTCATCAGACGCTGCTTCAATTCATTGAAACTATTCTCACAATGTACATCCCACACAAAAGACTTACCCTTACACGTCAACTGCGTTAACGGAAGAGCCAACTTAGAAAATCCTTCTATAAATCTCCTGTAATAACCAGCTAGTCCCAGAAAGCTTCTAATCTCCGTAACCGACTTAGGAGTCTCCCATTGCGATACCGCTTCAACTTTAGACGGGTCAACCGCAATACCTTCACCAGAAATAACATGGCCAAGAAAACTTACTTCGTTTAGCCAGAACTCACACTTAGACAATTTAGCATACAGCTTCTTCTCTTTCAGCACTTGCAATACAGTCTTCAAATGCTCTGCATGCTCAGCTTCAGTCTTAGAATAGATCAGTATATCATCAATAAAAACCACGACAAATTGATCCAGATATTCATGAAAAATTCTGTTCATATATTCCATAAACACACCAGGCGCATTAGTAACACCGAAAGGCATCACCTTATATTCATAATGACCATAACGCGTCCTAAAGGCCGTCTTCTGCATATCTTCATCCTTCACCTTAATCTGATGGTAACCTGACCTCAAGTCAATCTTGCTAAATACCTTTGCACCCACTAACTGATCCATCAAGTCGTCAATTCTCGGAAGTGGATACCTATTCTTGATCGTCACTTTGTTCAGCTGTCTGTAATCAATGCACAATCTCATACTGCCGTCTTTCTTCTTAACAAGTAACACTGGAGCTCCCCATGGTGAAACACTAGGTCTCACAAACTTCTTCTCAAGCAAGTCTTCCAACTGCTTCTTCAACTCTGCTAACTCAGAAGCAGACATACGATAAGGTGCCATCGACACCGGCTTCGTTCCCGGCACAAGGTCTATCGAAAATTCAACCTCCCTCTCTGGTGGCACATCTGGAATCTCATCAGGGAAAACTTCAGGAAATTCTTTCACAACAGGCAGCCCATCAACTACAGCTTGGTTCTCTAAAGATAACGAAGCCATCAGCGAAAACATCAACGTCCCATCACGTTCTAGTTGCTTCAGCTGCTTAGTAGATAGAAACTCTTTTCCCCACTCTTCTTCGACAGAAGAAAAATGCACCGTCTTTCTAAAACAGTTGATAAGAACTCGGTTGTACTCTAGCCAGTTCATACCCAGAAAAGTCGCGGATCTTCTGATAACCGATAGCCCTCTTGATATCAGCGCGCAACCCGTTCTCAAACTTGATGCATTTTGAAAACTCAGCCGTCTCGGGTGCATAATGCGGATAGAACTTAGCCAACTCCACAAACTTGGCCGCATACTCGGTCACCGACATGTTCCCTTGCTTAAGCTCCAGGAACTCGATCTCTTTCTTTCCACGAACATCTTCTGGAAAGTATCTATTAAGGAACTCCCTCGTGAAAACAGCCCACGTCACCACGGCTCCATCTTGCTCCAAAATAGGTAGGAGACTAACCCACCAATCATCGGCCTCCTCCGCTAGCATGTGCGTACCAAACCGCACCTTCTGAACATCGTCACATTGCATGACCCTGAAGATTCTCTCAACTTCCTTGAGCCACGTCTGAGCTCCATCAGGATCATAGCGCCCCTTGAAGGTAGGCGGGTGATTCCTCAGAAAGGTCTCCAGCATCCTAGTTCCGTCATTTCCACCAGCATTGTTCTGATTACCCACAGCGTTAGCCATTGCTTCCAAAGCAGCAGCAAGAGCAGCATCGTTTCTACCAGCCATCTAGTTCTCTGGAAACAAACATAAGTCAGAATAATACAATAATACTATTCTAACTCTAGACAGCGTCACTCGACTCTCTACTTGGCCGGATGGACCAACCTGCTCTAATACCAATTGTAACACCCCAATTTCCCGTCTTAAAATTTCATTAAATAATCATATAAAATCAGAGTACTTCTCAAAGGAGTGTCACATTTCATCTTAAAAACAACTTCGATAATAATTTATCAAATTACAAAAAATATTCAATTAAGCAGCGGAATTCAAATAGTCTCATCTCATAAATAGTCTTGGCTTAACAGCCATTAAACGTCTCAAAACATTATTATTTTCAACATCACTGAAAGTCAACACTTAATCAAACATGATACATAAGGAATAGACTCTACAAAAGACCCCATCCCGTTACATATCAGAGCAACCCTACTTCACACATCCTCGCATCAACGCATCTAAGACTGGGTACCTGCACTTGCCCACAAGGCGGCAATTCCAGCAGAAGGGGTGAGATTCACAACAATAATATTAATATATAAATCAAACGTCAAGATTAACAAATCATATATCCAACTCATCACATATACATTATAGCACATCATAACATCATCATAAGTATCATCATAACAACATCATATCAAGCATCAACGTCTCAAAACATCATCTCATATATGTCACAATTGACTCGACTAAATGCAACACCTAACGTCTCAACATCATGCATGTGGTACCATATGATTATAGCATTAATATGCTTCACCGTCGCTTTGAGCAAATGCTCCACCGTCGCTTTGAGCATAAAGCTCCACCGTCTCATATATATATGCAAATGCATGGACTCGTCGTTTAACAACTTAATACACCGTCTCAAGGCCATCATTCATAATACAAAACTGACACATGCAGGTATAATAGTTACATGGCAGAACATCATCTCATTAATCATATACATCGCAACACGCATCTTCATCACAATCACATATCATCATATTTAATCATCACTTATATTCAACCATATGTCATTTATCAACAGCTCAAGTAAATTATCAGCAATCATCTTTACAGCGTACATTAAAGGGTATAAAACCTCACTAACACTACCCAAAGGCTCCTCTCAAAGTCCCATGCGAAACAGATCGCAAATCAACAAACAGTCCTGAACCATCCAACTCGCCACGGCGAGTGCATCTGCTCGCCACAGGCGAGCACTCACATCAGCTCACTCGCCAAAGGCGAGTTGGGGGCGAGCTGGAGGCGAGAAATACTGGGTGCTTCGGCCTTTTTGACATTTTTCACCAAAATCCTCATTTTTAAGCTCTCTAAATCAAATTTGACCAAACCAACTTCACAGGTCATCTCTATAAATATAAGGGCACTCAAAACCATCTACAGCTTGACAAAAATCCTAAGTTTAAGGGTCAAGCTCGCCACGGCGAGCTATACTGCTCGCCTCGCGAGCAACCAAGGGTTACTCGCCACGGCGAGTGATCACTCGCCACAGGCGAGCGATCTCAGAACCTCTACGGTTTCAGTCCAAATCACACCAAATCATCCCAAAACTCTCATGTTAAGCCTCTAATTCATCAACAATGTTGTCCTAGGGGATAATCTAGGTTCTGTAACACATTTCTACAGCAATGCAACACATTCTCACATCAAAATCATCAAACCCTAATTCTCAAAACTTCTCTCAATTCTTCATAATCTCTAAGCTAATCAAGGACAGATGATTTACAATCAATATTAATGGAGTTAGGCTCACCTTTACCTGGACAATTGTGCAGAATGCAGCCTAGCCTCTCTTCTCTCTTCACGTGCCTTTTCTTCTTCTCTAAATGTCTGTACGCGTTCTCAAAACCTTCCTTTCTTAACCTACTTCTTTATATACTCCCTCCCAACTTAATTAATTCTCTCTTAACCCACACAACTCTTCTTAATTATAAATATAACCCCATCTCTTAAAATTCTATATTTTTCCACCAAATCTATTTATTTACCAAATAAATATTCATATAAACATCACTTATATTATTTTATTAAACAATAAAATAATAACACGTCACACGTCACAAATACGTCACATATACGTCACAAATACGTCACATAATCATCAAAATCCATATAATATATAAACATATACCATATCATCTAATAAAATAATTAAATAATTAAAGAGGGCGTTACAGGAACTACCTAAAACTCCTAGTGTAGTTGGACTGCAAGGACTCTTCGAGAAGACGGAAGACGTTCCGATGGCTGAAGAGGTTAAGGTAAATTCTTGTCGAACTACCTAAAATTCCTAGTGTAGTTGGACTGCAAGGACCTTCGAGAAGGCGGAAGACATTCCGATGGCTGAAGGGGTTAGGGTGTAAACTTGTGGAGCTACTTGGTGTAGTGGGAACAAGGGAAAGAGCAGCAAGGTGGTTGATGGTTTGACATCATCACTAATTTGGAGTCAAGGTGGAGATTGTTGTGAAAGTGACTCAAAATTGGAGAAATTGAAGCTTTGGAATCTGTCCCATCGTAGTACGATGGCATTGGAGCTTTTTGGGATTGTTGGTTCTAGAAAAATCGTAGTACGATGGTACGCTGATGCAGAAAAACAGAATCCTATTTTTGGGCCAGATTTGTTACAATTTTATGAGGGTTACTTTTATTATAAATATAGACTTTGTATCAGAGCAAACTTTGAGATAGAGGGGGCTGAAACAAGGGTTTAGAAAGACAACAACAAAACTAGGGTTTGTATAGAGTTTGTCTCTTTGGAACAAACACTAGGGTTTGAGGGTTGATTCACCTTGGGAAACATTATTAGGATTGAGTCTCTTGGTTACGGGAAGAGATTGAGACTTTGGGTAGAATTAGGCGGGAGACTTATTCTTGTAACTCATTGACATCTCTTTTGTAAGGTTACTCATCATTATAGTGGAACGGAGGGCTGCTCTCTCCCCCAGACTAGGTCAATTTGGACCGAACTGGATCAACAAATTCTTTTCTCTCTCGCTGTTTACTACTTTTGTTTGTGATTATAACTGTTACCCACTTGTTTTGGTTGCTTAATTATTCCTTACTCCACACATCAAGTTTTATTGGTGTGATTTTTCATCGACTTCGCAACATAAAATAATCATAATCTTTTTATCTTTCTAGTTTTGAGGACGAAACTATATGAACGGGGTTATAATGTAACGCCTCAATATTTTAATTTTATTATATATGTCGTTTTAATAAATTTATTTATTTATTAACATTAAAAGATGTTGTATGTCTTAATAATTTAATAAAATTATAGCACGTTTCTTTTCAATAAATCACTATACTCTAAAGTTTATTTATTTTATGAACGTAACCTAAGATTTTAATTAACTAATTAGTAGTATAATACTTTATTCTATCATATTCTGATATATTTTATTTATCTTAACTACCTTGGAATTACTAGTACGATTTCTACATTAGTTCACATGGTAAAGTGTTATACCCTTACTTCTCAGTCATGAGTTTAATCGCAGTTGTGTCATTTGTCATTAAAAATTCAATTTTAAACCTCTCTTCTTGATTTTTCTCCAATAACTCCGTTCATGCATTTTCTTCCGGAACTAAACACAATTTAATTTGCTTTGATCCCTTTGACCAAGTTTGAAGACCAAATGTTACTTGCCCATTTTAAATATGCCCACGTCATTTTATGTCAAATAAAAGAGATTGATCAATTAATTGTTTCCTGTTATTGCCAAAGTCCCATGAAAACAATTTTTATTGGCTTTTAATTTTCATCCCACGGTTTCCTCTCTCTCCCTCATTACAAGTGCATAATCTTTTCTCATTCTTAAAATTTTGACCAAATAGAAGCCATTGAATGCCTTCTTGATTTCTAGGAAGAGTCAACCATAATACTCTAATAACCTCCACTATAATTCCAATTTATTCCCATCTTAAAATGTAGGTCATACGTTTTCAATTCTTCTGCAGCAAGTATAATATTTAATGCCCCTTAGTCAACACCAGTATTGCATGCGTAAGTAATCAGAAAACAAACTTCATGTAGCTTTCTGAATATATCCCTACATTTAGATAGCTCACGCCCGCCATCATTACCATCAACATCTTCTCAACAAAATTCTAAGTCTCTGTCTAGACCGTCAATATCTTCCTAAGAACTTAAAAGCCCTTCCAAAGGACCTAAAGGCCTCATCACTCACCTAAAGGGTCTTAAGGCCCTAGGCGCGACCTTACCTTAGCCAGCTTCTAGAAACCTCTAGAGCTTGGCCTAAAAGGCATGAATACCCTCATTACTTATTGCCTAAGTAACCATAAAACAAACTTATAGAGAGTAATAAATACAACTCTTGAAAGCTTTCTCAAGGCATGACCAATATAATACAAAATCCTAGTTACGAATATTGTACTTTTGTAAATATACTGTCCACTATACTCTTTAGAAGGTCTTAAGAGGCTCAATGACTTGCTTGTGCGTTCGGTTCGGAATCAATCCTAATACATCTTATGTCGAAGGAAAATCACCCAAATGTAAGGGTGGTATTCCGTACAATTATATATTTATAAAATTATAAGCTAAGTTGAACGTAGCCGTTATCCTAATAAGAGGACAAAATTTAATATGAATAAAAGAATAAAATATATATTTTTATTGCATTTCATGTGTGGTGAAAAAGTCTCATCTTTTGTGGCATAGCATGGCATTATGTTTGATTTCCTTGGGTTAAAGAAAAGATTTCATGAAAGTTTTAAAAGAAAGTTTAAATTGTTATTCTAACGGCCCGATTTTTCGTTATTTTATTTTTATTTGTTTAATGTGTGTTTTATATGTGTTTATATGTGTTTGTGTATGATTATTTATCTTTGGGTGTAATTTCTTGGGTTTTTCGTGTTAAAAGGGTATTTTGGTCTTTTGGTGAGCAAAGGTAATTTTGTAATTTTGGTTGAGGGTTATTTTTAGCGTTTTGAGTGAGAACTATTTATTTTATTAAGATTGTTAGTGAGTTGTGGTAATTAATTAAGAGTCGGTGTTTACTCGTTATTTTTACCGTTAGTGAAATAGAAACTAGTGGGTTGGATTAATTAGAGTTTGAACCCATAAAACATTTTGAAAGTTAGGCCCATTAGTGGTGTGACTATATAACCCATGGTTAAGAGAAAACTAGGGTTAGAGCAATTCATTTCATAACATTAGAAAGAGGTAGAGAGAAAAGCTAGAGAAATAGGAGAAAAGGGTTAGAAGAGAAAGAGGCTTGAAGAGCAAGAGGATTGAGGATTCTAGGAGATAAAGTGAGGCCAAGGCTAGAATTCTTGGAGATTGAGGTAAGGGGGATAGTATTCAAGCATAATCTTTTCATTTTAATCTCCTTTCTACCCATGTTCAAAAGTGCTTAATTGAATAAGTGATTATTTTGAGCTTAGTTGTAGAAATTCTTTGTTAATTTTGATGCCATGTTTAAGTATGTGAATTGAATGATAATTGTGTTGTTGATGTTGAATTTGTATGCTTGAAATGTGTGTGTGTGTGTGTGTGTGTGTGTGTGTATATATATATATATATATATATATATATATGAGTATGTTTGGTGTTTGTACAAAATTGATGGAGAATGATGTTGTGGTCGTTAAATTGTGGATGATTTCATGATTAAATGTTGTTGTTGTTGTTATGAAATGTGTTGTTGATGAATTGATGTCTTGGGTTTTCATAATTATGGATTGGTGATGTGAAATTTGAGTTGTTGTTGAAAGATTTATGAAAATGGGTTGGAAATGAATAAGTTGATTTTGTTGAGTAGAATTAAGTTGTTTATGTTGAGATTAATGTATAAGTGATTAGATGACATTAGTATGAAGAGTTGGGTGTGTTTGAGTTTGATTTTGAACCTTGGAAGGGCCTAGAATTGTGGAAAACGCGCTTTTTGAAAAGCTGATTTTTGGACCTGATGCTGTCAAAATCGTGCCGCGATTTTCGCAATCGTGCCGCGATTTTGCTCGCAGAATGTTCAGTGATTTCTGGACATAAAAACGTGTCGCGATTGCTAAAATTGTGACGCGATTTTAGTGAACCAGATCCTTCGTATTTCACTATTTTTCACCCTTTTCTGTTTCGAATTAGCTTTTGGTGTAAACATGGAAGTTTTAAATAATTTTGTTAGCTTTCTAATGGTTTTCGTTTGCCTTGAAAATGTTTTGTGGATTTTGAGTTATGATGAAAACACTCCAAGTGGGTCTTGGGGAAACTTTAAAGAAACTTAGCATAACTATTTCCAAGTCAACCCAAAACTTATGGTTTGTTTCCAAACTTCAAAACTTGAGTAGTAGAAGTTTATTTAAAGTGTTTAAGAGTATTTAATCTATGCCTTGTTGAATCAAACTTAGTTTTCTTTTGAAAAATGCTTTGGTTTTGCAAAATGATAAAGTGAGACAAACTTTGTGATTTGTATGATTTCGTAGTAATTGGCCGGTGAAACGCATATGTATGCACAACTACACTCATATGTGATTAATGTGTATACATAGTTGAGGCAATTGAGTTGTTTACTTAGTTTTTGGTTCAATAGTCTTAGTTGTTTTAAAGTCGTGAAATATGAGACGAACTTGGTTGAAAATAATCTTTGAGTCTGATTACCTTGAAAATCTTTTATGACTAGTTTTTTATGAATAAAAGAAGATGTACGAATAATTGGTGGGTGTTGAATATGATGTTTATCATGATGAGGTGTATTTTCTCTCTTACTTGAATTGTGAGAATTTCATGAAGTTGTTTGTCATACCCCAATTTTTGACCTAAGACACCACTGACACGCGTCGTCTAGTCCGAATAATCTCCGACTTTTCAAACGAAATTTCGGCAGAGAGGTATTTTAAAATACCTCATTTTTTGTTCCGAGTCGGGCCCTCCTCACACTTTTTTATTATTATTATTATTTTCATTTATTTTAAACCCAATTTCCATCATTTATTTTTAAATCTCTCAATTTTGGTTCTTTTTTAAATCTTTTTTTAATTAGTCATTTTCTATTTCTTTTCTTTTTAATTAATTACTTTCATTTTTATTTGTTATTTTATTTTTATTCAATTATCCAAAAGTCCAAATACGTCCAGATACACGGAACAACTTCATCTCGATCCAGCTCGTCCTGCGCCTCAATCCAAACAGCTCACATATGAAGATCATTCAATCCCAATCGAGGCCAGCTTTTGTGCTCTTTTTGAACAAACCCTAAGTCCCAAACCTAACACTACAAATAGAACCGGCAGTCACACATGGGAGAGGGGGGAACACAGAGACAGAAAACATACACCAGAACACAACACGCCGGAACCAGCAACCGCGGCCGTAGCACACACACGCCGCACGCCCAACACAACACACGCACACAGCAACACAACGCACGCATGCAGCAACACAACGCACGCACGCAGGAGCACCACACACACACGCGGCCGTTAACCATAAACGAAGGTAACCCCCTTTTTATTTTTCTTTCTGTTTTGTAGATCTAGGGCTTTTAGTTAAGGGTTTGAGGATTTTGTGCCTAGAAAGGAACAGAGGGAGAGGAGTAGAAGAGAAAACACCAAAAAATAAAAAAAAGAGCCATTTTGCAGTTTCCGGTGGCGGCGCCGCCGCTGCTGGTCGGCCACCACCGCCGGAAACCTTATCCGGTCACGAGAGAGAAGAGAGAGGCGCGGGTGAGAGAAGAAGTAGTAGAGAGAGAAAGAAAGGTCAAAATGAAGAAAATTAGGGTTTTACACCCTTTATGTATCACCTGAACCGGTTCGGTTCCCTAGACCCGACCCAGGATCCGAACCGGTCCCCTAACCAGAGCCCAATCCTTTTTTCTTTTTTACTACACCCCCCATAACACTGCTTGCACCCCCTGCATCTTTTTTTTTTCCTTTTTAATTTCCTTCATGCATTTTAATTTCTTTTTGCACTATTATTTTATTTTCATTTGCATTTTATTTCTTCATTAGATTAAACTTATCATGCTGCATATTTTTATTTATTTCGTGTTTTTATTTATTTCATACTTATTTTTCGTCATTTACTTTATCACATGGACTTTAGAATGTATATTTACGCTTAATGTATTTTATTTATTTTTCCCGCAGACTTTAGAATGTATTAATAGGTTTTTTTGTAATAGCGTAGGATATATGTGTGCGTGAGTGTGTGCATGCCTTTTATTTTTCGTAATTTAGGTTAAAGGTTCTCGTGGTGGTCCAACGCCACCATGAGTAACTTACGTTTTATTTTCTCGCTCCGTTGACTTTAGTTTTAATTCAAATCTCAATAAAAAACAACAAAAACATTCAAATAACCAAAACCACAAAAATATTTTCATAAAAAACCTCGACTTTCGATCGAGTGATCGTTGATTTTTAGTTTCTTTCTTAATCAAATTTCAAGTCGAACTTAATTCTATCATAAGTCTATTTTTATTAATATTAAAAAACGCAAACATATTCTTACTTTTGCCACTTGGCTTCTTATTTTTAAACCTTTTTCAAAAACTAATAAAAAACACTCAACTAATCAATCGGAAATTTTTACCCCGAACTACGAGGTTCTGATCCCTCACGGGTACGTAGGCAAAGGACCTAGTCCTTCCGAATCAATAAAATGTAGATAATTAGGTCTTTCTTTCTTTAATTCCATTTTCTCAAAACAAGCAAGTTTATAGCACAAAAAGTAAAATAAAGTCGAAAGGTTCTCGTAGAGTACTACAAAAATTTAGGGTGCTAATACCTTCCCTAAATATAACCAACCCCTGGACCCCACCTTTAAATAAATTTTTTCAATCAAAAGTCGTGAAATAATTTAGTGAGTCAAAAGCTAATCAAATAGCATTGATCTCCGAAAAAATGGCGCGACAGAAATGGCGACTTCACTGGGGACTAATTCGAGGGTTAAGCCTAACTCAACTTTATTTAATTTCTTGTGCTATAACTTGCTTAACAAAAACAAAAATAAAAGTTGGAAATACATGTATATATGTTTCCTTCCTTCTTCTTTCTCCTTTCTTCGGGAGTGGTGAGATAATAAGTCCTACACCCGGGCTTGAGTGAAACATAAGATAGGACGGGGTACAGTCATAGTGCCATACCAGGAGCGGTCCTGCGCTATGTGTGCATGTGATATAACCCCACTCAACGGAGGACTTTCAAAATAATGTGATGTCATCACGAGCAGTTGTGATCGACGCTATTATTTCTGAATGGCCGTCGAAGTTGAGAGACTTTAGATCACCTAACCCATCTTGGCCTTTTTTAGGACGTAGTGCGGTAGCTAAACCAAGAGCGGTCTTGAATTTAGTTGATATGCGATACTACACTCAAACTAGACCTCCTTATGAATGACATTTGACTAGGAGCAGTCCTGAGCATCGATACATTCATAAGGTTGGTTGGAATATGGGAACTTGGTAGAACCCGTGATACAAGTACAAATGAAGCCATAGTCCCTACCCTACGGCGTACTATCCCTCATAAATCATGCATGCATTCATTCATAAATTTTTTTTTTCATCAAATGTCAAAGGATTTAGAAAAGTTTCTTGTAGACATCACAGGCGAATGGACCTTGTAAGAAAGGACACCAAGAGATACTACTTCAAAAATCTTAACTAAACCTTAGCTTTTATTAAGAGTTTTTTCCCTTGGTTTCGTTCTTACTTTTGGAAAAGGAACCAGTTGCAATATCTTCACAATTTTCAAATAAAAATCACGCTCGTCTGCGATGTTTATAATTCACTTTGATAAACCCTTCAAAAAATGTATCTATTTTTGTATAAACATATCATGCATCATACTGCATCCATAGTTTCAAAGTCTGCATCATATGCATCATACTGGAAGGTCTTGAACAAGAAATTCAGGCACTCCGTGAAGAGATGGCAACCATACAGGCTAAAATAAACGAGATGGCAGCTATGCAAACTCAGGTGGATGAATTAACTGAATTGGTGAAAACACCGAGAGCGGCACAAAATCAACCACCGCCTCATCCTCCTCCTGTCAGAACTCAGGCCGAAGCAGGTGACTCTGCTATCCCTGATTGGGAAATATGCTTCGAATCTCCAACATCTTCCACGCCTCCACGATCTGTGCCTTGGTTCCCGCCCTTTACTTCTGGTGAAATACTCCGCCCTATTGCTTGCGAACCTCCGGCACCTACTTTTCAAACTACAGCTCGCCCTCCTCCACCGGGGCCGACGCACCACCAAAGTAAACCTCCGACACCTACTTTTCAAACTACAGTTTACACTCCTCCACCAGTACCAACGCTCCGCCAAATTGAACCTCTGGTGCCTGCTGTTCAACATGCAATCTATGTTCCTTCTCCAACTGTGACACGCCCTCAAGCTACTATGACCTATTCAGCACCAACAATCCATACTGTCCCACAAAATGAAGAACCTATCTTTCACTCCGGGAATATGGGGGCCTATAACTGAGTGGATGACTTGCAAGAGAGATTTGAGATGGTGAATCGGGAGGTGCAGGCCCTCCGCGGAAAAGAAACATTCAAGAAAGATGTTTATGATATGTGCTTGGTGCCGAATGTCCAGATACCCCACAAGTTCAAGCTCCCAGACTTCGAGAAATACGAAGGGACTTCCTGCCCTAAAGCCCATCTGACAATGTATGTGAGAAAAATGTCCATGTATGCCAATGATCATCAAGTCCTCATCCACTACTTTCAAGACAGTTTAACCGGTACCGCACTGAAGTGATACATGAACTTGGACCGTGCAGAAATCCGAACCTTTAATGACCTGTGTGAGGCCTTCGTGCGACAATACAAATTCAATATGGACATGGCTCCGGACCGAAGTGATCTTCAGGCTATGACTCAGGAAGACGACGAGACATTCAGAGAATATGCCCAACGGTGGAGGAACGTCGCTACCCAAGTCAGACCATATGTAGGAGAGAAGGAGATGACCAAACTCTTCTTAAAGACTCTTAGTCAATTCTACTATGAGATGATGGTCGGAAGTGTGCCCAGAGACTTCTCGGAGATGGTGAGCATAGGTATGCGTCTAGAAGAAGGGGTCCGAGAAAGACGATTAACCGCCTCTGCCGATTCGTTGGAAACCTGATCTCTTTTGTGCCTTCCATCAAGGGTTTCTCCTTGAAGATTGAAACCCAAAAGTTAGTCGATGTCGATGTCCTGCCTTTCGAAAATTGAATCCGAGCATGTAGCCGCAATTGGGTCGCTTTTGATGTTCCTTCTACTACTCAGTTGTTTGTCTTATACTTTTCAAAAATCCTTTCGTCCCGCCCGAGACGAAAGTGAACTTATGTAGGGCTTTTTGCTTCAAGTATTTTCCATCATTAATAAAAGGTCGTTTCTATTTCGACTGTCTCTTTTTGTGCTTATTCCGGAAAAATGGTAATACAAAAAACCAAAAAATCTCTTTAATCATTCTTAAATAACTACATAATTATAACTTATACTTACTTGTCAAAATCAATAATCAAATCATGCATAAACCCGTTAAACATATTAACCCTGTGCTCTTTTCCAACTTTTAGTTCCCTGTGTCCGAAGAAGAGGAAGATAAAGAAGTTCCCGATGGGGTTTTTCTCGCCTACTGGGGCATCTTAACCGTCAAAGTTAAAAACAAAAATATCAAGAAGAGTGTCTAGAAAGGGACATCCACTTACGAAGACTGGCATGAGACGCTACCATCATACTTCAAGTGTGTACTCCAACAGGGGCAGCCCCCTCCTTCCCTCAGTATGCAACATGGAGATCGTCAAGGTGTCATCGATAGGAGTCCTGCTGAAATCCAAGCTTGACCGAATTTAAATGCATGACGGCCTTGTACAACTATATCAAGAGAGGTTGAAACAAACTTTCAACAAGAAGAGTCCGTCCCTGCGGATTTCAAGAGACCTTGTGCTAAAAAAGATATTGTCTTTCCAACCAGACTCTAGGGGCAAGTGAATGTCTAGTTATGAGGACCCATGTGCAATAACCCATGTGACCACAAATGTTGACAAACCCGCATGCCGGTGGAGTCAAGAAATACTTTGTCAAAATATACAAAAAAAAAACAAAAAAGTTCGATGAGTCGCGAACCTAAAAAGGCGATTTAGGCAATAATGAGCGTCTCGGTGGACTGAAAACCCGAAAGGGCGGTCCAGGCAAAATTAGAGACATGAACAAAAATAAGTATCCTGATAGATTGAAAACCCACAAGGGCAATCTATGCAAAAGTTAAGGATCACGACAAAGTAACTGCGTCCGGTCAGGCACAGTCAACTTGGGGCATCCAGTCATCAAAAGACCTATGATTCGAAGCATCTACAAATCAAAAACCCGGAACAGGGGCAATTCAAAGTTGTTAGGGAGGATAACGATTATTGTGTTCAATGTACCTTTCCCATATAATTACCATTTTCCAAATTTTTTCAAAATCTGTGGAGCCGTGCCATTGGCGGGCCACCACTCAGTTCATCAAATTTGAGCCTGTGCCCATTTATTTGGAACTCTCATTTTATTCTATTTGCAAAATTTCTTCTATTTTTGATGACAATACTTGAAACAAATTTTTTTCAAAATACAGAAAAACTTTTTTTTTACACCTTTTAAAAAGTGTGAACAACAAACACACTATCTTTGAACTCATGAGTAGACGAAACGTGCATCATCATCTGCCTCGAGAACGATTACATCCCGGAGGAGAAACATGGCTAAGCATTGTGGAGAAGGCCTCTACTTCAAGCAAGATGCAGTCACAATCCAAAGATACACAAAAAAATATACAAAAAAAGAGCTCGCTAAGCTGAAAACCTGAAAAGACGGCTTAGGCAATAGAGAGCGTCCCGGTGGACTGAAAACCCGAAAGGGCGGTCCAGGCAAAAATTAGGGATTTTCAAGAAAAACAAAAACAAAAGACGTGACTGCTAAAGCATACCTAGGGAAGTGCACTCTGCTCGCATTTACAAATGGCGACTTCTCCCAGACCTTCGATCGACAACGAGTTATCTTCCTAAGGGGCATCGGCTGCCACCGTGTGCCAGGTTTCATATCATCAATGGCTGACTTGTTCACGATAATATCAACTCTAAGGAAGTTTTCCGAGTGTTTGTACTGCGCTGTCAGTCCACCTCCAATCCTACATGTCTTGTCTTGTTCCATCGAGTCACCTGTCATATGCAGTCGTTCAGGTCACATTCATACATTCATGCATCGACATACTCACACATTCAAGCGTGCACAACGCGCACATACACACATATCAATTCACGCATAATGGCATCAGTCGCCCAGGGTCTGGTTCGGTCATATCTCATCAACTCAGTCATCAATCGTTCCAAGTGGCAAGTCGTACATAACGGACAGCTTGAGGTTTATTTGTCTTCCTTCCAAGTGGCAAGTCCTACATAATGGACAGCTTGAGGTGTCTTTTTGTCTTCCCTCCAAGTGGCAAGTCCTATATAACGGACAACTTGAGGTTTATTTTTTCTGTCTTCCAAGTGGCAAGTCCTATATAACGGACAGCTTAAGGTTTATTTCCGTCTTTCTTCCAAGTGGCAAGTCCTATATAACGGACAGCTTGAGGTTTTTTTTTCTGTCTTCCAAGTGGCAAGTCCTATATAACGGACAGCTTGAGGTTTATTTCCGTCTTTCTTCCAAGTGGCAAGTCCTATATAACGGACAACTTGAGGTTTATTTTTTCTGTCTCCCAAGTGGCAAGTCCTATATAACGGACAGCTTGAGGTTTATTGTCTTTCTTCCAAGCGGCAAGTCCCAAATAACGGACAGCTTGAGGTTTATTTTTCTATCTTCCAAGTGGCAAGTCCTATATAACGGACAGCTTGAGGTTTATTTCCGTCTTTCTTCCAAGTGGCAAGTCCCAAATAACGGACAGCTTGAGGTTTATTTTTCTGTCTTCCAAGTGGCAAGTCCTATATAACGGACAGCTTGAGGTTTATTGTCTTTCTTCCAAGCGGCAAGTCCTAAATAACGGACAGCTTGAGGTTTATTTTTCTGTCTTCCAAGTGGCAAGTCCTATATAACGGACAACTTGAGGTTTATTTTTTCTGTCTCCCAAGTGGCAAGTCCTATATAACGGACAGCTTGAGGTTTATTTCCGTCTTTCGTCCAAGTGGCAAGTCCCAAATAACGGACAGCTTGAGGTTTATTTTTCTGTCTTCCAAGTGGCAAGTCCTATATAATGGACAGCTTGAGGTTTATTGTCTTTCTCCCAAGCGGCAAGTCCCAAATAATAGATAGCTTGAGGTTTATTGTCTGTCTTCCAAGTGGCAAGTCCAACATGACGGACAACTTGAGGTTTATTTTTCGTCGTTCTTACAATGATACATCACCATTTTCCCTAGTGAAACTACACTGTCCCTTAGATGAGTCGGATCCCTTTCTAGACAAATTCAGGTATCCCATTGTAGTTTCTCGTCCCAGTCAAAATGACCTCGCCGTCTTGCATTCATATTTGCATCACAAGCATTCATAAGCATCTTAGGTCAAAAATTGTGTACTTTGTATTTAAGTCTCTTCGACCAGTCGAGTCGAAGATTTCATCTTCAAGTCTCCGAACGAAGAAACTTAAATAGGGGCATCTGTCATACCCCAATTTTTGACCTAAGACACCACTGACACGCGTCGTCTAGTCCGAATAATCTCCGACTTTTCAAACGAAATTTCGGCAGAGAGGTATTTTAAAATACCTCATTTTTTGTTCCGAGTCGGACCCTCCACACACTTTTTTATTATTATTATTATTATTTTCATTTATTTTAAACCCAATTTCCATCATTTATTTTTAAATCTCTCAATTTTGGTTCTTTTTTAAATCTTTTTTTAATTAGTCATTTTCTATTTCTTTTCTTTTTAATTAATTACTTTCATTTTTATTTGTTATTTTATTTTTATTCTATTATCCAAAACTCCAAATACGTCTAGATACACGGAACAACTTCATCTTGATCCAGCTCGTCCTGCGCCTCAATCCAAACAGCTCACATATGAAGATCATTCAATCCCAATCGAGGCCAGCTTTTGTGCTCTTTTTGAACAAACCCTAAGTCCCAAACCTAACACTACAAATAGAACCGGCAATCACACATGGGAGAGGGGGCAACACAGAGACAGAAAACATACACCAGAACACAACACGCCGGAACCAGCAACCACGGTCGTAGCACACACACGCCACACGCCCAACACAACACACGCACACAGCAACACAACGCACGCACGCAGCAACACAACGCATGCACGCAGGAGCACCACACACACACGCGGCCGTTAACCATAAGCGAAGGTAACCCTCTTTTTATTTTTCTTTCTGTTTTGTAGATCTAGGGCTTTTAGTTTAGGGTTTGAGGATTTTGTGCCTAGAAAGGAACAGAGGGAGAGGAGTAGAAGAGAAAACACAAAAAAATAATAAAAAGAGCCATTTTGCAGTTTCCGGCGGCGGCACCGCCGCTGCTGGCCGGCCACCACCGCCGGAAACCTTACCCGGTCACGAGAGAGAAGAGAGAGGCGCGGGTGAGAGAAGAAGGAGTAGAGAGAGAAAGAAAGGTCAAAATGAAGAAAATTAGGGTTTTACACCCTATATGTATCACCTGAACCGGTTCGGTTCCCTGGACCCAACCCAGGATCCGAACCGGTCCCTTAACCAGAGCCCAATCCTTTTTTCTTTTTTACTGCACCCCCCATATCACATGGACTTTAGAATGTATATTTAGGCTTAATGTATTTTATTTATTTTTCCCGCAGACTTTAGAATGTATTAATAGGTTTTTTTGTAATAGCGTAGGATATATGTGTGCGTGAGTGTGTGCATGCCTTTTATTTTTCGTAATTTAGGTAAAAGGTTCTCGTGGTGGGCCAACGCCACCATGAGTAACTTACGTTTTATTTTCTCGCTCCGTTGACTTTAGTTTTAATTCAAATCTCAATAAAAAACAACAAAAACATTCAAATAACCAAAACCACAAAAATATTTTCATAAAAAACCTCGACTTTCGATCGAGTGATCGTTCATTTTTAGTTTCTTTCTTAATCAAATTTCCAGTCGAACTTAATTCTATCATAAGTCTATTTTTATTAATATTAAAAAACACAAACAAATTCTTACTTTTGCCACTTGGCTTCTTATTTTTAAACCTTTTTCAAAAACTAATAAAAAACACTCAACTAATCAATCGGAAATTTTTACTCCGAACTACGAGGTTTTGATCCCTCATGGGTACGTAGGCAAAGGACCTAGTCCTTCCGAATCAATAAAATGTAGATAATTAGGTCTTTCTTTCTTTAATTCCATTTTCTCAAAACAAGCAAGTTTATAGCACAAAAAGTAAAATAAAGTCGAAAGGTTCTCGTAGAGTACTACGAATATTTAGGGTGCTAATACCTTCCCTAAATATAACCAACCCCTGGACCCCACCTTTAAATAAATTTTTTCAATCAAAAGTCGTGAAATAATTTAGTGAGTCAAAAGCTAATCAAATAGCCTTGATCTCCGAAAAATGGCGCGACATTGTTGAATTATTATGATGATGATGTTGGTGAATTATATATGTATGTGTGCATATATGTTGTTGGTGAATTTTCTTACATGCAAGTGTTGGCGAAATTATTGGTGAATGCATGTACTTTTATAGCCGTTGAGATTGTGGTGAATATATGCATAGTTGATTGAGTCATATGTTCATGCATCATATGTTGAGTCGGATGTTTACATCCATATTGCCGCTGACCGGATACTTGTATCCATATAGCCGTTGAAATTATAGCCGTTGACAATGATGTTCAGTTGGCATCAGGGGTGACGACCTCGAAGGTGATTTGGTACCACACGTGTCTAGAGTCGGTCTAGGCACATTGCATGTTTAGGAAGAGTCGTAATTGTTTATGTGCTTGGTGATTATTTGTGATCGGTGAATCATATACTTGTTGAAAATTGTTGGTGACAATTTGGTGAATATTTGAGAATGTGCATATGTTGGTGTTTATGAACCTTGAAATATCTTGATGATTGATTATTCCTGTTTATATATTTTGATTATGATTGATGTGAAGCTAACCCCCAGTGGTCTGTGGTGGACCGCCTACCTATTTGTATGAATGGGTAGACGGCGTGCATGATTAGTTGATTTGCATTGCTTGGTGAGTTGCTTGAGGATAGCGGGAGCTTCCTCCATTTATTTCACTTTCGTGTCTTAGATATGCTCTGATCTAGGACGACGTTTTCTTTTATGTTGCTTGGATTTATCTTTATGGTTGAGATTTGCCTTCATGTTGGGATTTGATTATTATACTATTTGGATGTATTTATGGGATAATGGCATGGCTACTCAAGGTGTATTATATATATTTCCGGTTTGATGTTTTTATTGTTGAATTTTTTATGAATGTCATATTGTGGATTATTTGAAGACGTGACGTCTATTTCTTAAATATTTATTATATTCGCGTGATTTATCGCTTTAATAGAAATAGGGTGTTACCGTTATTGACGTAGAAAAAGTGGTGATGATTTAATCAAAGTATATATCGTCCATAGCATGACATATAAGTGTATCATAGGTGCCAAATGGGGATATTTTTCATTGTACCAATCGGGGCGATTTATTATTGTACCAATTGAGGCGATTTGTTATTTTGCCAAATGGGGCGATTTGTCTTTAGGTGCCAAATGGGGCTATTTTAATATTATGCCAATTGGGGTGATATCCAGATCATAGTCTAGTTGCATCTCATGCATCATTTGCATAAAGTTATAAATTTTTTATTTATTTGATTTGTATTTGGCCTTTGACATTTATGAGGTGAATGTTTTATAGTTCTTCTTATCTTCTGCATTTATGTCCATATGATTGTATTCTTATGGTTTAGGAATACTGACCTTTTACAACCAACATTTTAAGTATTGATGAGTTTAAAGATTTGAAGAAAGAATGATGTTTGGCTTTTACGTGTGTGGGGTATAAATTTAGGATTTTCTTAAATTGTGATATAAAACATTTTTCAATTTTATTTTTGTTTTCCATTTACCTCCTAAGAAAATGAGGGTGTGGATTCTCACTATTAGGAAATAATCAATTTTAATGAATAATTTCTAATATTTTATTTCAATAATTACTTCTAGATACCTTTTCTATTAATTTTCTTTTATCAGTTTATTTTTCAAAGCAAATATATTCATATTTTCTAAATAATGAATAATATTTAAGTAACGCCTTGGATTAAAATTTGGGCGTTATATTGTGAACCAAGTGAAAACACTTTTAGTCAGAGAACTTGGGAAATATTTCATTCTTAAATTCTCATTGAGTGCTACATCTCTGACCTCTATTAAATAACGGGCAACATGTTCGACAGTAGATTCGTTAGTATCCCCATCAAACTTCGTAAATTTATGGGTTTTCCACCCCTGGGTAATTCTATCTGTAAGACATATTCTGACAAGGCTGACACAAAGTTAGGCCTATGTAAACCCATATCAAAACCATTTTAGGCCAAGATGGCCTCGACCACATTTTCTTTATTGTTTCGATCCTCACAGTTGTTATGTTGGGTTTGCATGACTGATGACAGGTCATATTACGTTATTCTTAGCATGTTTTTCAGTTATTTTCATTAGGTTTTACGGACGATCAGTTAAGTTATTATACACACGAGGCAATTTTCTTTTGGTACCTTGAGCCTTTCAAGCCATCCTATTATATTTTTTATTATCCTTTGTGAAACCACTTTGAGCCTCCAGACGAAAATTTCTTTTCTTTTTTAGTAACGAATCACGTCACAGTCCTACACTTTAAATGCTACCCTGTTTTATTTCATTTGGAGTTAGATAGGTATTATTATGACTGCTGTCATACCCTCATTTTGGACCTAAAAATACTCACTCAATTTTCCCTGCTATTTTCTAATGCTTTCAAATCCACCGTGTTTTCTACCGTGCTTCAACTGCATACATTACTGTTTCAACTGCATAAAATCATACAAAAGGGTATTTTGGTCATTTCCTACAAAGGAACCCATTTTCAGTCCCTACAATGTGTCCCTGAGTCTTTTCAATTTGTTTTGCATGAATCATTAATCAAATTTTGTACAAAAATCATCTTAATTTGCCCCTGAGTCAGTTTGAGTCGTTTTTGCCCCCGGGGGCATTTTAGTCTTTTCACATCAAACAAATTTTGGGCAGAGAGGTATTTTAAAATACCTCATTTGTGGTAGTTTGTTCGTTTTAGTCCATTTCGTCAATTTTAAATGTTTCACTTTACGTTGTTTTCAAATTTACATGTTTTACAAATTTTATTTCACTTTTTTGCAGTTTAGTCCAAACTTTGTTTTAAATTACAAAAATGTCCAAATTATAATTTTCAAAACAGTCCAAATACCTTTTAATTTTCAAGTCAGTCCATTTTTCTTTTTTTTACTTTCGAAATAGTCCAGATTTTTTTTTAATTGCAAAACAGTCCCAAATTTTCCAAAATTGCATTTTAGTCCTTTTTTTCAGATTCAGTCCAAGGCCACGCCAGCTTAGTCCAGTCCACGTGTCACTACCTCATTGGCCAGAATCACACATGGCAGGCTATAAATAGTACACAGTGTCAGATCCATTCATTACACGCCACATCACCCAAACAGAATCAACATTCTCTCTCTTGGCAGTTACAGATCAAACACTCACAGATTCACCAAAAGCTTCAAGAACATTCATGGAACCCTAGCTCACATTCAACCCCAATCCAGATCAATTTCGTACCAAAAACCACAAATTCACCATGAAATCCAACCCACAGAATCAAACAGAAGCGAAATTCGCACAGAAACAGCACAAATTGGAGCAATTCTCAGAGATTCTTGCGAATTCTCATCATTGAATCGCTTCTCTGCAATTCCAGCGCGAACTCACCACCCAAAGGCAGCAAGCTCAAGCGCGATCACAGAGGTCAGAGAAGAAGAAGAGGAAAGAAGCGAAGGATCACAGCGTGAGATCGGAGAAGGAGAAAGAAAGCTCACCAGCAAAGATCCGAACCAAAGAATCAGAGGAACGAGCCAAAACCTCCGGATAACGGACTCAGGTAACTCTCAAATCCCCTTTAATCACGTTGAAAATCACTACAGAGCCTCAAACGATGTGAATCCATGGCTAGTTCAAACCGTTCGGTCCAAACCCTAACCATAACGCAAAAAAGTTTGAAAAAGGCAAAGAAACACGTCAAGATTCACAACGAGTGTGAATCAGAGTGTATTTCACAAAAATTTCGTTCAAAAACACAAAGAATCCGAACGGTTCGAACCCTAACCAAAACGCGAAAATTCACATCGTTTCAACGGCTAAAGCTGTTCGTTCCAGACCAATTCATACTTAGAACAAAGAAGCAAATCGTTTAGGCCATGATTGAATGAATTCCGGACTGGATTACGAATTAGGGTTAGGGTTTGTGAGGAGAAGAGAGAACGGCGAAGAAGGAGAGAGGAAGAAAGAGAAATGTTTTGAAAAAATGAAGAAAATGGGTGAAAAACCCCTTTTATATGTACTTGGGTCGGGTTGACCCAAAACCCGACCCACTCTCTTCTATTCCTGGCCGTTTGATCAAGATCCTGATGGATCTGGATCAATCCAACGCTCCTGGAGCGTTAGCTTGACCCGGATCCATCAGATCCGTGGGTTTTGGGCTGTGAAACTCTGGGCCCTACGTTTTCTTGCGTTTTTGTTGATAATTGCACCTTCTTTCTTGCTGTTTGAACCCTCGGCCTGCCTTAATCTTATTGAATGCTTTCGTGATTTTTTCTATGGGATTCTTGGCATATCTTTGACTGTTGATGATGATTTTTCATGTTAAGATTGATAAAAATGATAGGGGTAGATTTTTATTTTTTATCTTGCGTGTTTTGGTGCCTTTTTGTGATTTCTTTCGTGCAATTTTTTTAGTTCAAATTCGTATCACATGATTTTAAGGCTTGGCCTTTGATTTTGCGATGATCACCTCTTGATGGATTCATTTAATTTCAGCGGGTTTAATTTTCTTTTGTTTTAGTGCATTATTCTCAATCTTGTTAAAATTCAATTTTTGTGATATTTCTCATTTTTGTTAAATTTGCTCCTTGATTACAATTTTGTGATAATTCCATTTTTTTGTTAAAATTCATTCTTGATACCAATTGTGTGATATTTTGCAATTTTGTTTAGTTGGTTCTTGATTACTATTTTGTGATATTTCCACTTTCTTGTTAAATTTGATTCGTGATTACCATTTGGCGATGTTTTGCAACTACGCTTGGTTTAGTTTTGATATCTATTTTGTGATATTTTGCAATTTTGTGTAATGTGATTTTATGTCAATTTTGTGTTAGTTTACCATTTGGTTTAGGACTAGTATTTCATTACTATTTCATCTTGTTCTACTAACCACTTTACTCTATGTTCCATGCATACTAAGCATCTCATCTCATTCCCATTCCTTCCTTAAACCCCTTTCATGGAGCATTCAACTGATTCTCGTGTAATGTTTAGGTAGTTTACTTTTCTTCGATTTCATGCAAGACTATAGAATGTAAAATAGGACCCGATGTAAAGGACTATGGACTATAATGATGTACACCGACACATGCACCGACACACGCACACACGTTGTATGTTTATCGTTTAGGTGTATGTTTAGGATGCGCGATACTTAGAGAAAACTAATCTTTTCAAAAAGCAAACAACTTCCATCACTTCAAATATTTTCCAAATAAACCTTGGAGCCAAAACTCCAAAGGATTTTCCCTTTATTTTCTTAATCAAACCAAAATGCAATTAATTTCCAACTTTAACCGTTTTCATTAACAATTGAACCAACCAAATGCTTTCTTTTCCTTTTCAATTCTAATGCCTATACGGCCTCCTTCCCTTCTTCAAAATCTTTTTCAAACTTAAAAAACAAACAAAACTCACAAAATATTTTGGAAGAGAACTACATGGAATTTTGATCCCTTAAAAGGGTATGTAGGCAAGAGACTCAAAATCTCTCCAAGTCCAATAAAATAAAATCCAATCTTCTCCCTCTCATTCTTAAAACCAATCTCTTTTACAAGTAGCGATAAAAGCAACGCATAAACGTAAAGCATAGTAAAACGGTTCCTATAGGATACTATAGTCATTACGGGTGCCTAACACCTTCCCGTAATGAAATCAGCCCCGAACTTAGGATTTCTAAGGTTTTCTCGATTTTACCTTCCCCGAAAAAAATAGAGACATCAATGATCGAAAGGTTCAAATCCAATTAATGATTTGACACCCGAAAATCGCGATGACAACTGCACATGCTTTGAAACTAAGTTTGAGGTTGCTCTTTGGAATTAGCAACATCTTAAGTTTGGGGTGGAGCAACGGTAGAACACATTTGTCAGAAAAAGAAATGAAAAAATGTAGATGACCATGGATCTACACAAAAAAAATATATAGAAAAAAAAATCAATAGCTAAAAATGGTTTCTTAAAAAAAGTATCTTTCTGTCAAAACAAAAAGACAAATAGTTCTACAGTTTTACCCATCTTGTTTGAATCAAGGAATGAATGATGGCAGTGAATTAATGTTTTAGTAGGAATCCCTAGGTTAGTGAACTAACTCCAAGTTTCTTTTATTAACCTACTTTCCCAATTAGAAAACTTACAAGAAATGACAATAACCATAATTCATGTTATGTTCAAAATAGGATTTATATCAGACCTATCTGGGAGAAAACTGCATATGAACTCTTACTTTCATCAATTTGGATGTACATGTTACATTTTAAATAACAAGCTCTACCTAAAGAAATTTAATGCCAAGGCCCAAAGAGGAATCTTCTTAGGTTACTCTGAAAGGTCAAAGGCATACAGAGTGTACAATTCATAGACACTCTGTGTTGAAGAATCTATGCACGTTAAATTTGATGACAAAGAGCCTGGAAGTGAAACTCCAGAGAAAGATGAATGTTTTGCAAATATACAGGCTACTGAAGATACTTCGGAACCTGAT
The DNA here is from genome assembly GCA_958299785.1 of Medicago lupulina. Lineage (NCBI taxonomy): Eukaryota > Viridiplantae > Streptophyta > Magnoliopsida > Fabales > Fabaceae > Medicago > Medicago lupulina. The sequence goes on along the minus strand of OY283145.1, from coordinate 20,118,047 downwards.
CAGATTGAAGAATCTAAAGACAGTCCAGAAGCTGAACCAACTTTAGAAGCTCAAGATGAAGTAGCTTCTGATGAAGCTCAAGATGGCTCTCAACAAGCAAATCAATCCAAGAATTCATTCAAGTAGAAGTCTTCGCATCCGGAGGATCAAATCATTGGAAACAAAGACAATCCTAGAAAAACAAGAACATATTTCAGACCAGAAGAGTCTGATAGGATTGTTATCAGTGATTGAACCTGCTACAGTTGATGAAGCACTATCAGATGATGGATGGATATTAGGTATGGATGAAGGGCTTAATCAGTTTCAAAGAAATGATGTGTGGGATCTGGTACCCAAACCTCCTCAGAAGAACATTACTGGAACAAAATGGGTATTCAGAAACAAGCTGAATGAACAAGGTGAAGTAACCAGAAACAAAGCTAGACTTGTTGCACAATGTTACAGTCAACAAGAAGGCATTGATTACATTGAAACATTTGCTCCAGTTGCAAGATTGGAAGCAATCAGGTTACTTCTATCCTATGCAGTTAATCATGGGATAATATTATATCAAATGGATGTCAAGAGTGCATTTCTAAATCGAGTTATAGAAGAAGAATTGTTTGTGAAACAACCTCCTGGTTTTGAAGATCTTAAGCATCCTGACCATGTTTACAAACTTAAGAAATCACTATATGGCTTAAAACAAGCTCCTAGAGCTTGGTACGATAAACTGAGTAATTTCTTTATTAAAAATGATTTTAAAAGAGGTCAAGTTGACACGACACTCTTCAGAAGGACTCTTGAGAAAGACATTCTTGTTGTGCAGATATATGTTGATGATATAATATTTGGTTCTACTAATGCATCTCTTTGCAAGGAATTCTCTAAGTTAATGCAGGATGATTTTGATATGAGCATGATGGGAGAATTGAAGTTCTTCCTTGGTATTCAAATCAATCAATGTAAAGATGGAGTATATGTTCATCAAACAAAGTACACAAAGGAGCTTTTGAAGAAGTTCAAGCTAGAAGATTGTAAATTGATGAACACTCCAATGCATCCAACCTGTACCTTAAGCAAAGAAGATACTGGATCAAAAGTAGATCAAAAGCTGTATAGAGGTATGATTGGTTCTGTGTTATACCTCACTACATCTAGGCCAAATATTTTATTTAGTGTATGCTTGTGTTCAAGATTCCAGTCAGATCCTAGAGAATCTCATTTAACAACTGTTAAGAGAATCTTCAAGTATCTGAAAGGAACAACTAATCTAGGACTCTTTTATAGGAAATCTCTAGATTATCAGTTGGTTGGATTCTGTGATGCTGACTATGCTGGTGACAGGATTGAAAGAAAATCAACCAGTGGCAACTGCCAGTTCATGGGAGAGAATCTGATATCCTGGGCTAGCAAAAGACAAGCAACTATTGCTATGTCTACAGCAGAAGCAGAATACATCTCAGCTGCAAGTTGTTGTACACAACTACTCTGGATGAAACATCAGTCGGAAGATTATCAGATTAATGCTAAAAGTATTCCCATTTATTGTGATAATATTGCTGCTATTTGTTTGTCAAAAAATCCAATCCTAAATTAAAGAGCCAAGCATATTGAAATCAAACACCATTTTATTAGAGATTATGTTGAAAAAGGAGTCCTTGATATACAATTCATTGATACTGAACATCAGTTGGTTGATATATTCACTAAACCTTTAATTGTAGAAAGATTTGATTTTATAAAGAAAAATTTGAACATGCACTTTGTGTCAGATTAAAATTGCTTGCTTCTGAACTAGAAGTTAGGTCCTGAAGTTAGTCTTGAAGCTATGGTCCATCAGAAGCTCCTAATTGAGGTTCTGAGGAAAAAATGCATCTGAAGATGTCATCAGCACTTTAACTTCAGAAGCTGGATTTTGTGCTTCTGAATAGCAGAGCTAGTGGAAACGTTGGAGTTGCTTTCTGGCAACACCTGTCCCACTAACTTGACAGCGCATCTGAAGTTATCTGACGTGGCTTATTTGTATTGGTGTATAACTTAAAAGGGCAATGATGATTTTATGCTTTGAATGTACTATTTTCGCGCCCCCAACTGTCATTAATGCTATGTTTGTTTATCCCCTCTGAATTGCAATCGTTTGTTATTACTCAAAACACTTAGACAAATCACACACTACTCACTTCAGCGCCTACACTTTCTTTTCTCAACTATTCTCTACGAAGCAAAACTCCTTCTCTTCAATCAAAACCTAGAACCCTACAAATTTCATCATCATCAATGGCATCATATAGCTCAGTTCCAGAATCGACTATGCAAGAAATAACATAAGGAATGTCTACTCAACAGGAAATTCCTGCGTATGAGATTAAAGGAAGAACCATGTCTTTGGAAGAATCGGAGTTAACAGTACAAGTGGAGAGCCCAGTTGATTTCACTTCTCTGGCTTATCATGGCTACAATATCAAGGAATTCTACGAAGCTCAGGACCTCTTACACTACTTTGATATGCTTAATGGTCCAACCTATGTGAATCTCATAAGGCACTTCTAGGTAAGAGCCTCTGTTTATGATAAACATGCTGCTAAACTGGAAATGGAAGAAAAAGTGCTTATTGAGCCCTCTTTTGTTGGGAAATCAAGATAAGAAATGAGTCTGGAACCTTTTGTTGATACTGAGATCAGATCAAGTATCATGGGTGTACCGGTCTTTATCTCTCAAGATATTATAGCGTATGTGATTAGAAGAGCTTCTGAAGGAAGTTTCAAGGATGAATTAGATAATAACAAGAAGAGTCCTTGGAATGAGATTGTAAATCAAACCATGTATAACAGCAAAAAGAAAGGTGCCTACAGTGACTTGAGCATGGAGAAGAAGATGCTTATGAAGATACAGAATGAGAATCTTCTGCCTAAGGGAGGAGTGTAACACCCTGTTTTCCCAACATAAAAATTTCTTAAATAAATCAGAGTAATCACATAACGGAATGTCACATTTCTCAAAAATCTCAAATATGAATAAATAACAATTTATTCCTCCATAAATTAGTCATCGTAATAATTCAAAACTTTGCAGCGGAATAACATAAAAGTCTTGGCACGCAAGCCTCATCATAGAAATCTCATAAATCAAAGTCAACAGATTTGTCATAAAACTTCATAAGTAATACGTAAGGAATAGAAAGCAATAACAAAGATCCCCATCCCGTTACGTATCAGAGCACCTAAGACACAACCGAGGGAAGTCCTCACACGACTGCACCTATTGTTGATTACCTGCAAGTTAAGAGCAACATTTTCAAGAAGAAGGGGTGAGATTCACAAAACAATAATATTAAGCATATAATTCAACAATTATATTTAACAATCAAAACATAGTCAAACATGTCATAAAAATGATCATTTAGCATCTTGGAATCAAACTTCATAATCAACATCATAATCAACTTGACAACATGACAATGTAACTCTAGCTCGACTCTGAAACTCTAACATCTTAATCATGCATGTGGTACCAATCTAGGGCATAAGCCCTCGTCGCTTTGAGCATAAATATACTCCCAGGGCATAAGCCCTCGTCGCTATTGAGCAAAAGCTACAGGGCATAAGCCCTCATCTCTGTTGAGTAAAAACTCCAGGGCATAAGCCCTCATCTTTAAATGAGTATGCATGAGACTCAATCTCTTACGTCTTAGACATCATGAACATCTTAATGAATCCAACAATTTGGAACAACATCTTAGACCGACATATGCAGCTTAATCTCAATTATAAACAGCAACATGGCAGCAATAAACAGTCATAAGATATAACAATATCAATGAAATCATCATTCAGAACGTCGCGTATATTTCACATATATTTCATATGATTCATAAATCATTAACAACAACATGGCAGCAATAAACAATCATAGGATATAACAATATCAAATACAATTGTCCTCTCAAACATCACATATAATTCACATATATTTCATATAATAGAATACATGTAATACAAATCAATTAGCAACAACATTTAATCATCTTATAACAACTTTACAGATTATCATTAATATTGTAATTAGCCTCCATTCATACCCAAGGATCAACTCTCAAAGTCTCGTGCAAAGCAGAACGTTTCAGAAGCTAAACCTCTAGTTCAGGAGCAAAGCTCTTCTGGAGCTAAGTTGTTCAGGTGCTAAGTTCTTTAGAAGCTAAGTTGTTCAGGAGCTAAACTCTTCAGAAGCTAAGTTGTTCAGGAGCACAGTTACTCATGAGCAAAGTGGTTCAGGAGCATAGTTACTCGGGAGCTTGTTCAAAAGCTAAACCTCTAGTTCAGAAGCTAAACTGCTCAAAAGCTAAACCTCTAGTTCAGGAGCAAAGCTCTTCAGGAGCTAAGTTGTTCAGAAACAAAACTTGGTACGGGGTTACGAAACTTTTCACCAAAAATCCCATTTTACACCAATCTTAAACCCAAATTCAACTGAAACGTCTGCACTAAGGCTGTTCTATCATCTGTAAGCAGTACCTACGTCAATTCTACAGGTTTCTCATCATCTGATCATCAAATCGTTGCTTTTAACCAAATTCTCAAATCCTCAAATCAACTGAATTGTTTGCACTAAGGTTATTCTATGATCTGTAACCAGATTCTACATCAATTCTATGGTGGTTCATCATCTAATCATCAATTTGTAACTTTAACCTAGTTCTCAAATCCTCAAAAACTAATCCCTAACATGTTAAATATAATCATGTGAATTACAGATTAATATAATTGTATGCTTGGTTCACCCTTACCTTAGATTGTTTTTTGAAATCCCAAGGCTGCGTTCTTCGTTCTTGATGTTCTCTCGTGTTCTCCTCTTCTCTAGCCTTTCTCCCTTTTTCTCCCAAAACTGATCGTACGTATAACAACTCTTAACCTAGTTTTCCTTTTTATAACCCCTTAACAATTCTATCTTATTACTCTTTCTCCCCAAAACTCTTTAAAATTACTAAACAGCCCAACGTCTCAATACTTATTTTATTTTCAAATCTTATTTTATTAAACAATAAAATAAGTCACCACATCATATAAAATCACTAAAAATCACATAAATCTTAATTCTCCACATCTCATAAAATATATATAAATATATCTAGACTCTTCAAATGAATCAAATAATTAAATAATTAAAAATAATTCTAAGTGGGCGTTACAACTCTCCCCAACTTATAAGATTTTCGTCCTCGAAAATTTACCTCATGCAAACAACTCTGAATAAGATTCCAGCATCTTACTCTCAAGCTCCCACGTCAAGCTTTCACTAGTCGCTCCTTCCCAAACGACTTTCACAAGAGGTATCTCCTTGCCTCTCAACTTCTTCACTTCACGGCCTTCAATCCTCACTGGTAAGGTCTCAATCGTAAGGTTATCTCTAACTTGCACATCATCTCTCTGGATCACATGAGATGGATCCGAAACATACTTCCGAAGTTGCGACACATGAAACACATCGTGCAAATTCGAAAGATGCGGTGGTAAACCCACTCGGTACGCCACCGTTCCAAATCTTTCTGATATCTGATACGGACCAATAAACTTCGGAGTCAACTTCTTTGACTTCAATGCACGACCCACACCGGTCATGGGAGTAACTCTTAGGAATACATGATCTCCCTCTCGAAACTCAAGGTCTTTCCTTTGCTTATCATGATAACTCTTTTGTCAACTCAGCGACACTTTCATCTTCTCTTGGATCATCTTTACCTTCTTAATAGTCTGCTGAACAATCTCTGGTCCTAAAACCACATTCTCACCTGACTCAAACCAACACAACGGAGTTCCACATCTCCGACCATACAAAGCCTCAAAAGGTGCCATTCCAATACTAGATTGATAACTATTGTTGTACGTGAACTCTATCAATGGAAGATGACTATCCCAAGTTCCTCCTTGCTCAAGTACACAAACTCTCAATAAGTCTTCCAACGACTGAATTGTTCTTTCCGACTGACCATCTGTCTGCGGATGATATGTCGAACTCAACCTCAACTGAGAACCTAAAGCCTTTTGCAGACTCTTCCAAAATCTAGAAGTAAACCTTGGATCTCTATCTGACACAATGCTCGACGGAACACCATGCAGCTTCACTATTTCACGAATATAAATCTCCGCCAACTGCGATACAAGAAAACTGATGTTAATCGGAATGAAATGAGCCGACTTCGTCAATCTGTCAACAATCACCCAAATAGCATCATTCCCTTTAGGAGTATTCGGCAAACTCGTCACAAAATCCATAAATATACTATCCCATTTCCATTCTGTCACATCTAAAGGTGTCATCAACCCAGCAGGTTTCTGATGCTCTACTTTCGACTTCTGACAAATCAAACAAGAATACACGAACTGTGACACGTCACGTTTCAATCCAGACCACCAAAACAACTTCTTCAAATCCTGATACATCTTGGTAGCTCCCGGGTGAATACTCAAGCTACTTCTATGACTCTCTTCAAGAATCATCTTCTTCATCTCATCATTGTCAGGAATACAAATTCTACCTCAGAATCTCAACACACCATGCTCGTCAACCTTAAAGTCACTATCCTCAGTCTGATTACTAGCAACCAACAAATCCACAAACTTAACATCCGCTTTCTGCGCTTCTTTATACTTTTCAAGAAATCACTATCAATCTTCAACATTCCTAGCTTCATGTAACACCCCGTTTTCCCAACTTAAAAATTTCACATATAAATCAGAGTATTTCAACATAAACGGAATGTCACACTTCTTTCCATAAAATCATAAGTAGAATAAAAATCCTTTATTTCATCGCAGCGGAATTAATTCAACATCTAAAATAGTCTTTGGCACGAAGGCCTCATCATAAATATCTCATAAATCAAATCCAACAATATAGTCATAAAATCTCATTAAACAATACGTAAGGAATAGAAAAGCAATAACAAGTTCCCATCCCGTTACGTATCAGAGCACCTAAAGACACACGTGAGAGAGTCCACTCACGACCGCGACTAATCCTGATTACCTGTTAGTTACCCATGGTGGGCAAACAGAAGGGGTGAGATACACATTCAATAATAATAATGTATAATCAATCAAGTTAATGAAAACAACAACAATTCAATGACAAGCATCATCAGGTTCACACACACACACACACACACACACACATATATATATATAAATACACCAACAACAGAATCATCAATCAACAAAACATCATATAGTCATAGCAAAATAGGCATCATCTAGCATCATAATTATCGTCCTAAATCACCTTATACATCATCAAGCACACCATTCACGAAACACGTTAAACGTCAATCAAGAATATCTTCACGAAATATCATCAAGAACATCAAGAACAATCATCATCACAAATGCATCACAAACCATCATAAATCATCATCTTAACAACCATCTCAAACATCACATCATCATCACAAATCATCGTCACGACATCTCATAAGACACGACTCGACAAATGCGACTATGCAACTTAATCTTCTAAATCATGCATGTGGTACCAATTCATAGTATTAATATACTGTCAGGCATCAAGCCCCCATCGCTATTGAGCTAAAGCTCCATCGTGTTGAGTACAAAGCTCCAGGGCATCAAGCCCCCAACAATGAAATGCAAATGCATGGACTCGACCTCTTAAACATCTTAAAACAACAACCTCTTAAGTAAGTCCAATAATTTGGAACATCATCAACATCAACTTAGACCGACTCATGCAACTTAGTTAAATAACAACAGCAACATAGACAGTAAACAAAACAGCATGACATAATAATATCAAATGCAAGTCATCAATATCTCAAATATTCATATATAATTCAAGTAATGCGTATACAATTATATCACAATATGAACATCATCAAATCATCATAAATCAGTTTCACATATCATCATTAATATCATATATAATATTCATAACTAATTCATCAATCATAAACAACATCATACTCATGGACATATACATTCATACAACACTTCATCAATCATAAACAATATCGTATTCACAAACATATACATACATCATATAACGACATAATCATCACATCATAAACATCATCATGTAACAACATAAATATCACATCAACACACATCATCAAATAACACATCTTTAAATCACACATCTTCGGAAAGCACATATACATTAATCAACTACATCCATATCAAACCAAAACATTCTTCAAAAATAAAGCAAGTTGATCAATAAAACATAAGCCAAATACTCATAAAACACTCCGACTAAATCCCTAATACTTAAGTTTGAAGTTGGGAAACCAACCATAAGTTTTGGACTAACTTGGGATTAGTTAACCTAAGTTTTCTTAAAATTTTCTAAAGACTTACTTGGACTATTTTTATCATAACTCGAGATTTACAAAACATTTTCGAGTCAAACCAGTGCCATTAGAAAGCTAACTCAATTATCTACAACTTTCATGTTTACACCTAAGACCAATTATGTACCAATCAATACCAGTTTTCATTTCAAATTCGGACAAAGTTGTGCTGAAATTCATAAAAATTCACTGTGACCTACGTTCAGTAATTTGACCATAACTCAAGTTCTATAAATCATTTTGACGTGAGACCAACGACATTAGAAAGCTAACATTCATACCTACAACTTTCGTGTCTACACCGAAAGCTAGTTCAAAACAGAAACTGATGCAAAAGACGCAACAACATGAAACAGGGTATGCTGTCAAAGGTAGCTCTCGGGAAAACTCTATTTTTCACTCAAAAACCCAAATTTCATCTACCCAAATCCCAAATTTGATAGAGAACAATGTTTACAGGTTCTATATACAACATAACAATCAAAACAACACAGAAACATGCATTAAACAACACAATTCATCACATCATATCAATTATCATAAACTTTCTAAACCCTAAACCTAGAACACAATTTCATCAACAATCAAAATTATATATACATATTATTGAAGGAATCCCACCCTTACCTTAATTTGGTCTCCTGAATCAAGCTGCGTTCTTCTTAGGTTTTTCTTCTCTCTTTCGCGCCTCCTCTCTTTTTCTCTAGGTTTCTCCAAAAGTTATATCATGTACTAAATAATTCTAACCCTAATTCTCTTATTTATATTCTCTTACTCATCTTATCTTATTTCTACTCCTTCCCTCAAATTCTCTAAAATTATGTAACAACCCATATTTAATTAAATATATTATATTATATCATCGTATCTTATTATTTCTAAAACAAATATATTTCTACATAACAAAGATATTTCTATAACAAATATATCTCTACATAACAAACAAACATATTTCTATAACAAATATATCTCTACATAACAAACAAACATATTCCTATAACAAATATATCTCTACATAACAAACATATTTCTATAACAAATAACACAATATATTTTTACACAAAATAACATATATATTTCTACACCAAATAATACATATATTTTTATAACAAATAACATAGTATTTCTACACCACATAACAAATATATTTTTACACCAAATAACATAATATCTCTACACCAAATAACATATATATTATAATATAATATGCTACTAAAACACCAACATATAACACAAAAATAACACACATCACCATAAATCAAATAAATTATTTAAAAAGACTCTAAACTCAATCAAATAATTAAATAAATAAAATAGTTCAAAACGGGCGTTACACTTCACACTCTGAGGTGACAATTCACAGACTAAACTCAAATCTCTAAACTGTTCCAGCAACTCAAACTCTTTAGCCATCATAGCAGACATATGTACAGTCTTCCTACTTAAGGCATCTGCAACCACATTAGCTTTACCTGGATGATAATTCAACCCACAGTCATAGTCTTTCAATAATTCGAGCCACCTTTGCTGTCTCATATTCAATTCCTTCTGATCAAACAAATACTTCAAGCTTTTGTGATCACTGAACACTTCAAATCTTCAACCATACAAGTAATGTCTCAAAATCTTAAGCACAAATACCACTGCAGCTAATTCAAGATCATGAGTAGGGTAATTCCGTTCATGAATCCTCAATTGTCTTGACGCATAAGCAACTACTTTATTATCTTGCATAAGCACACCACCTAAGCCCAACTTGGACGCATCACAATATACAACAAAAGGTTCATCGGACTTCGGCAAAATCAAAACTGGAGCCGTCGTCAAACGCTTCTTCAATTCATTAAAACTATTCTCACATTGGACATCCCACACAAAAGCTTTACTTTTACACGTCAACTGCGTTAACGGAAGTGCCAACTTAGAAAATCCTTCTGTAAATCTTTTGTAATAGCCAACTAAACCCAAAAAGCTTATAATCTCTGTAACCGACTTAGGAGTCTCCCATCTTGATACAACATCAACTTTAGACGGATCAACTGCAATACCCTTACCAGAAATAACATGGCCAAGAAAACTCACCTCTTTCAACCAGAACTCGCACTTTGATAACTTGGCAAATAGCTTCTTCTCTTTCAACACTGGCAAAATAAATTTCAAATGCTCAGCATGTTCTTCTTCAGTCTTGGAATATATCAAAATGTCATCGATAAACACAACCATGAAGCGATCCAAATAAGCATGAAAGATCCTATTCATGTACTCCATAAACACACCAGGTGCATTAGTAACACTGAAAGGCATCACCGTATAATCATAATGCCTATAACGCGTCCTAAACGTCGTCTTCTGCATATCTTCATCTTTAACTTTAATCTGGTGATTACCCGACCTCAAATCAATCTTGCTAAACATGCGTGCACCCACTAACTGATCTATCAAATCATCAATCCACGAAAGTGGATACCTATTCTTTATAGTTACTTTATTCAACTGTCGATAATCAATGCACAACCTCATACTACCATCTTTCTTCTTTACTAGCAACACCGGCGCTCCCCAAGGTGAAACACTTGGTCTAACAAACTTTTTATCAAGAAAATCCTCTAACTGTTTCTTCAGCTCAGCCAACTCAAAAGCTGACATACGATAAGGTGTCATAGACACAGGCTTCGTTTCAGGAACACGATCAATCGAAAATTCAACTTCTCTCTCTGGCGGCACATCAGGAATCTCATCGGGAAAAACTTCTAGAAAATCACACACAATTTGCAATTTATCAATCGCGGCTTGATTCTCAATAGACAAAGATGCCATCAAGGAAAACATCAACATCCCATCACGTTCTAACTGCTTCAGCTTCTTAATAGACAAAAACTCTGCTCCACTTTCTTCTTCAGCAGAAGAGAAATACACCGATCTACTAAAACAATTGATATGAACATGGTTATACTCCAACCAGTTCTCTACACAATAAACAACAATCAGGACAACACAATGGCGGTATTTCAACTGCCGCACGACACAACGCGACTCAACTACTTGGCCGGATGGACCGACCTGCTCAGATACCAATTGTAACACCCCGTTTTCCCAACTTAAAAATTTCTTAAATAAATCAGAGTAATCACATAACGGAATGTCACATTTCTCAAAAATCTCAAATATGAATAAATAACAATTTATTCCTCCATAAATTAGTCATCGTAATAATTCAAAACTTTGTAGCGGAATAACATAAAAGTCTTGGCACGCAGGCCTCATCATAGAAATCTCATAAATCAAAGTCAACAGATTTGTCATAAAACTTCATAAGTAATACGTAAGGAATAGAAAACAATAACAAAGATCCCCATCCCGTTACGTATCAGAGCACCTAAGACACAACCGAGCGAAGTCCTCACACGACTGCACCTATTGTTGATTACCTGCAAGTTACCCATACGAAGAGCAACATTTTCAAGCAGAAGGGGTGAGATTCACAAAACAATAATATTAAGCATATAATTCAACAATTATGTTTAACAATCAAAACATAGTCAAACATGTCATAAAAATGATCATTTAGCATCTTGGGATCAAACTTCATAATCAACATCATAATCAACTTGACAACATGACAATGTAACTCTAGCTCAACTCTGCAACTCTAACATCTTAATCATGCATGTGGTACCAATCCAGGGCATAAGCCCTCGTTGCTTTGAGCATAAATATATTCCCAGGGCATAAGCCCTCGTCGCTATTGAGCAAAAGCTCCAGGGCATAAGCCCTCATCTCTGTTGAGTAAAAACTCCATGGCATAAGCCCTCATCTTTAAATGAGTATGCATGAGACTCAATCTCTTATGTCTTAGACATCATGAACATCTTAATGAATCCAACAATTTGGAACAACATCTTAGACCGACACATGCAGCTTAATCTCAATTATAAATAGCAACATGGCAGCAATAAACAGTCATAAGTTATAACAATATCAATGAAATCATCATTCAGAACGTCACATATATTTCGCATATATTTCATATGATTCATAAATCATTAACAACAACATGGCAGCAATAAACAGTCATAGGATATAACAATATCAAATACAATTGTCCTCTCAAACATCACATATAATTCACATATATTTCACATAATAGGATACATGTAATACGAATCAATTAGCAACAACATTTAATCATCTTATAACAACTTTACATATTATCATTAATATTGTAATTAGCCTCCATTCCTACCCGAGGATCAACTCTCAAAGTCTCGTGCAAAGCAGAACTGTTCAGAAGCTAAACCTCTAGTTCAGGAGCAAAGCTCTTCTGGAGCTAAGTTGTTCAAGAGCTAAGCTCTTCAGAAGCTAAGTTGTTCAGGAGCACAGTTACTCAGGAGCAAAGTGGTTCAGGAGCACAGTTACTCGGGAGCTTGTTCAAAGGCTAAACCTCCAGTACATAAGCTAAACTGCTCAGAAGCTAAACCTCTAGTTCAGGAGCTAAGTTATTCAGAAACAAAACTTGGTACGGGGTTACGAAACTTTTCACCGAAAATCTCATTTTACACCAATCTTAACCCCAAATTCAACTGAAACGTCTGCACTTAGGCTATTCTATCATCTGTAAGCTGTACCTACGTTAATTCTACAGGTTTCTCATCATCTGATCATCAAATCGTCACTTTTAACCTAATTTTCAAATCCTCAAATCAACTGAATTGTTTGCACTAAGGTTATTCTATGATCTGTAACCAGATTCTACATCAATTCTACGGTTGTTCATCATCTAATCATCAATTCGTAACTTTAACCTAGTTCTCAAATCCTCAAAGACTAATCCCTAACATGTTAAATATAATCATGTGAATTACAGATTAATATAATTGTATACTAGGCTCACCCTTACCGTAGATTGTTTTCTGAAATCCCAAGGTTGCGTTCTTCGTTCTTGTTGTTCTCTCGTGTTCTCCTCTTCTCTAGCCTTTCTCCCTTTTTCTCCCAAAACTGATCGTACGTATAACAACTCTTAACCTAGTTTTACTTTTTATAACCCCTTAACAATTCTATCTTATTACTCTTTCTCCCCAAAACTCTTTAAAATTACTAAACAGCCCAACGTCTCAATACTTATTTTATTTTCAAATCTTATTTTATTAAACAATAAAATAAGTCACCACATCATATAAAATCACATAAATCTTAATTCTCCACATCTCATAAAATATATATAAATATATCTAGACTCTTCAAATGAATCAAATAATTAAATAATTAAAAATAATTCTAAGTGGGCGTTACAAGGAGGTTCTGATCAACCCTCTTTGGAACATAGGGTATTTCTTCACTAATTCATCAAGAAAGAAAAAGCAAATGTACCCAAATACATCTTCAAACACATGATCAAGGCTCTGAAAGAGAGTCAGACAATCAAGAGATCATGGATTCCCTATGGTAGACTAATCTCAGAGATTCTCCATCAAGGAGGATTTTTGAAGGCTTTGAGTGAAACAAGAGGTTTCACAGATCAGCAGCTAGGTACAGTCACAGGGAAAATCATCAATGGAAGTACCTTGAGAAACATGACTCTAACCTGGAAGGATGCTTACAAGAAATTAGAAACAGACTTGAAGGAATCCAGAACCATATCAAACCTTATGGAAGGATTTCCCCCAATCTGCAAACAAGACCCTCTTAATGTTCAACTGTACTTCATACACGATACTCTGCAAAGCACTAGAGAGAATATCCAACTGGAGGCGAATATGAAGCCTTAATTGCAGGTCTAACAATGAGGCTGAATATGAAGCCTTAAGTTTCGACTTGATAAGTTTTGTTCTAACAAAGAGGCTGAATATGAAGCCTTAATTGCAGGTCTTCAAATTTTACTGAAACTGGGGGCAAAACATGTCAAAATTAAAGGAGATTTTGAATCAGGTCTTCAAATTTTACTGGAATTGTGTTAAAGAAAATTAGTCATTTACTTTGTAACTGCTAAGGCGTTGTTAAAACATTATGACGGGGCGAACATTCAACATGTGCCACGAATTTAAAACCAAGAAGCAAATGATTTAGCACAAATGGCATCAGGTTATAGAATATCCAAAATAAAGTTTGAGGAGCTCATTAAAATAAGAGAAAAACTTGCCTTAAAGAAATCTGCTCCAGATAAATTGCCAACACCAAAACTTGGGGGGGCAAGAGAGTCGATTCGAAATGGTGAAATTTATGCCGAAATTTTTGCCATAGATAATTTATAAGATGATGATTGGCGAAAAGCAAATTTTGAATATTTGTAAAATCCCACAGGGAACAACAGTTGAAAAACTAGGTATAGAGCCTTAAGGATGTCAAGAATGGCAGACGCATGCAGGAATTCAACACGTCCCTCCGAGCGAGTTGCATTCGATTGTAAAACCTTGGCCGTTTAGAGGATGAGCTTTGGATGTAATTGGTGAAATAAAACCTGGCTCTTCAGGAAAACATAAAAACGACGGAAAGCGAGGCAAGTTATTTGAGGCCTCAGAGGACTTACAAATGGGAGGAATTCTGTCCCCAAAGTTCCGAGGCAAGTTATTTGAAGATGAAAACTTAAAAACGAAGGAAAATCGAAGATTGGGCCCAAGAAATAGATATGATGCGCCTAGGGCATGGACAAATGCATTGGGTATGAAATTCACATCTTATGTGCCTAGTGCATCATCCATGCGCCAAGGGAATGCAATGCGATACACTCACATGCGCCTAGGGTGTTTTGCATGTGCCCCGTGCATGCAAAAACTTGGGACGCAACTATCTTTTCTTGCTTCGGTGTTGGGTAAAGCCCTCACATTTAGCCCAAACTCAGGTAGAAACTCTCACTATAAATACTAGTCTTCCTCATTCAGAACTTCTCGTTCAGAACCGTGGCAGTTCAAGAGGAACACAACTTTGAAGCTTCGGGAGAGTTTATGTCTTCTTGATTTCCTAGGGTATGTTTTTATCTTTAGTAATTTGTTTTTAGTTACCATGTGTAACAAAATCTTTTTATGTTAGCGTCCAAAGATGAACCTCTGTATATTTTTGTTGGATATTTATTTAATATAATATGTCATTTATTTTATTTTATTTTATTTATTTTTTTGTCCGCTATTAAGTTTTATTAGAAAGTAGTTTATTTTTGTGAGAGGTGCAACCTTAGATTAGGTACTTATGTTGTGACTGGGCCTAATATTACTATCACTAACCAAATGCTTATATCTCGATATTTATATCCCTTTACTAATAACTAACTATCTAAGAAGTAAATGATTATTAGCTAGCCAAAGATACTATAAAAATTGTTGACGGTTTGTTGATCCTGAAACTGTCAAATGAAAATCAATCTTGAAATTGGAAAGACAGTAAACATTAATAGAAAAGCTGTTACGTTAGCGCAAATAGTAGAAAAGGAGTGAATCTTGTGACGTTTGATATTAAGAATAATGTTCTCCTGGGTCTAGAAGATTTTTTTGAAGAAAGGTCCAGAAGATTTGACCTTGACCTAGTTCGAAAAATAATAAATAATAAACTTCTGGTTACAATAGCCAAATTATTTATTTTGTTTTACATAACATTAGTCAAATGTTTTGTCAAAAAGTGTAGTCAAATGTCAAAATATATGAAATATATTGAAATATTATAAATTAAATATTAAATAAATTTATATACATTGTCAAATGTTATGTCTGCTGTGTTATTAAAAAAAGTATTGTTAATGAATGCTACATGACACTCTTTAAACAAGCGTAGTCAAATTTATTCCATTTTCATTAATATTTCACTCCAGAAATACTTTTTCATTCAATTCAATTTACTAGTTAGGTAATTATAATATTGTCGAGAGCGTGTGAACAAATTTCTTTTACTAAATTATTCAAAAAATATATATATATTTTTATGACACATGGTATCACCAATATTTGAACTATATATAGACCTAATTGTTGGTTAATGTATCAATATAGAAAACCAATTTAAAGTTCCCATATACCATAAGAAAAATGAAATCCACCTCATTTTCTCCATCATCATTGTTCATCATTTGTTTCTGCCTCATATTTTATGTTTCTGTACCAGCACTATGTGTCAGCTTGTATGAAACTGTATGCAGTGAGGCCAGGCAAGATGCCAATGCTTGCTTGAATCTTTTAAAATTCGACTCAAAAATCACCTCAGCCACAAATTATCATGACCTCTCCAAGTCTATCGTGATTTTTGCATTTAACAAGGGGCTAGAGGCTCAAGCTTTTCTTTTAAAAGTGGCAAAACAATTTCCCAATGATAAAGCTGTTAGTCAATGTGCAAATGAATTCTACATAATGAGTATTCAAAATTTTGGAAGTGCAATGATTGATGTGGATAAGGATCCTCAAAATGCAAAAAATGATGTTAAAACTGCTGGTAATGGACCTTCGGATTGTGAGAAGGCTATTCAAAATGACAAGGGAATTCATGATCCCGCAATCCATGCTAAAAACAATGAGATCTCTTTACTTAGTGAAATTTCCTTTTTAGCTATAAATCATCTTACATAGTGAAGGGTTATGAAATAAACCATGGAAAATTGTTGGCCTAATAATTTAGGATTTCCTATGTACCCAAATAAAATTGTTTTTCGTAATGTTCTTATTCTAAAGTATGCTTCGCCATTTAAATTTTATGATTGCGTAAAATTAATTATTATTTAAAACTCAATTTAATTTATATTTGATGATATACGATGTCCATTCTTTTAAATATATTCGAAGAATTTTTTGAAGATTTATTTAAAAAAAAAAAAAAAAATTTGTTACAGTTGAAATAATTAATTGTGTGCTTAAAATTAAGATTGACCACGAACCATTTACTCTTACTATTGTGAAGAAATCATATTTTTTTTATGGTTAAATGAATTAATCGTGTGCTCGAAAAAAATATGGAATTCAATGGCGATTTTTGTGCGACAAATACACTGTTCATTGTCACCTTACTCTAGCTTTCTTCCAAGTTAGGTAACCTCTTACCCTTTTGTCTTTCCTTTTGATTTTCCTACCGATCATCATGAATCACGTAGTAATACCATGGCCTCCCCTTCTAGATCCCTACCCAATACTTCAGATCTCTCAAAAAACAACCAAAAACGATAAAAACCCTAGCTCTTCGAAAACTACCACATTTCAATTTGAAAACACAAAATATCCATCGATTATCCCATGTAAATGCTTAGACATAGATTCACCTTACCAAAATCTGAACAAAAAACCAACCCAGACAACAAATACACAATCCAAAACGTTTGATCAAGCTTTATCAAACATCTGTTATATACCAACTTTTCAACATCCTCAACCGGTTTTTAAGGGTGATAACCTTGCTATTGCTATTCCTGAGGAGGAATATATGGTAGGGATTGCAGCATGCAAGCATAACCTACATGCAAGAATCATTTGGCCCAAAGGTGCTACGCCACTCACTGTTTTTGCCTTGCGCACCAAACTTTCCACTATGTGGAAGGGTCTCAACAACTAGGGAGTTTCCTCATTGGGAAAAGGGTTCTATGAGTTCATTTTTTCAAGTTTGGAGGATGTGAAAAGTGTTAGGTCCCTTGCTTCATGGAATTTGAACCTTGGTGTATTAAAGTTATTTGCTTGTACAAGGGGTTTTAACCTTAGTTCTTAATACAACCCTTCAGCTCAAAGTATGGGTTAGAATTTATGGGCTAGCTCAAGAATATTGGCGTCCTAAGATCCTATTTGCCCTTGCAAGCAGTGTGGGAACACCAATTTGTACAAACTCTTCCTTAACAAAGCCTATGATGGAGATAATCGTTGGTCAGTTTGCAAGAGTATTGGTGGATATGGATGTTACTCAAGATTTGAGGTAAAAGGTTCTTGTAGAAAGGAAAGGGCATGATTTCTTTGTTGATCTGGTTTATGAGAATATCCCTGGTTTTTGTAATTATTGTAAGAAAATAGGTCATCATGTGGATATTTCAAAAAGAGTGCCTAAACAGAATACTATGTAGTTTGTACAAGGAAAAGATGGGAGGAAAAATGAGGGGACTAAAGAAAATGACCCTATTGATATTGATGAAAAGAAGAACCAAGATGAGGATGTTTCAGCAATCAACCCTGAGAAATCAATAGACAACTTCACACAAAATGCAGAAGAAATAGTGCATCAAAATAGATTTGAAACTCTACTGAATGATGAGGAAATTGATCAAATTAAATCAGCAACGAGAGCATATGATACTCAACTTGAGTTGGAAGTGAATGAGGAGTTGGAGAGGCAAGAAAAGCTTGGTGAGATTATAAGAAATGCTGAAGAAGTGAGTTCCCAAGGTTTTGAGTTTGTTGATGATACTCAGGATATCTCTAAGAACCCTGAAGCACGAATTGTTAAAGATGACCAAGAAGTGGACTAAGCAGCATTAGAAAAGAAGAATAAAGTTTTTTATATCAATCTTGGGATAATATAGTTGAGAATGAGGAAGCATAAATAAGACTGCTAAATGATATATAATCAACTTATGCAATTGAAGAACCAAGTAACATAGATGATTTTCAAGTGGTTAGATCAAACAAGACTAAGAAGAACGCTATTACATTAAAGAGTGATTATAGCACTAGAGGTAAAGCTGGTAATCTCAAACCTTTTAGATGAAGATCCTCTATTGGAACATAGACTATAGAGCATAATGAGACAATAACTTTGACTACGGAAAGTAGTGCAATCATTAAGAAGCTTCTGCCAAAGCTTGGGGATCAAGGTAGTTTTTGGGAGTGAGGCCATTGATAAGGCCATGTGCGATTTAGGGGCTAGTATTAGTTTGTTACCCTTGTCCCTCTTTAAGAGGATGGGTATAGGTGAGTTGAAGCCTACCGAGGTGACCCTAAAGTTAGTTGTTCGTACCACAATCCACCCCATTGGATTCATTGAGGACATACTCGTCGAGGTAGGAGGGATATATATCCCAACTGATTTTATAGTTCTAGACATGAATGAGGATGACCAAGTGCCTATACTTTTAGGGAGGCCCTTTCTTGCAACTACGGGGGCTATTGTTGATGTTAAGGGTGGTAGGATTGCTTTTCAAGTTAGTGATGAGATGGTAGGTTTTTGAATGGAAACTGTTAATAAGGAGCCTTTTGATTTTTCTTTTTGCATGCTTAATGATCATAGTGTGAAAGAATGTTTCTTAGCGTCATCTGCACAATATGATCTCTTTGATCCATTTTGATAAGTGTTACTAACCGTCAAGCTAATGACTCTAAAAGAGCGCTTCGTGGGAGGCAAGCCACGAGTTTTGTTGCTTTTATTTTGCTTGTTTTGTGTTTCTTTATTTTGTTTTGTAGGTGATTGTCCAAAGTGAGAAAGAAAAAGCGAAGAAATTTTTTTTGACCCTAAGTGACCACTAGACTGCACGGCCTATGCCTGCAGCGGCACAGCCGTGCCAACCTGAAGCCTTATTGACCAACCAAAACTCCAGGGGGTTGGCACAGGCTGTGTGGCCAGAGGCACGGCCGTGCACGACCCCAGCCTCATTTTTACCAAATTTTTCCCTTCTTCTTCCTCATTCTTCAACACCAAATTCTTTCAACTTCACTTCTCTCTCTAAAAACTCCATAACCCCAACCTCCAAACCTCCATAACTTCCTCCAAACTTCACCAAATCTTCAAATTTTCGATCAAAAACAACAATCACCCACCCCTATCCCAACATCAAAAATTTCGAATTCCCAATAACACTAACCTAAAAACCCCAAAATCTTCATCAACCTTCAACCAAACACTCAAAAATCTTCCTTAAACACCAACCCCACGACTAAAACCATCCTTCCCACACAAAACCTTACCCAACCTTAACCACCCCCAAAACCCACCCAAGTTAACTTTGGTCAAATGGCTTCAAAGAGAAGTGGAAAGGAAGCTGGAAGCTCTTCAGGGCCTGCTCAGAAAAGGGCATCCGTCCGAAACCACGACATTGACTTCAAGGATGCCGAACAAAGGAATAGGTATAAAAATCTTATCTCTAAACCTATGACTCCTTGCAGGTATCCTGATAATAATACTATGGAAAAATTGGGCATCAGAGATAGTGTGTTTAAATTGCTAAATAGACTAGGCTGGGTTGATTTGCTGAGACCTATGAGGGGGTTCGAAAATTTCACCTATGAATTTTTAAGCTCAATTTCTTTTACTAAAGATAGGTCGAGATCAGAGAACCCCGAGCATATAGTCTCTTTCCGACTCTTAAATGTTGATTATGAGATGTCCTTAGAAAATTTTTGCACTGAAATGGGCTTCGCAAATGCGGGCTATATTCATGACTCTTGGGATCATGATTTAAGACCGATCGACTATGATGTTGTAGCCTTTTGGAAGCATATCACAGGAATAAGACATTATAACTCTCGTTCCAAAAAGGCTAACAACATCCACAACCCAATGCTTAGGTATATTCCGAGGGTTATGGCTTGCACAATCTGGGGTAGGAAAGAGGTAGGACCAACTAGGACGGATGAGCTCTTTATGCTATGGGCTATGCTTTATGACCGCCCTGTAAACACCTGCTACTATTTACTTGATCATCTCTCCTTTATTGGTAAAAAGTGAAGGTGAGAAAAACACAAGAAGGGGGGGGTTGAATTGTGTTAGCTTTTTCTTCGTTTTCTCCTACTGAAGTCACTGATCAGAAGCAGTTAAATTACATCTTCTGAAGTGATGTTCAGATTCTAAATACAGCGGATAAAAATAGAGAGAGAGAAAGAAAAAAGACACAAAGCAATTATACAGGTTCCTTCCACAAACCGGAAGTAGTCCTGTCCCCCTTGCACTTCCAAGGAGAGTTCACTAAAAATGTAATATCTGATTACAAATGCTCACTGCTAAAACTTAGCATGAGACTTCAAACTACTCAAGCACAACTGCAAGAGATTTCCTATGCTCCTAAACACAATCAAGAGACTTCTTTGCTCAAGCACAACTGCAAGAGACTTCTATTCAAATAGAATTACAAAGAAAAATGTTTGAGTTTGAACACTTGATATACAATCAGTGGTGTTCACAATACAAATCAGATACAGACTCTTAAGACTCTAGAATTTCTAAGATATGAACTTTGATAAGAAGAGATTTGGCGCTTTTAAATTGTTGTTAAGTCTCTCACAATTCTCTAAGTCTTCACTCCTTTATATATAGGTGTGAAAGAGACGTTGTGAATTGCTAGAACATTAAAAAGAGTAATTTGGAGCTTTGATTAATCACCAATGATCTTTTTCCTGATATGGTCATTGTCCTATGAAGGATCAGTTTCAAATCCATTCCCAGTATGAAGGAACATTGTTGCAGGCAGATCTGTTATTCTTGTCTTGTAGCAGAGACACAAATTGAGTAGTGGAGGTAGTGGTTGTACACTTCGTACAATTGTACTTTGTCAATGCTCTTCAAAGAACAAGCATCCAATGCCTTTAAATCCATTTGAATTAATCGTTGCTTCACTCTTCTGGTCTTCTGCAATGCTAGGCGTAATTAAAACCTTTGAGCAATCCTTTGAAGCTTTGATTCTTTCATCTTCTGATGAGCTTCAGCTTTGTGTGATTTTGCTTCTGATGAGGTGCTTATGATGAACTTGCTTCTGATGATGTAATCACTTCAGAAACACTTGACTTCAGGAGCACTTTTTTTAGATGCTTCAAGCTTCATTTACTTTGTTGATTCCATTGCTCTCATTTGTTCTTTCAGAACCTATATTTCAAATAAACACTAAATTTTTGTCTATGGTCCTGCACACTTGAACAAATATTAGCATATCCAATTGACAATTTTTAATACATTGTTATCATCAAAACTCCCAAGAGGTAATGTTAAACACATTTTGTTCCAACAATATCCCCCTTTTTGATGATGACAAACATTACTATTTAAAAAAATGTTCAATTGTTGTTAATCTAATTAACAAGTTGAATTTAAGGGTTTGAATTTAAGGGTTTAAGGTTTGTAAGCTCCCCCGTGTTAATTAAATTCATCATTAAAAACATAATAACTCTCAGAATTATCTCACATTAATATACCAAGAGATAAGAAGAAGGTTCTATTAATTTAACTTAATTAAAATTAAACTAATGGGGCTCAGAGCCTATAAATACTACACATTTACTCCCCCTTTTGTCATCAACAAAAAGTATAAAATAAAGACAAAAAGAAAAAGATGAGAAAAACAGTGAGAAATTCTATAAAAAAAAATAAGTTTAGTAACACATGAACTGGTGAGAAGCATAAAATTAGTTCATCATCTTGTTTGTCTCTTCTGCTTGTTTTTTCATTTCTCTCTTGAAGTCTTCATTGCTTTTGATTAAGTTCTCTACTCTAACTCTTGCTTCTTCTAGCTTAGCTTCTGTAGAAGACTTGTATTCAAGCAGTAGTAATTTTTATTCAAGAAGCTCTTTCCTGAGCTGTTTGTTTTCCCTTTCCAGAACTGTGTTTCTTTGCAGTAGTTCCAGATCTGTAGATGCTGACTTGAAATTAATCTTGTTCAACCAGTCCAGATTCAGTTCTTTTGGATGAACACAACTAGGAATAACACTTCTTCCAGTTAAGCACAGGGGAGTCTTCAAAAGAGTTCTGCTGAGTGGTACTTCTTGCATATACAATACCTCTTAACTAGTCCTGAAGCTTGTTCTGAGCAGTGTCTTGAGCATCAAATGAAGACCTTTGCAGTTCAGACAAGACAAAATTTACCCTTTCTCTCAGTCTCCTCCATTGCTTCTGATAGCTGTCTTCATGAATCAAGTTGTTTCTTGCTTGAAACAATGTAGGTTGGAGGATGAGGGTTGGTCATTTGTGGCTATTTCTAGTTCAAGAATGGTGTTGGTTGCAGGAGATTGGTCAATTATAACTTGTTCACGAACAGATAGTTCAGGAACATCTTGTTCAGGAACAGATAGTTCAGGAACGTGTTCAGGGTGAGTTTGTTCAGGGATAAGGATATAATCTATATGGGTTAATGAGGCCATTTATGAGTTAGGTGTTTGTTGTTGGGGGCTTTCTGTCATAATTTCATCAGAAGCTAAGTCAGAGGCTCTTTCTAGGTTGGTCTCATAACCGGGCAATTCAGCTGAATAGTGATTCATCAGGTCTTGAATGATTGATGGTTCATTTGTTTTGGTAGTTGTTTTGGGTGGAGATAATGATACATCAATGTTGGCAGACTCAGGCCCTTTGTGATCATTTACACCCTCTGCATCAGCAGGAACAAATTAAATAGGCTCAATCATGGGTGGTTGTAATGGATGATCAACAGGTAGTCTTACACATGCATTGATCCTTATTTCTTGCATGTCATGTATCCTTTCTTCAACAGAAGGATACATGGGAACAAAGGTATCACTATCTGGCTTTTTCTGAGTTTTGGTGGATGGTGATGGGGATAAACGTTTATTGAGGTTTTCATAGACTCTGTTAAGTGGAATATCATCCATATCAGATGAGGTGGATGAGGAGGTTGAGAGGGAGGTTGGGGTTGACCTAGAGTCAGAGGATGTACCAGATTCTATATTTACTATTTCAGCAATATGAGGAGAATCAGTATTACCTTTGTGAGCTTCTGAAGCATCAACTTCGGAGCAGCCAGCTTCCTCCTAAACTTCATCAACAACTTTCACCAATTCATCAGCCACTACCATCTGCTGCAAGTTCTATGTGAGCTCAATCCCCAGTTGAGCAGCTTCAACTGTGGATTCCTTTATCAGAACTTCAGTAGGTACTTCAATTTCCTTTGCCAGCTGAAGTGCTTTCTCCAAAGCAGCAACATCGGCTTTTTTCTTCCTTCTGACTTCCCTTGAAACAATCTCAGTTGCTTCTTCCACTTCCTCTTCTGTAGGAGCAATCTTGAGTTTCCTGAAAACATGTTTCCTTTTCTTTTTAGGAATGGCGGGTTGAACAGACTAGGTTATGATATTTCAGCTGACATACCACTCCTTGTTCTTTTGTTCATAACTTCAGCAGGAACTAAGTCCTGAACCTCTTCTTGAATGGTTGGTACAGCAAGACCAACTTCATCCACTTGAATAGAACCCTTCTCCTTCATAGCTTTCTTAGCTTTCTTGGAAGGTTGTTCAGAAGCATCATCCAGATACTCAGCTTCTGTGAGTGCTCTCTTCTTTGTCTCTCTGCTCTTGGCTACTTGCAGAGCACCACCAAACATATCTTCTGGAACATCTTCCATTCTGATTGTTTCTCCAGTAGTTCAAAATGCTTCATGATGAAGCTTACTCTCACCTCCAGAGGGTTCCTCATGAAGATAGGAGGAAAATCTTCCATCAGATTAGATACAACATTAGATTCCTTCATATCTATGCCAAGCTTCTTGTAGTCCTCTTTGCTTATTAGCTTCATACGCCTTAGAGTGGTCTCATTGATTACCTTCCCAGTCACTGTACCAAGCTGCTTATCAGTGAAGATATTTGTAGCACTCAGTGCCTTCAAAATCCCTCCTTGATGAAGGATTTCTGAAATGAGTCTTCCATATGGAATCCAGGTTCTATTGATTGTTTGACTCTCTCTTAGAGTCTTAATCATGTGCTTGAAAATGTACTTGGGCACATTTGCTTTTTCTTTGGAGATGAAGTAGTGAAGAAACACCCTGTGCTCCAAAGAGGGTTGATCAGCACCACAACCTTTTGGTAGAAGATTCTCATTCTGAATCTTCAGAAGCATCTTCTTCTCCATTGTCAAGTCACTATAAGCACCTTTCTTATTGTTGTTGAACATTGACTTGTTAACTACTTCATTCCAGGGACTCTTCTTGTTGTTGTCCAGACCATTTTTGAAACTTCCTTCAGATAAACTCCTGATTACATAAGCAATCACTTCTTGAGAGATGAAGACAGGAATACCCATGATGCTTGACCTTATCTCAGTACACATGAAGGGTTCCAAACCCATTTCGTCTCTTGTTTAACCAGCTAAAGTAGGGTCAATAAGCACCTTCTCATCCATTTCCAATTTAGCAGCCTTACGATCATAACCATGTGCTTTCACCTAGAAGTGCCTTATCAGACTCATGTAAGTTTGACCGTTCAGCATGTCGAAATAGCTAATGAGGTCCTGAACCTCATAGTATTCTCTGATGTTGCAGCCATGATAAGATAGAGATGTGAAGTCCACAGGATTCTCAACTTGAACTGTTAGATCCCATTCTTCTAAAGACAAGGTTCTTCCCTTAATTTCATAAGCAGGAGCTTTGTAACGCCCTCTCTAATTATTTGATTATTTTAATGAGTTTAGAATATACTTATATGATTTGTGTGATTTATATGATTTATTTTGATGAGTGATATTTTGATATGTTATATGTTGGTATTTATTAGTATAATATATATACTATTTGATTAAGAAATATAAATGTTATTTGTTGTAGAAATATATATGATTTGTTATAAAAATATATATGATTTGTTATAGAAATATATGTCATTTGTTATAGAAGTATAAATGATTTGTTATGGAAATATATATATATTGGGATAGAATATTAAGATTGGGATTTAAGAGAAAAATAAGTAGGTTAAGATTTTTATAAAAAGGAGAGAAAACCTAGTTTTAGAAAAACAATTGCGCGTACGACTGTTTTTGGAAAAAAGGAGGAAAAAAGCCAAGAGAAGAGGGAGAAGACCTAGAGGCTGCGATTTTCATTCTTTAAGGTAAGGGTGGGACTAACATTCAATCTTCTTAAGCCTATGATTCTGAATTTGTGATTTAACATGTTGTTTTTCTTAGGTTGGATAATTGGGATTAGGTTTTGATTATTGATTTTTTTGAATTGAAAAGTGTAGAAACCATCGAAATTGTGTTAAGAATTGAAGTTCAGGCTGTAGAATAAACATAGGTTGAGTTTCCTATCAAATTTGGGATTTGGGTTGATGAAATTGGGGCTTTTGGAGTGAAAACTGGTCTGTTCCCGTAGATTTGTCCGTCGCAACTCGCCACAGCGAGTACACTTACTCGCCTCGCGAGATGCACTTTGACAGCATTCTCTGTTTCGCGTTCTTGCGTCTTTTTCACACATTTCTGTTTTGAATTTGCCTTTGGTGTAAACATGAAAGTTGTAGATAATTATGTTAGCTTTCCAGTGGCTTTGGTTTGACATGAAAATCATTTTTGGTGTTTGAGATATGATGAAAATACTTCAAGGAGGTCTTAGTAAATTTTTATGAATTTCAGCACAACTTTGTCCGAATTTGAAATGAAAACTGGTATTGATTGGTACATAATTGGTCTTAGGTGTAAACACGAAAGTTGTAGGTATGGGTGTTAGCTTCCTAATGCCATTGGTCTGACGTCAAAACGATTTATAGAACTTGAGTTCTGGTCAAATTACTGCACGTAGGTCACAGTGAAATCTTATGAAAATTCAGCATAACCATTTCTAAGTTAATCCAAAACTTATGGGATAATACCAACCCTCAAAACTAGAAGTTCTATGAGTTCAATTAAGGTGTTTAAGAGTATAATAATATGATTTGGTGTTACAGTAGGAATGTGGGTTGAATATAATATTATTGATGATCTGTGAAGCTATTATGATATGATTTAGTGTTGATAGTAATGTAATATATTTGTATATGCATTATGTGAATTATATATGATGTTTAAGTTGTTGTTGATTATCATTTGATATTGTTATATCTTGAGATGTTTACGTGTCGCCTATGTTGCTGTTATTGGTTATGTGAAATATTTATATGCCTTATGTGGAAGATGTATGATGTTTAAGTTGTTGATGCTTCACATTAATATTGTTATGTTGTGAATTGCTTGTGCTGTTTCTGTTGCTGTTATGAACTGCTAAGTTGTTTGTAATGTGATTTAATGATTAAATGCATTACTCGAAATATTATTGAATGATCAAGATGTTGTTGAAATGAATTGTTAGTAAGCTTGATGTGATTTGATTATGCTGCAATTGTTATTTAACTAAGTTGCATGAGTATGAATAAGTTGATGATGAACTCCAAATTATTGGATGTATAAGTGATAAGTTGATTAAGGTGTCTTGTTGATAGAGTCCATGCATTAGCATTCATTGAGCTTTGTCCTCACCATGATAGGAGCTTTGTCCTCCGCACGATTATTAGGAGCTTTGTCCTCCGCACGATTAAAGTATATTAATACTTATGATGACGATTGGTACCACATGCATATAAGTGTCTAAGTTGCATTGTCGCATTTGTCGAGTCAAAGTCGTTGTTGATGAATTATCATCCATGAGTTGTTAAGTTGTTGATGAATTATCCTCTACGAGTTGTCGAGTTGTTTTCTACCCATGTGCTGTTAAAAAAGTACCTATGAAGATTATACGATGTTTATGATGTGAATTATATGACGTTGACTAAGATGTTGCTATATTGATTATGATATTGTTATGTTGCTATGTTGTTTAAGATATTGATTATGATATTGTTATGTTGTTATGATGTTGTATATGATACTAATTATAATGTTATAATGTTGTTTACGATGTTGATTATTATAGTGAGATGATGATTACATTGAGTTGTTTTAAATTTATTAGTGATGATGATTACATGATGATATCTATGAGTTGTTAAGTGTACTTGATGATGTTTATGTTAAGTTGATAGTTGTCTTTTATTCATGAATTGATAATGAGATGTTTGATGAATAAGTATTATTATGAATTGATGATGTTACGTATAGTTGCTAAGTTGTCTTCTATTATGAGTTGCTAATGAGATGCTTGGTGGAGAAATGTTATTACGAATTAATGATGTTGTTATGTTGTATATGAACTAAGATGTGATGATCTATGTTGGTTATGATTTGGTTATTATGTGTTATATGATGATCTTTATAATGTGATGAATATGAAGTAAATGATAATTAGAAGTTGGTTGAGTTATTAAGAATTATTACATGAAGGATTATTATTACTAATAGAGGAAGTTATTTACGTTGTTAAATATAATTAATGAATTATATGCTTAATATTATTGTTTTGTGAAATCTCACCCCTTCTGTTGGAATTGCCGCCTTGTGGGCAAGTGCAGATTCCCAGGACTAGCTGTTGATGTGAGTGGACTCGTCACGTGTCTAGGTGCTCTGATACGTAACGGGATGGGGAACTTTGTTATTGCTTTTCTATTCCTTACGTATTGCTTTTGAAAATTTATGACCATGTCTTTAGATTGGATTTTTATGAGACATGTATGAAGAAGCCTTCGTGCCAAAGACTGTTTTAGTTACTTGATAAATTCCGCTGCGAAGTATTAAAGATTTTGTTATTGAATTTTAAAGGATAGATAGTTATTTATTCCATTTACGATTTTTGAAAAGAAGTGTGACATTCCGTTTATGTTAAAAACTCTGATTTTTTGTAAGAAATTTTTATGCTAGGAAAACGGGGTGTTACAAGCTTCTTGTGTGGACGTTCCTTGAACTGTTTCTTGCATGGTTGATTCAGGAACTGAGCTTGAAGACGCCATTGATGAGGATGAAGGTTTTAGGGTTCTTAGCTTTTTGATTTTGAAAGAGAGAGATTTTATAGAGAACGGTCTAAAAATCAGAAAGTGTGAGTTGTGAAGTGAGTGGTGTGTGAAGTTTGTCTAAGTGATTTGAGTAAAAACGATTGTAATTTAGAAGGGGACAAACAAACACAACATTAATGACATTTGGGGGCGCGAGATAGTACATTCAAAGCTTAAAATCATCATTTCCCTCTTATGTTATATACCAATACAATTAAGCCACGTTGGATAACTTCAAATGAGTTGTCAAGTTAGTGGAACAGGTGTTACCAAAAAGTAACTTCCAACGTTTCCACTAATTCTACTGTTCAAGAGCAAAGAGTCTAACTTCGGAAGTTAAGATGCTGATGTCATCTTCCAAAGCACATTTTCCTCAGATTCTCAGTTAAGAGCTTCTGATGGACCATAGCTTCTGAACTAAATTCATAACCTAACTTCTTGTTCAGGAGCAAGCAAATTTAATCAGACACAAAGTGCATGCTCAAATTTTTCTTAATAAAATCAAATCTTTACACAGTTAAAGGTTTAGTGAATATATCAGTCCACTGATGTTCAGTATCAATGAATTGTATATCCAAAATTCCTTTTTGAACATAATCTCTAATAAAGTGGTGTTTGATTTCAATATGCTTAGCTGTTGAATGTATAATTGGATTCTTTGACAAACAAATAGCAGCAATATTATCATAGAAGATAGGAATACTGTTAGCATTAATTTGATAATCTTCCAACTGATGTTTCATCCAAAGTAGTTGTGTACAACAACTTGATCCTGAGATGTATTCTGCTTCTGCTTTAGACATAACAATAGTTGCTTGTCTTTTCCTAGCCCAGGATATCAGATTCTCTCCCAGGAACTGACAGTAACCACTGGTTGATTTTCTTTTAATCCTGTCGCCAGCATAGTTAACATCACAGAATCCAACCAACTTATAATCTAAGGATTTCCTGTAAAGGAGTCCAAGATTTGTTGTTCCTTTCAGATACCTAAAGATTCTCTTAACAACTGTTAAATGAGATTCTCTAGGATCTGACTGGAATCTTGCACACAAGCATACACTGAATAAAATATATGGCCTAGATGTAGTGAGGTATAACAAAGAACCAATCATACCTCTATACAGCTTCTGATCTACCTTTGATCCAGTATCTTCTTTGCTTAAGGTGCAGGTTGGATGCATTGGATTGTTCATCCCTTTACAATCTTCCAGCTTGAACTTCTTCAGAAGCTCCTTTGTATACTTTGTCTGATGAACATGCACTCCATCTTTACATTGATTAATTTGAATTCCAAGGAAGAACTTCAATTCTCCCATCATGCTCATTTCAAATTCATCCTGCATTAACTTAGAAAATTCCTTGCAAAGAGATGCATTAGTAGAACCAAATATTATATCATCAACATGTATCTGCACAACCAGAATGTCTTTCTCAAGAGTCTTTCTGAAGAGTGTTGTGTCAACTTGAACTCTTTAAAAATCATTTTTAATCAGGAAATTACTTAGTCTATCATACCAAGCTCTGGGAGCTTGTTTCAAGCCATGTAGTGATTTCTTAAGTTTATAAACATGGTCAGGATGCTTAAGATCCTCAAAACCAGGAGGTTGCTTGACAAACACTTCTTCTTCTATGACTCCGTTAAGAAATGCACTCTTGACATCTATTTGATATAATATTATGCCATGATTAACTGCATAGGATAGAAGTAACTTGATTGCTTCTAATCTTGCAACTAGAGAAAATGTTTCAGTGTAATCAATGCCTTCTTGTTGACTGTATCCTTGTGCAACAAGTCTAGCTTTGTTTCTGATTACTTCACCTTGTTTATTCAGCTTGTTTCTGAATACCCATTTTGTTCTAATAATGTTCTTCTGCTGAGGTTTGGGTACCATATCCCACACATCATTTCTTTGAAACTGATTGAGCTCTTCTAGCATAGCTAGTATCCATCCATCATCTGAAAGTGCTTCATCAATTGTAGCAGGTTCAATCACTAATAACAGTCCTATCATAGACTCTTCTTGTCTGAAATATGATCTTGTTCTTCTAGGACTGTCTTTGTTTCCAATGATTTGATCCTCGGGATGTGAAGACTTGTAATTGAATGTATTTTTGGCTTTATTTGCTTGCTGAGAGCCATCTTGAGCTTCATTAGAAGCTACTTCATCTTGAGCTTCTAAAGTTGGTTCAGCTACTGGACTGTCTTCAGATTCTTCAATCTGATCAGGTTCTGGAGTGTCTTCAGTGGCCTGTATATCTGCAAAACTTTCATCTTGTTCTAGAGTTTTATTTCCAGGCTCTTTGTCATCAAATTTAACGTGCATAGATTCTTCAACACAGAGTGTCTCTGAATTATACACTATGTATGCCTTTGACCTTTCAGAGTAACGTAAAAAGATTCCTCTTTGGGCCTTGGCATCAAATTTCTTTAGGTAGAGCTTGTTATTTAGAATATAGCAGGTACATCCAAATTGATGAAAGTAAGATATACTGGGTCTTCTTCCCTTAAAGAGTTCATATGCAGTTTTCTCCAAGATAGGTCTGATATAAATCCTATTTTGAACATAACATGATGCATTCACTACTTCTGCCCAGAAATGTTTAGCCAAATTATTTTCATGAATCATGGTTCTTACCATTTCTTGTAAAGTTCTATTCTTTCTCGCTACAACCCCATTTTGTTGTGGAGTTCTAGGAAAAGAGAATTCATCGACAATTCCATGTTTTTCACAAAAAGTTTCAAATGGCTCATTTTCAAATTCTCCACCATGATCACTTCTAACTTCCAAAATATTCATTTCTTTTTCAGACTATATTTGAGTGCAGAAGTTACTGAATACATCATATGCATTGTCTTTACTTCTCAGGAATTTTACCCAAGTCCATATGTTGTAATCATCAACAATGACTAGTCCATATTTACTTCCATATAAGGATGCAGTGTTCATTGGTCCTAATAAATCAATATGAAGTAGTTCTAAAGGTCTGGAGGTTGAAACAATGTATTTAGATTTAAAAGATGATTTCACAATCTTCCTTTTCTAGCATGCACCACAGAGTGCATCTGAATGATAGTCAATGTAAGGTAAGCCTTTGACAAGTTGTAACTTACTAAGCTTAGAGATTAATCTCTAGTTAGAATGTCCCAACCTTCTGTGCCATACCCACTTCTTATCATTCATTGATAGAAGACAAATTACCTTCTGATCAACCAATTCAAAGAAGTTGATTTTATAGACATTTTCTATTCTCTTTCCTTTGAACACGATGGACTTGTTATCTTTGTTGATTACTGTGCAGTTGGTCTTTCCAAACATCACAACATAACCATTGTCACAAAACTGACTAATGCTCAAAAGTTTATGTTCAAGACCATCTACCAACCATGCATTATTAATAGAGATATATGAGTTACCAACAGTTCTTGTACCAATGATCTCGTCAGACTGGTGGCCTCCAAACTTCACATTTCCTCCTTCTTTCATTGCGAGGGTGAGGAACATAGACTTCTCTCATGTCATATGTCTTGAGCAACCGATGTCAAGGTACCATGATTTTTGCTTTTCTTTTGCTCTTAGGCAATTCTGTAGTATTGACAATTTCATATTTAGGTACCCATTGTTTTATCGGTCCTTAGAGGTTAGTGCAGGAGGTTTTACTCTTCACTTCTTGTACCTTGAGGTGTGATTTTGATAGCTTTTGATTGATCAGTACTTTAGGTTTAACACCTTTTGGTTCTGATTCACATGAAGCCACAACTGTTTTGTACTTCTGAGACTCAGACTTCAAGATACCAGAATTTATCATAGACTTGGACTTAGAGTTCTTTGGCTTTGAAGTAGTCTTAGCCTTAGAGCTAGAAGCTTCAGGTTCTGACTAAACCACAGTTTCAAATTTAGCACCTTCAAGTACAAAGAAGGTTTTCAACCCTTCCTTGATAGATTCACAACATGCTTTAAGATTGGTTTCATTAGGTTTTCCTTCTGAGAATCCAATCCCTTTGCCATTGTTTTTGTAAATGTTGTAAGTCATAGAAGCAACTCTGCTTCTATCAATACCAGTCATAATAAAATCTTCAAGAGCAATTTCATGTTTGCTTAAATGTTTTCCATTACACTTTTCTTGTAGCTTCTGACACAAAAACTTGAGCTTCTCTTCATATATTTTACAAATGAAGTCAAAGCCTCTAAGCCCTTCTTCAGAAGCTTTCAGATCCAATAGAGAGTATTCTTATTGTTTCATTAAATCAACATATTTTTCTTTTAAATCTTTCAACTCATTGGTTCTAAGTTCAAAATGTGTAAGGAGCTCTTTAAGAGACTCAATAAGTTCTTCTCTAGGAATTTTAGAATATACCTCATTTTCTTCTTCTGAGTCTGATTCAAGTTCAACTTCTG
The DNA here is from genome assembly GCA_958299785.1 of Medicago lupulina. Classification (NCBI taxonomy): domain Eukaryota; kingdom Viridiplantae; phylum Streptophyta; class Magnoliopsida; order Fabales; family Fabaceae; genus Medicago; species Medicago lupulina. The sequence goes on along the minus strand of OY283145.1, from coordinate 20,084,775 downwards.
AACTCACTGTAGCCACTAACCCCACAGCTACTTTTGCATCTTCATCAGCATCATCCTTGTCAGATTCAGATTCACTATCTAAATCTTCCCAGGTTGCCATTAAACTCTGCTTGATCTGCTTCTTGAACTTGTTTGATTTGAAAGTTGACTTCTTAGACTTGTCCTTTGATTTCTCCTTCTAAAGATCAGGGCAATCAACAATGAAATGTCCAGGCTTCTTGCAGTTGAAGCAACCCTTCTGATCTTCTTTCCTGGAGCCTTTGTAACCACTTCTTCTGCTTAAGAACTTTTTGTTCTTCTTAGCCAGATACTGCAGCCTATTTGAAACCATAGCCATCTTCTCAGCAGGATCTTCATCAGAATCTCCATAAGGTGATTCTTCTTCAGATTCTATAACTTTAAGAGCTTTTGATGACTTCCCTTTGGATGGAAGAGCAATAGATTTGCTTTTCTTAGCAGGCTCATGTTCATTTAAGCTTATCTCATGAACCTTGAGAGATCTTACAAGATCTTCAACACTTAAAGTGTTTAATTCTTTAGATTCCTTAATAGCAGTAACCTTATGTCTCCATCTAGCAAGCAGACTTCTTAGTATCTTGCTCACATGATCAGAAGCAACATAGCTTTTCTTCAGTATTTGTAGTCCAGAGACTAGGGTCTGAATACTTCAGTACATTTCATCAATGCTTTCATCATCGTTCATCTTGAACAACTCATACTGATAAACATGCATAAGTGCTTTTGCTTCTCTAACCTTCTTACTACCTTCATAGTTTGCATAGAGAGAAGCAAACATTGCCTTTGCAGTAGATTCGTCACTCATCTTCATATACTCTGCACGAGGTATAGCAAGAACAAGTGAACCTCTGATCTTGTGATGTTTCTTGTACATTTTCTTCTGAGCAGGGGTATGTTTCTTTCTGTCAATAACAGCTCCTTCTTCATCACGGTCCAATTCACCAACTCCATCTTCCAGAATATCCCATAATTCTTCATCTAAGCCCATGATATAACTGTAGAAGTTGGTTTTCCACCAGGAGAACTCTTCAGGATCTCCATTAAACTTTGGAACTTTTTCAGAATCAGCTTTCTTATCATTGTAATTATAAGGGACAACATTATGATTACCACCAGAGCCAGAAACAGATGATTCACCAACAGACATGTTTTTCTCAAATCTTGGACTGTCACACTCTTAAGTGTTTTCAACAGAACCAAGGCTCTAGATACCAATTGAAGGTGAGAAAAACACAAGAAGGGGGGTTGAATTGTGTTATCTTTTTCTTCATTTTCTCCTACAGAAGTCACTGATCAGAAGTAGTTAAATTACAGCTTCTAAAGTGATGTTTAGATTCTAAATGCAGCGGATAAAAACAGAGAGAGAGAAAGAAGAAAGACACAAAGCAATTATACATGTTCCTTCCACAAACCCGAAGTAGTCCTGTCCCCTTTGCACTTCCAAGGAGAGTTCACTAAAAATGTAATATCTGATTACAAATGCTCACTGCTAAAACTTAGAAAGAGACTTCAAACTACTCAAGCACAACTGCAAGAGATTTCCTATGCTCCTGAACACAATCAAGAGACTTCTTTGCTCAAGCACAACTGCAAGAGACTTCTATTCAAACAGAATTACAAAGAAAAATGTTTGAGGTTGAACACTTGATATACAATAAGTGGTGTTCACAATACAAATCAGATACAGACTCTTAAGACTCTAGAATTTCTAAGATATGAACTTTGATAAGAAATTCTAAGTGAACTTTTGATGCAGAACAATTTCAGCTGAGATTTGGCGCTTTTAAATTGTTGTTAAGTCTCTCACAATTCTCTAAGTCTTCACTCCTTTATATAGAGGTGTGAAAGAGACGTTGTGAATTGCCAGCACATCAAAAAGAGTCGTTTGAACCTTTGATCAATCACGAATGATCTTTTGCCTGATATGGTTATTGTCCTATGAAGGATCAATTTTAAATCCATTCCCAGTATAAACGAACATTGTTGTAGGCAGAGCTGTTATTCTTGTCTTATAGCAGAGACACAAACTGAGTAGTGGAGGTAGTGGTTGTACACTTTGTACAATTGTACTTTGTCAACGCTTTTCAAAAAAGAACTATCCAATGCCTTTAAATCCATTTGAATTAATTGTTGCTTCACTCTTCTGGTCTTCTACAATGCTAGGCGTAATTAAAACCTTTGAACAGTTCTTTGAAGCTTTGATTCTTTCATCTTCTGATGATCTTCAGCTTCTGGTGATTTTGCTTCTGATAAGGTGCTTCTGATGAACTTGCTTCTGATGACGTAATCACTTCAGGAGCACTTGACTTTAGTAGCACTTTCTTCAGATGCTTCAAGCTTCATTTACTTTGTTGATTCCATTGCTCTCATTTGTTCTTTCAAAACCTATACTTCAAATAAACACTAACTTTTTGTCTATGGTCCTGCACACTTGAACGAATATTAGCATATCCAATTGACAATTTTTAATACCTTGGTATCATCAAAACTCTCAAGAGGTAATGTTAAACACATTTTGTTCCAACAAAAAGAGGTCGGATGACAAAGGTGGGATAGTGGTGGGTAGCATCATCACCTTCATTGCTAGGAAATTCGGTGTGGAGGAAGATAAAGGGATCAATAGGATAGAGGGAAGAAATAGGCTTGATATAGACATCCCCATCTCCATGTTTTTCATTAAGCCTCCCCCCCCCACCAACATGACCTATGAGCTGAGACTCAATGTGGCCAATTGCTTGTTTATTCTTCCTAACCCACCTCGATCTGACCTCGAGGTGACAGAAAATTTGCTTTATTTTGGTAATATACAGGTACAATAAGGCCATGAGGAAGATGATGGGCACATGCAAGATGAGCCAGTGCACCATGAGCAAGACGCCGGGGTGCAATATGGTGATGATAGGTGGACATGGGTCCAAAATGAGATTCAACAAATGAGCACCGAGAAACAAAGGCAAGGTGCCGAACTTTCAGGGCTACGTGGTGATGTCCAAAGGGGCAACCGCATGAATGAGCACAATAATCGAATACTCTTGCAAATGATGCACCACTTTAACCTCCAAGACCCTCCACCAGGTCCCAATTGAAAATGTGAGCTTTCTCTTTTCCTTTTCCCTCTTCTCTTCTTCTTTCAAATCATTTAGGACAATGCTTCTCCCAAGTGTGGGGGGGCCAAATAAAGTTTTCTATTGTCGTAGTGTTTCCAAAATCCCTTGAACTTTAATTCTTTTGTTATGTTTTGTTGCAAAAGGCATGATTAAGCAGCTTGTTTTTATTGTAAAATATGGCATAAATTTTTTGCTGTCTCTTCTAAAATGGTTGTTTCTAGCACGTGAAAGTAGCTTCTTGTGTTTAAAGTGTTCTTGCTATACCCACATCTTGTTTTATTGTGAAACTTCTCTATGAGAAAAGCACAAGTTGCAGCCTTTGAGTAAGTGTATAAGTAGGTATTTTAAGGAGTATGTTCTAACTCTAAAGGTAAATTGACCCTTAAATTTTTTTAGAGTAAAAGTGGTATAAGTTAGTGTGGGGGAATATAAAGCCAAATTAAATTCTAATGTTGCATCATTGAGTCTAGATTGGAGAAGGGGGTAGGCCCTCCGACTTCCTATCTGAAGGTGATGTTATTTTGAGAAACTTAAGGGGGTAGAACAAATATAAATATAAGGAGCACCATTGAACCTAGATTGGGGAAGGGGGTAGTCCCTCCGACTTCCTACGTGAAGATGGTTGTCTCCATAAATCAATAAAAATTCTGCAAAAACCCTAAAGATGTGCAAATGGCAAAGATCCAATGATCAAAAATATTCCCATCTCTCTTATATGAAATGAAGAAAGAATTTTTTTCGGTTGGTTTAGTCTTAAGGTTAGAACATGTTTCCTCATAATATCTACCTTATACAGAAGCAAGAAAAGGGCTGAACTACACACACACACACTCACTTGAAACTTGTTGTTGTGTTGAATACGTTCACAAGGAATACTTGAAGTTGTGATTAGTGTGCACATGAAATGAAGCCTTAGAGGAGACATACGTTTTTAATTGTATTGTCATATGTTAAATCTTGTTTATGTTGTTATGTTTATGCCTTTTGCTTGAGGACAAGCAAAGATTCAAGTGTGGGGGAGTCTGATGAGTCAATAAATTAGTTTTTTTAATATAATATTTGAGTCTGTTTTATTTATATTTGATTTCGTTTTATTTAATATTATTTCCTTTTTAGAACTATTTTACTTCAATTGCAAGTTATTTAATTTCAGGAACAAATATTCTAAAGATTTAGTCTTGGAGCAAAAGAAAGACGATTTGGAGCTGATTCGGGCTAAAAAATACGAAGATTCAGGACAAAAATATGTCGCCCCCAAGTCAGAAGCTTGGCACGGCCCGTGCCACCAACCACACAGCCGTGCCAACTCCCAGGATGCTCTTGTGCTGCATTTGCTTTATGGACAAGCTACCTATTAGTTTATTTCTGACCTAAAAGCTCGTGGTTTCTTGTGGAACATTCTAGTGATATATTTTCTTAGGGCTTAAGTCATTGTAAACTATAAATAGAGTAGCTATCACAACAATCCATCTTTTGTTCTTGGAATTCAATAGTAACAATTGTTTTCTCTTAATAAAAGTTCTTCTTTTTATTATTTTATTTTATGTTCTTCTTCTTCTTCTCTTCTATGTCTACTATGATCATGAGTGAGTATACTCTTCTTGTCTTGGGATTGTTGGATAAGTCTTAATGACATAATCCTTATCAAACCAAGCCTTGAACCCTAATTTTATATAAATCTACTTTCTAATCTAATTTCACCGTTTTTATAATGAATTAACAAATACCGATTCATAAAGCGAGAGCGGATGGTTAGTATTTGTTAGTTCATCATCACAAATATCAAAGTCAAGCATCGAAAGAAGAAGTTTTGATATTGGAACAAGTGAAATTAGACAAGGATTGTGAAACATTCGAATAGTCTACCAAACCTTGAGACACATAAAATTTCGTTCTTCAAGGATTCTAATAGCAATCAACCATGAGAATAGGCGTGGTTGCTAGAGGAACACACTCACTGACTTCGAGAGAAACTTTGATACGCTTAAGAGAAACTTGTCTTTAGAAAGTGGGTCCAATATCAAACCTTTTTCAACTGAATTCTCTTTCTAATCATCAACTAAAGTTAATCAAATTAAACAACTCCATGTTGGAAAGATACTCTTTTTATTACTACATCGGTTGAACCGTGCACTTGCGGTTTTACTTATCAAAAAACACGCTGAAAAGACTCGTGTTCATTTTTGGTGTCCAGCAACACTTCCGCAACACTCTCCCCACCCCTTCGACATCAACATCCTATCAATCCAACTCATCGCCCTCCCGTTTAGATGGTACCATGTAAATTTCCTCCCGAAAATATTCAGATTCTCCACCTCAAGATCACTCAACAAATTATGAAATAAACTCATATCCAATATTTTTTCGTGATTTGGTTCAACATTTACCTCTTTCAGTCTTCTATAAAATCCATCGGTTTAAAATCTCGTACAAAACAACATGCACCATCTCTCAAATAGTTTCTAAGCAACACCAACATCTTCCACAAACTTCCCTTTGCTATCAAATCACATTTTGAAAAGACATACATCGTTTATTAACATCCCCTCCCCACCCACCCCCCCCCCCCCCCAATCAAGAAAAGCCCCAACAAAATCTTCCCACAAAATAATAAATAAACTTTACTTCAGATTTCCGACTAATTGAAAGCATACCGACATTATTTCCTATCGATGGAAGAAAAACCCATTCACAATATCCATCTCCCCGCAAGTTACCAAATCCACCTTTTGATCTCTCGCCAACAGCTTAATCATCTTACGCTTCACCACACCTCTCAAATCTCTCACCATTTGTCAAAAATAAAATAAAAAAATTGTCAATCACCATTTGTAAAAAAAATAAATAATATTGTCAATCACCTTTCCATCCACCATGGTAAAAGTAATTTCCGCGTTCTTTTCCAAATTAAGAACATGTAATGCATCTAATTTTGCCCTCTAGAGTCCCCCCCACCCCAACCCCATACACACGCACACCCCAAAGACATAGGTGATGGCAAATTCTATGGTACACGCAAAAATTCGAGTCAGAATAGTAAAATAAGATGTTTTTTAAATTTTTTTAAAATAATATTACTAATTCTATAAGATTTCTTACTAGTGAGCTAGACATCCAACCCATTATCGCAACGACCCAATTGTGTTTTCTATCATTTATAGTTATATCGAAATAAAATTTAATTTTTCTGAATTTTAATTACTCATAATAGAGAATATTGATTATTTTTTATGATAAGATGTAAAAAATTTAGTATGATTTTTATAAACAGTGAAATAATGTTTTTTCTTATGAAATTATATTTTCTAAAATATAAATATCGACAGATAGCTCTTTATTTCATAAAAATGATCGTTAATTTATAGATTTAATAAACAAGTGTATCAATACACCTCAATTTGCAAGTGTATCGTAAAAGCTTCCGTAGGAGATTTTGGCACTACATACCCCATTTCCTAAAAAAAAAAACTTAATATATGTGTAGATTTATTTCTATAATATTAATTTGAAATAAAAAATTGTGATGTGACATAATTAAAAATATTTTGGTCAAAATGTGTAAATACGATGAATGTTTTTAATTCATACTTATCCTATCATATTTTGGCTATCTTTGTTAGGATATAAAAGTTTATAATTAAAAACTAATATATCTATATTTTTTAATTTTCTAATATGATTTATTCAATCATAATTTCAGTTTAGAATTTCAAAATTGCTTTATAAATGCATTGGTCAAATATTTAAATTGATATATTTCGGTGGAAAAGAATAGATACATTAAACTTTCATATAAGATGTCTTTTTACATGTCACTTAATCAAAGAATATCATAACCCTCTAAATCCCTAAAAAAAAATCATAACTCACTAAAAAAAAAATCTCAAACAAAATTTTTTAATATAGAATATCACAATAGTTATTGATTAATTTTCTTTGAACATTTAACGTTATATTAAATTAAATATTGTTTTTCTTCATTGAGATTGATTGCTACTTAAAAATATTAAAGCTTATAAATATTTTATATTTTTCCTTCAAAAAAAAATATTTTATATTTTATTTTCTTACATTCTACCCCTCAAAATATTATTTTCCATATACCCACTATTCTTTTTTTTTGAATAATCATATACCCGCTATTTTGTTACACATGGTATCATCAATAATTCTTTTATTTTTTAAACTAGGGAGAAGGAAATAATTATTAATAATAATGAATTTACAACTATCTCGATGAGATGTAAATCATGTTCATTGAATATGTACAACTTTTATCACTTAACTGTTTAATTTAAATCATTGAATAATGACAATAATGATTATTTTACAACTATCTCGATAAGATTTAAATCATGTTCACTGAATGATGACACTAATGATTATTTTACAACTATCTCGATAAGATTTAAATCATGTTCATTGGATATATATAGTTCTAATTGTTTAATTTTGAGAGGATTGATCTAATTTCAGTTTGGTACATTGGCATAGAAAATTCATTTGACTTACCCATATTCATCAATATCAACAGAAAAATGAAATCCATCCCACTATCATCATCATTGTTCACCCTTTTCTTGTGCCTCGTATTTTATGCTGCTGTACCTGCATTAGGTCTTGGCTTGTATGAAATTGTATGCAATGAGGCCAAGCTGGTTACCGATGATTGCTTAGATGCTTTGAGAAACAACTCAACTATCACCTCAGCCACAAATTATCATGATCTTTCAAAGTATATCTTGGAGAAGGGAGTGAAAAGGGCAACATCAGTTCATAATTATCTTCTCAAAGTGGGAAAACAATATCCAACTGATCCAGCTATTAGACAATGTTCAACTTACTTGTATGATAAAACTGTTGGAGCATTTATAAATGCATTGAGTGAGTTGGATACGGATCTCGATAATGCATTAAATTTTGCAAGAGTCGCTGGTGATGGACCTGCAGCTTGTGAGAAAGCTATTGAAGATGAAAAGGCAAATAGTCTTGCAATCAAAATTCTAAATAATGAGATATCTGTACTTAGTGAAGTTGCATATTTAGCTATTAAGCATCTTACACATAGTGGAGGCTTATGAAATCAACCATATATTGAAAGTTGATTGCCTAATAATTTAGGATTTTCAATGTAAAACAAACAAAATAATAAAATAACATGTTTTTGTGATATATGTAATTATTTGAAAATACATTTTTCCATTTTAATTTATTCATATCAGCGGTAAGAGTTTAATATTGTAACATGAATGAACAAATTGAAACTCCATCAACCGTGATTTTAAATGTCAATACAACCATTCAATTATGGTTCTCCTCCTGAAGGGTTTTCTGCTTACCCGCGCCGTCGCGGGTGGCTTCTTGGTGCTGTCTTGTTTTTGTGCTGGATCTTTTGTTGGGTGGTCACTGTTTCGGTTCTCCTTGGATGGTGGTGCACCGACGTTTGGTGGTTCAGTTCTGGTCAGATCCTGTTATTTTCCCTCTTGGGATCAATGGTTTTCAAGCTCAGATTGCTTCCTCCGCGTCGGTGAGCGGCCAGGGGTTGTTTTTTGGTTAGCTCTCCAAGGAATTCCGGCATTGTTATTGATGGCTCCGGTCTCTTCGTGCTTGCTTTTTCAGCGATGGTTGCCTTGGCAACTACTGTGTTTGTGTTTGTTTTCTGTTTTCATTTGGTATTGGGAAGTTCAGGACGAGTGTGGTTTTGTTTCGACTTAAGTGACTCTGTTTGCTAATCTTTTATCTGAGTTTTATTGGATTTAGGATCTGTGTCTAAAGTTTTGTTCATCAGTATGTAGATTCATTGGATGCATCCCGCGATCTGGATTCAACAAGTAGCTGTGTTCATCTGATGTTGTTCGAAAGGGCTAGGTGCGTAGATGCTCCGTGTTGATGATAGTTGTCGTTTGTCATGCATTAAGAATGTATCTGTCGTGGTTGCTTCAGGCGCGTCAGTGAACTGTGTTAGAGTTATGACTTGCGATTTAGTTAGTTGTTGGAACTTGAATCGTTTATGTGTTGGCAGACAATTCATACGCCTATCTAAATACTCTAAACACTAGCTCTACGTTTTTTTTTCAATTCGGTTTCTTCGTGGTAGTTGATGTTTTGTTTTAAATGTATACCCTACAGGGTTGTTTCTTCGTGGTTTACTGGGTCAGGGTCATGCCCCCCAATCTTGTACTTCCTCTTTATTTTAATCTTATTTCAGTTTTGCCAAAAAAAAAAAAAAAAAAGACGTGTACCTATACTTTTAATCACAATGAAAATGCCAATAAAAAAAATATCAAAATCAATATTTTTTTAAAAGGACAAACAAATTTCATAAAAATCGTTGTTCATAATTTTTATGTAACTAACAAACTTGTTGTGGAAGTATTTTTTTTCATATATGTTAAGCAAAAATATTCTTTTTATATTAAATAATTTCGATTCAACTTCAAAGTATCTCGGTCAATGAATTTTAAAAATTTATAGAAATTTTATTATGATTAAAAAATTAATGAGGAAAATTCTTCATATATTTAATATAAACGTTTTTTTTTTAGATTTATTGAATAACTTGGTAGTCTAGATACATCAGTTATATTCAATGAATATGCAAAGAGAAATTTCGTTCATAATAATAATCTCTGGATGTACTTCAAATAAATTTAATGAGATATTTGAACTAACTACCTATATATAAATCTAACTTTTGGATGATACATTGACATATGAAATCAATTTCAGGTTCCCATATTCATCAATATATCATTAGAAAAATGAAATCCACAATACCATCATCTTTGTTGTTCATCTTTTTCTTATGCATCATATTTTATGCCCCTCTTCCAGCCTTATGTACCAGATTGTATGAATCATTATGCAATGAGTACAGGCCTGAAGAAGATATCCCTAAATGTCTGAATCTTTTGAAAAATGACTCAAAAATCCCCTTAGCCACAAATTACCATGACCTCTCCCAGTATATCTTGGAGAAGGCATTAAATGAGGCTATATTGATTGAAACTAATTATACTGAACTGGTCAAACGATTTGACACTGATAAAGCAATTAGCAATTGTGCATATGAATTCTACAATGCAGCTATTGGAGGATTGAAGAGTGCATTGAATGAGTTGGAAAATGATCCTCGAAGTGCAAGAATTGATGCAATAACTGCTGCTTCTGAAGTTAATGATTGTGAGAAAGCTCTTGGAGATACACCTGCTTCTGTGATCGATCCCTCAATCCGTGAAAGAAACAATGAGATCTATTTTATAAGTTTAATGTCTTCTTTAGCTATAATTCATCTTTTTTCATAGCGTAAATTTCGATGTAAGCAAATAAAATAGTCATATAGCATATAAAAAAGTGAAAATAAATAGTCACAATATGTTATTCACATTATTATTAATATTTTTGTTCGATAGTTTAATTGTTAGAAATTTATTTTTTATGGTGAAAAAAATTATAATGCTCCTTCAAACCATAATCACGCAATGTTTCTATATTATTAGAGGAAAAGACGTACATTAACATTCTTGTATATCTTTATTTCTAATACAATTTAAATTTTTTGATAAGCAAGGAGAGAGGACAGGCATCAAGAGGCATTCTCGACAATCCAACTAGGTTGGCACCCCGAGATACCTCTATCCTATGCCGCCAAACTCAATTTATTAAAAAACAGGGAAAAATATTTACAAAAGGAGGCAGGACTAGGCCAAAACCCTCTAAGAAACAGCAAAAACCAAAAAAAAAGAAAAAGGAAACAACAAAAACAACCTAAAATACAGACTAGGGGAATCTATAGTTAGGTAACCCGCATTTGTCCCGAAAGAAATCAATATTCACCGTATCAGGAAGAGTGTCCAGTCAAACCTCACCAACAATGGAATGGCCCAAAGTAGCCAACTTATCGTCACAACAACTTCCTTCACGGTATATATGAGAAGAAATAACCTGAATTCCAAGATTGCGAGCATTGTGTCATCTGTTACGTAACATAATAGGAACTAGTAACGAGTTCGAGAAGCTCGTTAGAGCACTCGTTGAGTCATTTTCAAGCCTGATGTTCATCCAACCATTCCGAGCAGCAAATTCAATAGCAATAATAATTCCTAGAAACTCCGCATAAAAAACAGATTGTAAACTTACGTTACAAAGGAACGCACCACGGAAAGTACCTAAAGAATCCCGAAACAGCCCCCCACAGGCTGCATAGCCACCAACCACCAAACCATCCGTGTTTACTTTTAGCCACGGAGTAGAAGGAGGTTTCCACATAACCAAAATAATTTCTTTGACTCTTCGGTAGTGGGGAGAAACTGCAAAAGAAACAAGGAAGCCAAAGTCAGAGCTCAAACACTTACCTTTCGAAACATTACCGAACATTGCAATCCAAGAATGAATACAGACTTTGGCTGAAAGCAAAGTTGGTTTTATTGTAGAAAAACGCCTGGAATTCCTAGCCCACCATATTGTGTGTAGCGTGTGTAAAATAGCCATCAAATAAATGTCTGAGACTTGAGAAGAGCACCTGGGCAACCTGCAAGAAAGAATAGTGTATATAGAAGAGCAATCAATAACAGAATTTTGCTTAACACTTATCCAGTCCTAAAGCTGCCTAGCAAACTGGCAATGAAAAAAGAGATGATCGGAAGATTCATCCACAATCATGCATAAGGAACATATCGACACAACAATGCAGCCACATTTCTTAAGATTTTCGTCCGTGGGCATCTTTCCATGATGAAGACGCCAATAAATAGAAGAATGAGATGGAGGAATAGAGACACTCCAAATATGTTCCGCCCAAGGCAGCAGCAGGGACCTTGAATGAAGAAAGCAAAGCGCATGCTTTGAGGAAAGAATGCCATCAGGTGTGTGACACCACACCATCACGTCAAGGAGCTGTCTTGAAGTCAAAACAATTGCATCCAAACGATCCTTAATGTCACCATAATCATTTAGAGCCGCATGCAACTCCCAGCTACCATTCACTATAACTTCAGACACCGTGCCATGGAGATGACCATGGAAATCCCAATCGAGATGAATCAAGTCCACCAGCGGCTCACCAAGCCAATTATCTGTTCAAAAATGAATTCTCTCACCCGTTCCTACAATCCACAAAGAGTACTCCATGATTGTGCCAATTTGTAATTTGATGCCCGGCCAAACCGATGATTTGAAGTAGTGCATGATTGGTTTACCATTAGAAAAATAACGCCACTTGACAAGAGAAGACCATTGAGATTCCTTTGCTATCCAGGTCAACTTCAGAATCAACGCTTCATTGATAAAACCTCTAGGTTTGATATCACGCCGACCTTCAGACCAAGGCCGACACATCACTTTCCACGAGACCATGCAAACTTTTTTTGTAAAGACATCACTGCTCCATATAATTGTTTTTATCCAAGACTCAAGTAAATGTAGTAGACGTTTAGGCCAAAAATAAACATGGAATGAATAGACAAGCATCCCGTGAATGATTAATTTCACCAGCTGCACCCTTCCCATAATTGAAAGAATAGTGCCTTTCGATGTAGCTAATTTATTGCGAATCTTGTATGTAATCATACAGAAATGAATTATCTTTGGTTTCCCTTGGAAAATAGGACACCCAAGATACAAAAAGGGGATTGATCCAACACTGAAGCCCAACATATTAGCAATCATATTTATCCGAGTTACAATCATTGAACCTGTGAAGAAACGACTTTTTGTATTGTTCACAATCTATCCAGATACCTCTGAATATTTTTGAAAAATACTAAGAAGCTCCTGGATGTTACTCTTCATACCTGTGCAAAATATCATAATATCATCAGTGTCGCATCATTTTTCGGAGATCAAGGCTATTTGATTAACGTTTGACTCACTAAATTATTTCACGACTTTGAAAAAATTATTTTAGTTAGATGGAGTCCGGGGGTTGGTTACATAAGGGGAAGGTGTTAGCACCCCTTATGTTCGTAGTACTCTTCGAGAACCTTTTGACATTATTTTACCTTTTGCGCTATAACTTACTTATTTTTAAAAATGATCTGAATCAGTATAATCCTTTTGCAGGTTAGGGCGCAAGGACCCAAAGGAAATGATCTGGATCAGTATAATCCGTCAGATCTGAATCAGGAGGTCAGGAGGGGCGAAGGTGCATGGTAAGACATGCTGGTAAGACATGCACCCATACACACTGGATCACAAGGTTATATGAAACTCCACCGTCCCCATTTCTTTCATTTTCTTTTGTTCTCTCTCCAACCTCTTTCTTCTTCCTCGTTTCTTTTTTCTTTTGGTTATTTCTTTTTTTTTCGACACTTTTACACAAAAACAACAAAAAGAAAAAAAACTATATATATATATATATATATATATATATATCATTGCAAATGTGCTTTGATGCATAGCCCCCATTTCGAATTAGGTCGTGCGGACGACGGGCCCGTGCTTAGCACGGGTTTGTTGCTAGTTGATAGTGTAAAATCCGACGCAACGTGGCAACTGATGCCTCTTGGGGAGAAAATCCATTGTTGATCAAAAGTCTGGAAGAAGTCGCCATTTGTAAAACGGCAGAGAGTGTTCTTCCCTCGACATGCTTCAACAGTCATGTTTTTTGTTTTTCCTTTTTTTTTTTTTTTTTTTGAAAATCCCTAACTTTTGCCTAGACCGCCCTTTCGGGTTTTCAGTCCACTGAGAATATATTCCATTTTTGTGCCCCTAATTTTGCCTGGACCGCCCTTTCGGGTTTTCAGTCGACCGGGACGCTCTCTATTGCCTAAGCCGCCTTTTCAGGTTTTCAGCTTAGCGAGCTCTTTTTTGTGTATATTTTTTATTTTTGGATTATGATTGCATCTTGCTCAATGTTGAGGTCCTCTCCATAATGCTTAGCCAAGCTTTTCTTTCGGAATGTAACTGTTCTCAAGTCGGATGTTGATGTATGCTTCACCTACTCACGAGTTCAAAGAGAGTGTGTTTGTTGTTCACACTTTTCAAAAAGATGTAAAAAAAAGTTTTGTATTTTGAAGTTTTTGCTTTAAGTATTGCCATAAAAAATAGAAGAAACTTTGCAAATAGAATAAACGAGAGTTCCCAATAAATGAGTACAGACTCAAATTGGATGAATTGAGTGGTGGCCTGTCAAGGGCATGGCTCCACAGATCTTTGGAAAATGGTAAATATATGGGGAGGTACATTGAACACAATAACCGTTATTCTCCCTAACAACTTTGAATTGCCCCTGTCCCGAGTCTTCGATTTGTAGACGCTTTGACTCGGAGGTCTTTTGATAGTTGGATGCCCCAGGTGGACTGTGCCTGACTGATGCCGTTACTTTGTCATGATCCTTAACTTTTGCATAGATCGCCCTCTCGGGTTTTCTACCTATCAGGATAATCCTTTTTGTGCATGTCTCTGATTTTTGCCTGGACCGCCCTTTCGGGTTTTCAGTCCACCGAGACGCTCATTTTTTCATAAGCCGCCTTTTTCAGGTTTGCGACTTATCGAGCTGTTATTTTTTATAGAGTATTTCTTGACTGCACCGGCATGCGGGTTCATCAACATTTGTAATCCCATGACTCATTGCACACGGGTCTTCATAGTTAGGTGTCCACTTTCCCCTGGAGTCTGGTTGGAAAGATAGTGTCTTTTTTTAGCACAAGGTTTCTTGAAATCCACGGGGACGAACCTTCTTGTTGGAAGTTTGTTTCAACCTCTCTTGATATAGTTGTACAAGGCGGTCATGTTTTTTAAGTTCAATCAAGCTTGGATTTCAGTAGGACTCCTATCGACGAGACTTCGACGACCTCCATGTTGTATACTGAGGGAAGGAGGGGGGTTTGCCCCTGTTGAAATGTGTATCGAAGAACGATGCCCATGTGAAGAAACAATAACATCTCATGTCAATCTTTGTAAGTGACTTCCGTCTTCTAGACAATCTTCTTGATTTTTGTTTGTAGCTTTGACTGTAACGCCCTCTCTAATTATTTGATTATTTTAATGAGTTTAGAATATACTTATATGATTTGTGTGATTTATATGATTTATTTTGATGAGTGATATTTTGATATGTTATATGTTGGTATTTATTAGTATAATATATATACTATTTGATTTAGAAATATAAATGTTATTTGTTGTAGAAATATATATGATTTGTTATAAAAATATATATGATTTGTTATAGAAATATATGTCATTTGTTATAGAAGTATAAATGATTTGTTATGGAAATATATATATATATTGGGATAGAATATTAAGATTGGGATTTAAGAGAAAAATAAGTAGGTTAAGATTTTTATAAAAAGGAGAGAAAACCTAGTTTTAGAAAAACAATTGCACGTACGACTGTTTTTGGAAAAAAGGAGGAAAAAAGCCAAGAGAAGAGGGAGAAGACCTAGAGGCTGCGATTTTCATTCTTTAAGGTAAGGGTGGGACTAACATTCAATCTTCTTAAGCCTATGATTCTGAATTTGTGATTTAACATGTTGTTTTTCTTAGGTTGGATAATTGGGATTAGGTTTTGATTATTGATTTTTTTGAATTGAAAAGTGTAGAAACCATCGAAATTGTGTTAAGAATTGAAGTTCAGGCTGTAGAATAAACATAGGTTGAGTTTCCTATCAAATTTGGGATTTGGGTTGATGAAATTGGGGCTTTTGGAGTGAAAACTGGTCTGTTCCCGTAGATTTGTCCGTCGCAACTCGCCACAGCGAGTAAACTTACTCGCCTCGCGAGATGCACTTTGACAGCATTCTCTGTTTCGCGTTCTTGCGTCTTTTTCACACATTTCTGTTTTGAATTTGCCTTTGGTGTAAACATGAAAGTTGTAGATAATTATGTTAGCTTTCCAGTGGCTTTGGTTTGACATGAAAATGATTTTTGGTGTTTGAGATATGATGAAAATACTTCAAGGAGGTCTTAGTAAATTTTTATGAATTTCAGCACAACTTTGTCCGAATTTGAAATGAAAACTGGTATTGATTGGTACATAATTGGTCTTAGGTGTAAACACGAAAGTTGTAGGTATGGGTGTTAGCTTCCTAATGCCATTGGTCTGACGTCAAAACGATTTATAGAACTTGAGTTATGGTCAAATTACTGCACGTAGGTCACAGTGAAATCTTATGAAAATTCAGCATAACCATTTCTAAGTTAATCCAAAACTTATGGGATAATACCAACCCTCAAAACTAGAAGTTCTATGAGTTCAATTAAGGTGTTTAAGAGTATAATAATATGATTTGGTGTTACAGTAGGAATGTGGGTGGAATATAATATTATTGATGATCTGTGAAGCTATTATGATATGATTTAGTGTTGATAGTAATGTAATATATTTGTATATGCATTATGTGAATTATATATGATGTTTAAGTTGTTGTTGATTATCATTTGATATTGTTATATCTTGAGATGTTTACGTGTCGCCTATGTTGCTGTTATTGGTTATGTGAAATATTTATATGCCTTATGTGGAAGATGTATGATGTTTAAGTTGTTGATGCTTCACATTAATATTGTTATGTTGTGAATTGCTTGTGCTGTTTCTGTTGCTGTTATGAACTGCTAAGTTGTTTGTAATGTGATTTAATGATTAAATGCATTACTCGAAATATTATTGAATGATCAAGATGTTGTTGAAATGAATTGTTAGTAAGCTTGATGTGATTTGATTATGCTGCAATTGTTATTTAACTAAGTTGCATGAGTATGAATAAGTTGATGATGAACTCCAAATTATTGGATGTATAAGTGATAAGTTGATTAAGGTGTCTTGCTGATAGAGTCCATGCATTAGCATTCATTGAGCTTTGTCCTCACCATGATAGGAGCTTTGTCCTCCGCACGATTATTAGGAGCTTTGTCCTCCGCACGATTAAAGTATATTAATACTTATGATGACGATTGGTACCACATGCATATAAGTGTCTAAGTTGCATTGTCGCATTTGTCGAGTCAAAGTCGTTGTTGATGAATTATCATCCATGAGTTGTTAAGTTGTTGATGAATTATCCTCTATGAGTTGTCGAGTTGTTTTCTACCCATGTGTTGTTAAAAAAGTACCTATGAAGATTATACGATGTTTATGATGTGAATTATATGACGTTGACTAAGATGTTGCTATATTGATTATGATATTGTTATGTTGCTATGTTGTTTAAGATATTGATTATGATATTGTTATGTTGTTATGATGTTGTATATGATACTAATTATAATGTTATAATGTTGTTTACGATGTTGCTTGTTATCGCGATTTTCGGGTGTCAAATCATTAATTAGATTTGAACCTTTCAATCATTGATATCTCTATTTTTTTTGGGGAAGGTAAAATCGGGAAAAAACCTTAGAAATTCTAAGTTCGGGGCTGATTTCACTACGGGAAGGTGTTAGGCACCCGCAATAACTATAGTATCCTATAGGAACCGTTTTACTATGCTTTACGTAAACGCTTTGCTTTTATTACTATTTGTAAAAGAGAGGGGTTGATTTTAAGAATGAGAGAAAGAGGTTTGGATTTTATTTTATTGGACTTGGAGAGATTTTGAATCTCTTGCCTACACACCCTTTTAAGGGATCAAAATTCCATGTAGTTCTCTTCCAAAATGTTTTTGTGGGTTTAATTTGTTTTTTAAGTTTGAAAAAGATTTTGAAGAAGGGAAGGAGGCCGTATAGGCATTAGAATTGAAAAGAAAAAGAAAGCATTTGGTTGGTTCAATTGTTAATGAAAACGGTTTAAGTTGGAAATTAATTGCATTTTGATTTGATTAAGAAAATAAAGGAAAAATCCTTTGGAGTTTTGACTCCAAGGTTTATTTGGAAAATATTTGAAGTGGTGGAAGTTACTTGTTTTTTTAAAAGGATTTATTTTCTCTAAGTATCGCGCATCCTAAACATACACCTAAACGATAGACATACAACGTGTGTGCGTGTGTCGGTGCATGTGTCGGTGTACATCATTATAGTCCATAGTCCTTTACATCGGGTCCTATTTTACATTCTATGATCTTGCATGAAATTAAAGAAAAGTAAACTACCTAAACATTGCATGAGAATTAGTTGAACGTTCCATGAAAGAGTTAAAGGAAGAAATGGGAATGAGATGAGATGCTTAGTATGCATGAAACATAGAGTAAAGTGATTAGTAAAACAAGATGAAATAATAATGAAATACTAATCCTAAACAAAATGGTAAACTATCACAAAAATTGGCATAAAATCACACTAAACAAAATTGCAAAATATCACAAGATTGGCATCAAAACTCTAACTAAACAAGATTGCAAAATATCACACAATTAATATCAAGAACCAAGCTAAACATAATTGCAAAATGTCACAAGATTGGTATCAAGAACCAAACTAAACATAGTTGCAAAATATCACAAAATTGTAATCAAGAATCAATTTTAACAAAGTTAACAAAGAAACGTCACAAGATTGTAATCAAGAATCAATTTTAACAAGAACATGAGAAATATCGCAAAATTCAAGTTTAACAAGATTGAGAATAATGCACCAAAACAAAAGAAAATTAAACTTGTCAAGATTAAATGAATCTATCAAGAAACAGAGGTAATCGTCATAGAATCAAAAGCTAAGCACTAGAATCATGCGATACGAACTTGAACTAAAAATTACACAAAGAAATTCACAAAAAGCACCCAGACATATAAATAAATAAAAGAAATCTACCCCTATCATTTTTATCAATCTTAACATGAAAATCATCATCAAACAGTCAAAGATATACCAAGAACCAAGAAAAAAAAATTACCAAAGCATTCAATAAAGTTAAAGCATGCCAGGGGTTCAAACAGCAAGAAAGAAGGTGCAATTATCAACAAAAATAAAAAAAAAACGCAAGAAAGCTCAGGGCCCATAGTTTCACAGTCCAAACCCACGGATCTGATGGATCCGGATCAAGCTAACGCTCCAGGAGCGTTGGATTGATCCAGATCCATCAGGATCTTGATCAAACGGCCAGGAATAGGAGAGAGTGGGTCGGGTTTGGGTCAACCCGACCCAAACACATATATAAAGGGTCTCACACCCGTTTTCCTTCATTTTGTATAACATTTTCTCTTTCTTCTCTTCTTCTCTTCGCCGTTCTCTCTTCTTCGTGTGAAACCCTAAACCTAACTTCTTGAATCTTTCTCAGAAACGGTTCGTTCATGGCTTAATCCGTTCGTGTCTTTACTCTAAGCATGAATCATTCAAAAGAACGCAAGTTTAACCATTGAACAATGTGAATCCTTGAGTTTCGCCTCTGTAGGTTCGATCCGTTCAATTTTCTGTGTTTTTTGGCTGAAAATGCTGTAAAAATGTGAGGATTTCCTTCGATTTACACTCGTTGTGAATTCCGAAGCAAATCTCTGATTTTCAAAACGATTTTTTTGTTAGGGTTTGGATTTTGGATCGAACGGTTCAATTGGCTCCGGATTCACGTTGTTCTGGCTTTCGTGATGGCATACGAAGAGATTTAGATGAAGTTAAGGTGTTACCTTGGTTTCTATTCGGAGATTCGAACCGTTTCTTCGCCGTTCCTTTGGATTTGGCTTCTGATTTTGAATTCTTGGCTTCGAACTCTGTGAATGAACCGGTATCGTTTCTTCTCCTCTTCTCTGGTTCGGATCCGGTGAAATTTCTTTCCTTCTTCTTCCCAATTCACTCCTCTGTGATCGCGCTTGAGTTTGCCGCTTCCGGTGGCGAATTCGCGCTTGAATTGCGGAGGAACTAGCTCAATGATGAAGATTCCTCATTGAATCTCTGAGAGCTAACACCATTTCCATGGATTTGGCTTGAATTCAGTTCTGGAAGTTCTAGGGTTTGAGAAATATTCACTGTGTTCTTGGGGTTTTCTGGGTTTGTGATGATTCTGATCGTAACAGAAAGGAGAGAGAAAGCTCTGAATTGTTTGTGTGATGTGGCGTGTACTGAATGGATCTGTTGGCACTTTGCACAGTAACTGGCCTTTTATAGGCTGCCAAGTGTGATTCTGACCAATGAGGTAGTGACATGTGGCCTTGACCTTGCTTGCGTGGCCTTGGACTTGAAATTGGACCAATCTGCAATTATTGAAACTAAAGGGACTGTTTTGCAATTAAACAAGAATTGAACTGCTTTGAGAATTAAAAAAAAAAAATGGGACTGTTTTAAAAATTGGAATTGGACACTTCTGCAATAAAATGTAAAATTTGGACTGAATTGCAATTTTTGAAAGTATTGGGACTAAAATGCAATAAAAATAAAATTGGTTAAAAAAAGTAATCTGAAATGCAACGTAAAGTGAAACAGTTAAAATTGGCAAAATGGACTAAAAACGAACAAACTACCAAAAATGAGGTATTTTAAAATACCTCTCTGCCCAAAATTTGTTTGATGTGAAAAGACTAAAATGCCCCTGGGGCCAAAAACGACTCAAACTGACTCGGACTGACTCAGATACAAAACTAAGACGATTTTGTACAAAATTTGATCAATGATTTATGCAAACAAATTGAAAAGACTCAGGGACAAATTGTAGGGACTAAAATGGGTTCCATTGCGGGAAATGACCAAAATACCCTTTTGTATGATCTTATGCAAAAATTTAAAAAACTGAAGCAGTAATGTATGCAGCTGAAGCACAGTAGAAAACACGGTGAATTTGAAAGTATTAGAAAATAGCAGAGGAATTTGAATGAGTATTTTTAGGTCCAAAATGAGGGTATAACAGCTGCCCCTATTTAAGTTTCTTTGTTTGGAGAGTCAAGAGACAGAGTCTTTGGCTTGACGCGACGAAGATACTTAAATATCGACATTAGCACTGATTTTGGGCGTAAAAATACATTTGTAAATGCTATGCATGCCATGCAACATTTGTATTATGAATGCAAGACAGACTGAGAATCGAATTTAACAAAAAAATATGCCGTATCCATTGCGGGACTAGTTGACATTAACAGAGTAGCAAAAACGAAGTTTGTCGTATCCATTGCGGGATTGGTAGACATTAACAAAATAACAGATGACAAGACTCACTAGGGAGACTCGATAGCGAATTTGACAGGTACAAGCTGTTCTTGGATGCGAACTGGCCACTTGACCGGGAATATTGACAACAAAGGGCGCAAGCTGCTCTTGTATTTGAGCTGGTTACTTGGCTGAAAGCAAATATAGAAAGCACAAGCTATTCTTGGACACGAACTAGTTACTTGGCTGAAAGAAAACAAGGTAGAAAGCACAAACCGTTCTTGGACGCGAACTGGTTACTTGGCTGACAGGAAACAAAATAGAAAGCACGAGCTGTTCTTGGATCTGAACTAGCCGCTCGGCGGATTACCAAAAGGATAGGTACAAGCTGTTCTTGGATGCGAACTTGCTACTTGCCCGATAACAAAAACAAATTGACAGGTACAAGCTGTTCTTGGATGCGAACTTGCTGCTTGACCGATAACAAGAGTGAATTGGCAGGCACAAGCTATTCTTGGATGCGAACTAGCCACTTGGCCGTTAACGGAAGTAAATTGTTATTTGAAAAAGAACTGAATTTGATTGACATAACTGCAGGAGCTTGAATTTGAAAGGAATGTCAGAACAAGACTGTTGAACTTTGAAATTGACATGACAGTAGACATTTGTTGTTAGCAGAAGAAATTTGAAGTTGACACGATTGATTTCGATTGAGATTAACATAGGGATTGAGAATGCAGATGCGTATGAATAGCATGACGATTTTATCAAGTGCATGAACACATAGGATGCATGATTATGCATGTATGAATGCTTTGAAATGCATGATGATTGACAATTTGTAGACAGAATTCCGCAGAGACAGACAAATCATTGGAATATTGGGCACGTAATGGCTCGCGCTCGGACATATATTTGCAAAAGTTCCTCTTCCGGGGATACCGTCGTTTGAAGATACATCGAGACCATCGCTTGAAGGTAGGAAGCTGTAAAGTCGTAGAGAAAAACAGTCTGAATGGTATTGCTGCTTGTTGGAACAGTCACGTAAATGCTTCGGACATCGCATCTGTGGTCAATGCTTTTTGCATGTTTGTTTTTTTATTATTTCTTTTTCATTTCTTCTTTCATCATCCCATTTTTGCCTGGATCGCCCTTTCGAGTTTTCGACCCACCGGGGAATTTTTTTTTTGTGTTGCCCCTGTTTTTGCCTGAATTGCCTTTGAAGGTTGTCAATCCATCGGGGTGCTCATTTTTGCCTAAGCCGCCCTTTCAGATTTTCGACTTAGCGAGCATATTCATTTTTCATGCTTTTCATTCTGTTTTTTCATTCTTGCCATTGACCACAGACCGTCACTGGGGGGGAAGGCCTGCTAGTAACTTGAATTCGAACTGATATCAATGTAGATTTGTTCATGCATGTTTCATTTGAATGTACATAGCTGTCCTGGCTTGTTTTCAAAATACTCAAAAAAAATTTCAATTTTCAAAATGTTTATTCCAGACATACATCATTATTAACATAGAAAAATCTTTTTGTACAAAGCTTTGAAAATAGAATAGAAAAAGAGTGCCAAACAAAAGCATAGGCTCAAATCGATGTGTAAGGGTGGTAATCAGCCGAAGGCGTGATTCCACGGATTTACAAAGCTTGGAAAATGGTAATTTTATTGGTTGGTGGTACATTGAACACAGTAACTACTATGGTATCTAAAACTCTTGAATCCACAGGCGTCGGAACCTCGGATGAGAACAGCCAACCATCAGCCGCAAAGGTCCCAAGGGGAGTGGTAACTTGCCAGATATAGTCAATTGTCTTTTATTTCAATCTCATTTTTGCATGAACCGCCCTTTCGGGTTTTCGGCTCATCGAGACGCTCATTTTTGCCTGAGTTACATGTAATCTCAGCGAGCTTTTACATTTTTGTTTCTTGTCCCTTATTTTGCCTGGACCGCCCTTTCGGGTTTTTGATCCACCGGGAAGCGCATTTTTGCCTAGGCCGCCCTTTCGGGTTTTCGACCTACCACGCTGTTCTTTTCATATCTAGACAAAGTATTTCTTGACTATATCGGCATTCACAGGATTCGGAAGTTCTACACCATCCATGTGTGTGAGAATCAAAGCACCGCCAGAAAAAGCCTTCTTGACAACATAAGGTCCCTCATAGTTAGGCGTCCATTTGCCCCTTGGGTCGGGTTGCTGACTCATTCTTCTTTTCAACACGAGTTCACCCTCTTTGAATACCCGAGGACGGACTTTCTTGTTAAAAGCATTTTTCATCCTTGTTTGATACATCTGACCGTGAGCTAAAGCATCCAGGCGTCTTTCCTCAATCAAATTCAATTGGTCGTACCGACTCTGGCACCACTCAGCCTCAGACAACTTTGCTTCCATAATCACACGGAGAGACGGAATCTCCACTTCCAATGGGAGGACTGCTTCCATGCCGTATACAAGAGAAAAAGGCGTTGCCCCGGTTGAACTACGGACTGTAGTACGGTAGCCGTGTAAAGCATAGGGTAACATCTCATGCCAGTCTTTGTATGTCGTTACCATTTTCTGCACAATCTTCTTGATGTTCTTATTGGCGGCCTCAACTGCGCTATTCATCTGAGGTCTGTAAGGAGAAGAATTGCGGTGTTCAATCTTGAATTTCTCGCATAAGGCTTGTACCATGTCATTGTTCAGGTTGGTACCGTTGTCAGTGATAATCTTGCTAGGAACACCATACCGACAGATGATATTGTTCTTGATGAATTTGACTACTACTTGCTTAGTCACGTTGGCATATGATGCAGCTTCGACCCATTTGGTGAAATAATCGATTGCTACCAGAATAAAACGATGACCATTCGAAGCTTTTGGTTCAATTCTTCCGATCATATCGATGCCCCACATAGAGAAAGGCCATGGAGAAGACATAACATTGAGAGCGTGCGGAGGCACATGGATCTTATCAGCATATATTTGACATTTGTGGCACTTTCTGGCGTATTGATAGCAATCACGCTCCATGGTCATCCAGTAGTAACCAACTCTCAACAGCTTTCTAGACATAGCATGCCCCGATGCGTGGGTCCCAAAGGTGCCATCGTGCACATCGTGCATTAGCTGTTCCGCTTCACATTCATCAACACATCTTAACAACACCATATCGAAATTCCTTTTGTACAGGACATCACCATCCAGCAAGAACTTGCCAGCCAACCTGCGCAAGGTCTTCTTGTCTCTATTGGAAGCATCCGGCGGATATTCACGGCTTTGCAAAAATTGCTTGATATCACAATACCAAGGTTTGTTGTCGACCCCGCCTGCACCTGTTTGTACAATTGCATCACTGACAGTAAACACATGAGCGGGCCGGTCTAAGCGTTGTACTTTGATCATCGGTACATGATTCCAATGGTTCACTTGAAGCATGGAAGATAAGGTAGCAAGAGCATCGGCCATTTGGTTCTCCTCTCGGGGAATATGGTGCAACTCGACCTTCGTAAAATACGTTAACAGACGTCTTGCATAATCACGGTAAGGGATTAAATTAGCGTGATGGGTCTCCCATTCTTCCTTTATCTGGTTGATGACTAGTGCAGAATCTCCATAGATATCCAGATGCTTGATTCTCATATCGATGGCTTCTTCAATTCCCAGGATGCACGCTTCATATTCGGCCACGTTGTTGGTGCATTCAAACACAATCCGGGCTGTGAAAGGGATGTGATGCCCCTGCGGAGCCACAATTACTGCGCCAATTCCTCGGCCATAGGCATTAACAGCACCATCAAAGACCAATCCCCACTTGCTATCAGGGTCTGGACCTTCACCGATCAGTGGCTCTTCACAGTCTCTTGACTTTAAAAACATAACCTCCTCGTCGAGGAAATCGAACTTGAAAGGTTGATAGTCATCGAGCGGTTGGCAAGCGAGATGGTCAGCCAGGATACTCCCTCTAATGGCTTTCTGAGCTTTAAACACAATATCATACTCTGACAGTAACATTTGCCAACGTGCGATTTTTCCAGTGACAGCCGGTTTCTCGAAGATGTACTTGATTGGATCCATCCGGGATATCAACCAAGTTGTATGATTTATCAAGTAATGACGCAGGCGTTTGGCAGCCCAGGCTAGTGCACAACAGGTTTTCTCGAGCATTGTGTACCGAGTCTCACAATCGGTGAATTTCTTGCTCAAATAATATATTGCATGCTCTTTCTTTTCGGTTTCATCTTGTTGACCGAGCACACATCCCATGGATTCATCCAACACTGACAAATACATAATCAAAGGCCTTCCGTCCACGGGCGGGACGAGGATAGGAGGTTCTAGCAAATAACTCTTGATGTTGTCGAAAGCTTCTTGGCATTCATCATTCCATACAACAGGTTGATTCTTCCTGAGTAACTTGAAAATTGGCCCGCAGGTCGCAGTCATGTGGGATATAAATCTAGAAATGTAGTTCAAACGCCCGAGGAACCCTCTGACTTGCTTCTCGGTTTGCGGGGCCGGCATTTCACGGATAGCTCGGACTTTGTCAGGATCTACTTCAATGCCCTTCTGGCTGACAATGAATCCTAACAACTTCCCTGATCTGACACCGAACGTACATTTGTTTGGATTCATCCGAAGCTTGTACTTCCTCAACCTTTCAAACATCTTAGCCAAATACTCGACATGTTGTTCTTCATCGTTCGACTTTACAATCATGTCGTCTACATACACTTCAACCTCTTTGTGAATCATGTCATGGAACAAAGTGGTCATCCCCCTTTGGTAGGTAGCACCAGCATTTATTAGACCGAACGACATTGCTTTGCAGCAGAAAGTTCCCCATGGAGTGATGAACGACGTCTTCTCCCTGTCTTTGGGTGACATTTTGATTTGGTTATAGCCAGAAAAACCGTCCATGAAGGAGAACACCTTGCACTGGGCAGTATTGTCAACAAGCACATCGATGTGAGGCAGTGGGAAATTGTCCTTCAAGCTTGCTCTATTCAAATCTCTGTAATCAACACACATCCGAACCTTACCATCTTTCTTCGGCACTGGCACAATGTTAGCAACCCACTCGGGATACTCAACTGTCATGAGAAAACCCGCATCGATCTGTTTCTGCACTTCACCTTTGATCTTCAGAGCCATGTCCGGCCGAGTCCGTCTCAACTTTTGCCTGACAGGAGGACAGTCTGGTTTTGTCGGTATCCGGTGTTCCACAATCTGGGGATCCAAACCTGGCATATCCTCGTATGACCATGCAAATATGTCCGAGTATTCGCGGAAAAGTTGGAAGATCCTTTTCTTGACACCTTCCTCTAATGCAGCACCGACTTTGATCTCTCTTTTGTTATCCTCGGTACCCAAGTTGATTAGCTCGATCTCCTCCTGATGAGGCCGAATGGTTTTCTCTTCTCGTTCAAGAAATCGGGCAATCTCATCCGGTATATCATCACTATCCTCATCTTCGGCCTCAAACACCGGGGATTCAACAGTTTGGAGAAGCATAGGGTCACTGTGTTCAACGGGTTCGTTTTGGTTCGATCTGCGTGACATGATTGGATGATTTTTAGAAAATTATTTTCATGCAGATCTTTGAAATTAATAAGAAAACACAGATGTTTTGGTTTTTTCTGGCATTACCATTATTTCCAAGGGAAAAGCATTAAAGAAAGAAAAAGAGTCGTGAAAGAAACGACGTTTTTTTATTGATAATGGTGATGTCGGAACAAACATGCCCTTTACAAAAGTGTCACTTCCGCCTCGGGCAGGGCGGAAGGATTGTTATTTTGAAAACAAAAGCCTAGACAGCAAGACATATTACTTAGAATCATGCACAGACACAGGGAGATTGATAACGTTCCAGTTCTTTGCCATGCCTCCTGGTATCACAAATGTGGGCCTAACCCCTCTTTCATCACCACCATCAAGAATTGCATTGGTAAATCCAGCACTACGGAACGTTCCAGTCGATACGCCTGACGTCGGAGAGAAACCGAGACCCTCTTTGCGCTTGTTGTCCAGCAGCTGTATCAATTGGCCCCAACCGGCGGCCTGACCCTCCTGAACGGCCTTCTGCGCATCTTTCAATGAAGCCATGGCAGCACTAGCTCTCTTGGGCTCCGTACCCTCGATAGTCAAACCCTGGAATGCAGTTCCCTCGGCGGATTTAGCTTCGATGCAAGAGAAGGATGATAACTGACTGACCAGATAAGCTTCTTCCCCATGCACTGTCACAAGTTTACCATTCCTTACGAACTTTAGCTTCTGATGGAGAGTAGAAGTGACCGCACCGGCCTCATGTATCCACGGTCTCCCGAGAAGGCAACTGTAAGAGGCATCTATGTCCATAACCTGGAAAGTAATCATGAATGTTTCAGGGCCAATAGTCATGGGGAGATCTACTTCTCCAAGCACAATTTTACGGGAACCATCGAAAGCCTTGACTAAGAAAGTACTCCTTCTCAAAGGAACTCCTTGACAACTTAACTGATCCAAAGTCGACTTAGGCATCACATTCAACGACGACCCAGTGTCTACCAACACGTTGGACAGCATATCTGCTTTGCAGTTCATGGAAATATGCAGGGCCAAGTTGTGGTGCTTTCCTGCCTCTGGAAGCTCATCTTCACCAAACCAAAGGTTACTACAAGCAGTGATGTTAGCCACTATCCCACCAAATTGATCCTCTGTGACTTCGTGGTCGACATAGGCTTGTTCCAACACCTTCAATAACACATTCCTGTGAGCCTCCGAACTGAGGAGTAGGGCCAAGATGGATATCTTCGAAGGAGTTTGTAATAGCTGATCAACAATCTTATAATCGCTTTTCTTGATTATCTTCAAAATCTCATCCAGATTGGAATCTTCGATGGATTGGCCTGGACGGCTGGTACTTTCAATGTCAGGAGGGATCGTCAATGGAGTAGTCTTATCAGCAGGAATCACAACTGGCGCATCATCTTTCTTCTGGAACAAAAGGGGTCGGATCTTGCCGCTCCTCAAAGCCGTCACTTCAGCGATACTGCCTACTGTGCTTGAGGGCACCAAAGGTACTTCTTTCCCGTTTTCCAACATAGTCGCACTGTACTTGTACGGGATGGCTTTCGCAGAAGTATATGGCACTAGACTAGGCAACCGTATGACCAACGGTTCAACGTCCTTCCTGGCGGGTGTGCTCTTGACCGGAGTATCGTGGAAGATCGGTACTATCATGCAAACATCACTGGCAGTCAGGTAGTTGTCATTCATCAATCTTTGGATATCAGTCTGAACTATGCTGCAACCCATAGGGTTCTGAAGACATTCACAGCAAGCAACATGGTCATGGTTGAACAGAGTAGCTTGGCACAATTTGATATGTAGCGGCACTAGGGGAGTAGCAACATTACGGACATTGAGACGAGGGATTTCTTCACATACTTCGATCATATTCACAGCGGCATGGTTGGGGAGTGGATTGTCGAGCACATGTGGGACATTGTTTTCAAAAGATAGCTTTCCCTGGTCGATCAACTTCTTCACAATGTATTTCAGAGCGTAGCAACCTTCTACATCATGACCTAGGGCGCCTTGGTGGAAATCACATCTGAGATCGGAGCGGAACCTGGGAGGCAATGGGTTTGGCGGAGGCTTGCCAGGTCTAGTGGTGCAATACCCCTTATGTAACAGGGTTGGGAGTAGTTCAGCATACGCCATTGGTATCGACGGGAAAGATGGTCTAGATTGAGGGCCTTGTTGTTGTTGTTACGGTTGTTG
Source organism: Medicago lupulina (assembly GCA_958299785.1). NCBI lineage: Eukaryota > Viridiplantae > Streptophyta > Magnoliopsida > Fabales > Fabaceae > Medicago > Medicago lupulina. The sequence goes on along the minus strand of OY283145.1, from coordinate 20,055,960 downwards.
TTGAGCTAGTGGTTGTTGCTGCATTTGTTGGGCGATGGCATTAACAGGGACCTGAGGCTGGCCCGGTAGTGGAGGATACTGATGGTAGAACGGCGGATAGAACGGATGCTGGGCATACTGTAGGTACTGGTATGGTTGAGGCAGTTGTGTAGCATTGACAGGAGCGGCGGTGGCAGATTGATTGGTTCCGGCAGACACCATTCCAACTTCTGATTCCTTTTTCTTATGGTGACCATTGCCGTATTTCTTCGGTGCATTCGAGGACTCACCTTTCTCAAACACGATAATCCCCTCTCGGACAGCTTCCTCCAAGCGGGTCCCCATAGTGACCATCTCAGAGAAGTTGCTTAGGGCAGCAATAATCATTCTTTCAACATAATCTTTCTTCAGGGTCTTCAAGAATGTTTGAGTCATTTCTTCCTCGTCCAAAGCGGGGGTGATACGGGCAGCTGCCCCTCTCCACCTCTGTGCATATTCGCGAAAGCTTTCGTCCTTTTTCTGAGAAAGAGACCGGAGGAATTCTCTATTCGGCTTGAGCCTGGTGTTGAATCCATAGTGGCTCTTAAAAGCAGTAGCCAGATCATCAAAAGTGTGAATATCATCCTTGCTCAAACCGGTATACCACTCCGCGGCATCTTCCATTAGGCTGTCCTGGAAGCAATGGATCATAAGTGAATCATTGTCTGCATGGTTAGCCATCTTCCGGACGTACTTGATGATATGGTTCTGGGGGCAAGTCAGCCCATTGTAGCGGTCAAATTCCGGGACCTTGAATTTCTTGGGGACATCCACCCTCGGCACTAAACAAAGATCGTGGGTTCTGACGAGGTCACTGCTCCCATGGTTGGCCTTGATCTCGCGACGGAGTTCTCTGGCAAGTTCCTCCATTCTTTCTTCCATAGTTCCCAATACAGGAGTCCTTCCACGATAATCATTAGCATCGGCGCCCTGTGGCGTAGAGTGCACAATCGGATCTGTGAAGACCGTTGACTGAGGCAGAGTAGTGTGGAGAGAAGCCTGCTCTGAGACGGGGATTTGGTTATTGTTGGCAGCACTGGAAGCACCTGCTGTGGGATCTGGCGCAAAGAAGAGTGGGAGCCCGTACGGGTATCCCCTTGGCATGGCGAAGCGGTTATCGAGAGATGATGTTGGAATTGCCTCAGTGGTCTCTGGAGCAGACGAGGTTGGTTGCTCTTGAGCGGCTATCAAGGCGGTCATGGCGTCGAGAGCTTTAGCTAACTCTTCTCTCACAGAAGCTAGTTCAGTACGGAGCTGCGCATTTTCTTCTTCCATAGCTACTTGATTTCTCGTTCTGTATTGTCTAGTCTGATGTACTCTGGTAGGTTGATCGGTCCTTCGAGCACGAGCCACTTTTCACACTGCGGCAGAAGAACCAGGAGGCAATGAGCACTTGGAAGTTTTTTTGTGACCGATGAATAATGCATATGATGCATGATATGTGCAAATGCAGATGCAAAAATGACTCTTTTTATTACCAAAGGGTTTTTTAGACAAATTAGAATTCTTTACAAACATTATTCGATTAATAAATTATTCAAAGCAAGTCGTTTTGATACATTGAGCCAAGGGAGCAGGCTTCTGAAACATGAGCTGAACAAACAACATAATCAATAGTAATCCTATCATCCAGAACTAAGGAGTGACTGGGTAGTATTCGGAATCCGAGTCTGAAGCTGAACCACAATAACTGGCAAAGAAATCTCGACGACCTCTGACTCTCCTGGAGTCTCTCCTCAATAGATCATCCTTCTCCTCAAGCTCTTTCCTAACTCTAGCTAGTTCCTTCTTCAGCATTCGGTTCTCATGATCCTTCTGCTCGTCTCTGCCATCCAAAGTCATGATCAAGTTCTCAGCCTCACTGTAACGGGCTTTCCATGCTCGCTTCTCCTCACTCTCCATAGCTAGATGCTCCTGATACATCTCCTGAGTCGCGGGAAGCAATGGTAGGGGTCTAGACGGAGTAGATGCAGATACATGCCTCATAGCAGGGTAAGGCATGCCAATCTTCTCGGCTCGATCTATCACCCACTGCGTATAGGCTTCATGAGCAATACCGGATCTCACACCCAAATGCTTCACATCCTTCCTACGAATCTTAGACCAAGCATCTGTAAAAGCTTTCCTTTGCCCGGTGGGAGCATTGGAATAGTAGAAGAACTCTTGTGATGTAGCAAGGTTGATGGGCTTCGCTCTCATAGGAAAACCAAACTGTCTCATGGCTAACTCGGGATTGTAGTTGATTCCTCCCCGGGTACCGAGAAGAGGTACATTGAGGAAATCTCCACAACCAGTGATAATCTCCTTGACTCGAGCTGCTGGAGTGATCCAAACCACCTCATCGGGAGTAAGAGCCATAATCCGCTGCGAATAAGACCAATTCTCCGTGTTGGCATGGAAAGAACTCGGGAGGTGAGAAATAAACCACCTATATAGAAGAGGTATGCAGCAAAGAATAAATCCACGACCCTTGAGAGTCCGATCATGGATGGCATGGTATGTGTCAGCTAACAAAGTAGGAACCGGATTCCTGGAATGGAAGATCTCAATGGCATTCATGTCCACGAAGTTGTCGAGATTCGGAAAGAGAACGAGCCCGTAGATGAGTAGTGCAAGAATAGCCTAAAGGGTGTCCTGACAAGTAGATTCGAGATTAGCCTGTTCAAGTAAGTACTTTGAAGTGAAACCCTGGATGTGAGATTTGGTAATGAGATTCTTAGACACATCGGAAGTCTTGAGATAAAGATCCTTAGCAATAACCAGAGGAGTAAGAGAAGATCCTGGGCCCGTGAATGGTACCCTCTCAGCTATCGGCAGACCCAACAAACTAGAATAAGCCTCAAGTGTAGGAACCAACTGAAAATCCGGGAAAGTGAAACAACGGAAAACCGGGTCATAGAATTGCACCAGAGTGTGCACCAGCTTCTCTTCTACATTAGTCCGGAGAATACCAAGCAAACCACCGTATCGGAGACGAAATCCAGTCGGATTCTTAACCCTGAGTGCCAACTCCCTTAGGCTAGCCAAATCAACTTCTTTGAACTTGTAAGACTTAGTCCTCTTCATGCCTGGTTATATTTGCAAAGAATTTTAGTTTGTCTATACCCTTTGATAAATGCATGTAGAAAATTTATGCATGAATGCATGTATGCATGGTTTTAACAAGGAAAACACGGTGGGCTAAGGTAACAAGTGGACACGGTGTCCGGTGAAACTAAGGCTTTGATAGTAGTAACCAAAGTTCTATAAAGTTCCCAAACCACAACCTCTCTTGCGTATATCATGGTAGTACAAAGCAACGCTTGTCCATGATTATCCGCAAGAAGGTTTAGTTTGGGTGTAGTATCGCGTGACGACTAAATTTCGAGACAACGCTCGGTTTAGCCACCGCACTACATCCTAAGAAAGGCCAAAGATGGGTTTGGTAACTACAGTCCATAGCCTTCATCGGTCAATTGGAAGTAAAGTGCCTAAGCATGACAACACACGCCGACAACATCACCTCCAACATGCCTCAGCTATGTGAGATTGATCGCGTGATCCAATGCACGAGGCAACCCCCGGAATGGATTGTCGATTATATCTCTTCCTAATCTTAGGTTCACTTAGCCCGGGTATAGGGCTTTTGATATTCTCACCCCACACGTACACAAGAAAATTTTACATGTAACAATAAAGCAAAGCATAAGCATAAAGCGTGTAAAACTAGGTGTAGCCCTAAATCTCCCCAGTGAAGTCGCCATTTCTGTTATCGCGATTTTCGGGTGTTAAATCATTAATTAGATTTGAACCTTTCAATCATTGATATCTCTATTTTTTTTGGGGAAGGTAAAATCGGGAAAAAACCTTAGAAATTCTAAGTTCGGGGCTGATTTCACTACGGGAAGGTGTTAGGCACCCGCAATGACTATAGTATCCTATAGGAACCGTTTTACTATGCTTTACGTAAACGCTTTGCTTTTATTGCTATTTGTAAAAGAGGGGTTGATTTTAAGAATGAGAGAAAGAGGTTTGGATTTTATTTTATTGGACTTGGAGAGATTTTGAATCTCTTGCCTACATACCCTTTTAAGGGATCAAAATTCCATGTAGTTCTCTTCCAAAATGTTTTTGTGGGTTTAATTTGTTTTTTAAGTTTGAAAAAGATTTTGAAGAAGGGAAGGAGGCCGTATAGGCATTAGAATTGAAAAGAAAAAGAAAGCATTTGGTTGGTTCAATTGTTAATGAAAACGGTTTAAGTTGGAAATTAATTGCATTTTGATTTGATTAAGAAAATAAAGGAAAAATCCTTTGGAGTTTTGACTCCAAGGTTTATTTGGAAAATATTTGAAGTGGTGGAAGTTACTTGTTTTTTTAAAAGGATTTATTTTCTCTAAGTATCGCGCATCCTAAACATACACCTAAACGATAGACATACAACGTGTGTGCGTGTGTCGGTGCATGTGTCGGTGTACATTATTATAGTCCATAGTCCTTTACATCGGGTCCTATTTTACATTCTATGATCTTGCATGAAATTAAAGAAAAGTAAACTACCTAAACATTGCATGAGAATTAGTTGAACGTTCCATGAAAGAGTTAAAGGAAGAAATGGGAATGAGATGAGATGCTTAGTATGCATGAAACATAGAGTAAAGTGATTAGTAAAACAAGATGAAATAATAATGAAATACTAATCCTAAACAAAATGGTAAACTATCACAAAAATTGGCATAAAATCACACTAAACAAAATTGCAAAATATCACAAGATTGGCATCAAAACTCTAACTAAACAAGATTGCAAAATATCACACAATTAATATCAAGAACCAAGCTAAACATAATTGCAAAATGTCACAAGATTGGTATCAAGAACCAAACTAAACATAGTTGCAAAATATCACAAAATTGTAATCAAGAATCAATTTTAACAAAGTTAACAAAGAAACGTCACAAGATTGTAATCAAGAATCAATTTTAACAAGAACATGAGAAATATCGCAAAATTCAAGTTTAACAAGATTGAGAATAATGCACCAAAACAAAAGAAAATTAAACTTGTCAAGATTAAATGAATCTATCAAGAAACAGAGGTAATCGTCATAGAATCAAAAGCTAAGCACTAGAGTCATGCGATACGAACTTGAACTAAAAATTACACAAAGAAATTCACAAAAAGCACCCAGACATATAAATAAAAAAAAGAAATCTACCCCTATCATTTTTATCAATCTTAACATGAAAATCATCATCAAACAGTCAAAGATATACCAAGAACCAAGAAAAAAAAATTACCAAAGCATTCAATAAAGTTAAAGCATGCCAGGGGTTCAAACAGCAAGAAAGAAGGTGCAATTATCAACAAAAATAAAAAAAAAAACGCAAGAAAGCTCAGGGCCCATAGTTTCACAGTCCAAACCCACGGATCTGATGGATCCGGATCAAGCTAACGCTCCAGGAGCGTTGGATTGATCCAGATCCATCAGGATCTTGATCAAACGGCCAAGAATAGGAGAGAGTGGGTCGGGTTTGGGTCAACCCGACCCAAACACATATATAAAGGGTCTCACACCCGTTTTCCTTCATTTTGTATAACATTTTCTCTTTCTTCTCTTCTTCTCTTCGCCGTTCTCTCTTCTTCGTGTGAAACCCTAAACCTAACTTCTTGAATCTTTCTCAGAAACGGTTCGTTCATGGCTTAATCCGTTCGTGTCTTTACTCTAAGCATGAATCATTCAAAAGAACGCAAGTTTAACCGTTGAACAATGTGAATCCTTGAGTTTCGCCTCTGTAGGTTCGATCCGTTCAATTTTCTGTGTTTTTTGGCTGAAAATGCTGTAAAAATGTGAGGATTTGCTTCGATTTACACTCGTTGTGAATTCCGAAGCAAATCTCTGATTTTCAAAACGATTTTTTGTTAGGGTTTGGATTTTGGATCGAACGGTTCAATTGGCTCCGGATTCACGTTGTTCTGGCTTTCGTGATGGCATACGAAGAGATTTAGATGAAGTTAAGGTGTTACCTTGGTTTCTATTCGGAGATTCGAACCGTTTCTTCGCCGTTCCTTTGGATTTGGCTTCTGATTTTGAATTCTTGGCTTCGAACTCTGTGAATGAACCGATATCGTTTCTTCTCCTCTTCTCTGGTTCGGATCCGGTGAAATTTCTTTCCTTCTTCTTCCCAATTCACTCCTCTGTGATCGCGCTTGAGTTTGCCGCTTCCGGTGGCGAATTCGCACTTGAATTGCGGAGGAACTAGCTCAATGATGAAGATTCCTCATTGAATCTCTGAGAGCTAACACCATTTCCATGGATTTGGCTTGAATTCAGTTCTGGAAGTTCTAGGGTTTGAGAAATATTCACTGTGTTCTTGGGGTTTTCTGGGTTTGTGATGATTCTGATCGTAACAGAAAGGAGAGAGAAAGCTCTGAATTGTTTGTGTGATGTGGCGTGTACTGAATGGATCGGTTGGCACTTTGCACAGTAACTGGCCTTTTATAGGCTGCCAAGTGTGATTCTGACCAATGAGGTAGTGACATGTGGCCTTGACCTTGCTTGCGTGGCCTTGGACTTGAAATTGGACCAATCTGCAATTATTGAAACTAAAGGGACTGTTTTGCAATTAAACAAGAATTGAACTGCTTTGAGAATTAAAAAAAAAAATGGGACTGTTTTAAAAATTGGAATTGGACACTTCTGCAATAAAATGTAAAATTTGGACTGAATTGCAATTTTTGAAAGTATTGGGACTAAAATGCAATAAAAATAAAATTGGTTAAAAAAAGTAATCTGAAATGCAACGTAAAGTGAAACAGTTAAAATTGGCAAAATGGACTAAAAACGAACAAACTACCAAAAATGAGGTATTTTAAAATACCTCTCTGCCCAAAAATTTGTTTGATGTGAAAAGACTAAAATGCCCCTGGGGCCAAAAACGACTCAAACTGACTCGGACTGACTCAGATGCAAAACTAAGACGATTTTGTACAAAATTTGATCAATGATTTATGCAAACAAATTGAAAAGACTCAGGGACAAATTGTAGGGACTAAAATGGGTTCCATTGCGGGAAATGACCAAAATACCCTTTTGTATGATCTTATGCAAAAATTTAAAAGACTGAAGCAGTAATGTATGCAGCTGAAGCACAGTAGAAAACACGGTGAATTTGAAAGTATTAGAAAATAGCAGAGGAATTTGAATGAGTATTTTTAGGTCCAAAATGAGGGTATAACATTGATTATCATAGTGAGATGATGATTACATTGAGTTGTTTTAAATTTATTAGTGATGATGATTACATGATGATATCTATGAGTTGTTAAGTGTACTTGATGATGTTTATGTTAAGTTGCTAGTTGTCTTTTATTCATGAATTGATAATGAGATGTTTGATGAATAAGTATTATTATGAATTGATGATGTTACGTATAGTTGCTAAGTTGTCTTCTATTATGAGTTGCTAATGAGATGCTTGGTGGAGAAATGTTATTACGAATTAATGATGTTGTTATGTTGTATATGAACTAAGATGTGATGATCTATGTTGGTTATGATTTGGTTATTATGTGTTATATGATGATCTTTATAATGTGATGAATATGAAGTAAATGATAATTAGAAGTTGGTTGAGTATTAAGAATTATTACATGAAGGATTATTATTACTAATAGAGGAAGTTATTTACGTTGTTAAATATAATTAATGAATTATATGCTTAATATTATTGTTTTGTGAAATCTCACCCCTTCTGTTGGAATTGCCGCCTTGTGGGCAAGTGCAGATTCCCAGGACTAGCTGTTGATGTGAGTGGACTCCTCACGTGTCTAGGTGCTCTGATACGTAACGGGATGGGGAACTTTGTTATTGCTTTTCTATTCCTTACGTATTGCTTTTGAAAATTTATGACCATGTCTTTAGATTGGATTTTTATGAGGCATGTATGAAGAGGCCTTCGTGCCAAAGACTGTTTTAGTTACTTGATAAATTCTGCTGCGAAGTATTAAAGATTTTGTTATTGAATTTTAAAGGATAGATAGTTATTTATTCCATTTACGATTTTTGAAAAGAAGTGTGACATTCCGTTTATGTTAAAAACTCTGATTTTTTGTAAGAAATTTTTATGCTAGGAAAACGGGGTGTTACATTGACGGCTAAGATGCCTTAGTACATGAGAGATCTTGTCTGGAATCGTTTCATTCTCGTCTTCTTCATCTTTGGACTACCAACCACACATTATTAATATAGATAAAGGAGTTACCAATAGTTCATGTACCAATGATCTTGCCAGACTGGTTGCCTCCAAACTTCACATTTCCTTCTTCTTTCATTGTGAGGGTGAGGAACATTGACTTCTCTCCTGTCATATGTATTGAGCAACCGCTGTCCAGATACCATGATTTTTGCTTTTGCTTTGCTCTTAGGCATTTCTGGAGTATTGACAATTTCAGATTTAGGTACCCATTGTTTTATGGGTCCTTTGAGGTTAGTGCTGAAAGCTTTACTCTTCACTTCTTGTACCTTGAGGTGTGGTTTTGAGAGCTTCTAATTGATCAGTACTTTAGGTTTAATACCTTTTAGTTCTGATTCACCTGAAGCCATAATTGTTTTGTTCTTCCGAGACTTAGACTTCAAGATAACAGATTATGGCTTCAATAGACTCAAAGGAACACGTTCTGATCTTTTCAGAATCTTGATTTTTAAGTTCTTAGAGTCACAATTTTTCATAGCCTTAGACTTAGAGTTCTTTAGCTTTGAGGTAATCTTAGCCTTAGGGCTAGAAGCTTCAGCTTCTGACTGAACTACAATTTCAACTTTAACACCTTCAGGTACAAAGAAGGTTTTCAATCCTTCCTTGATACATTCACAACATGCTTTGAGATTAGGTTCATTAGGTTTTCCTTCTGAAAAGCCAATCTCTTTGCTTAAAGGTTTTCCATTACACTTTTCTTGTAGCTTCTGATATAAGAACTTGAGCTTCTCTTCATAAGTTTTGCAAATGAAGTCAAAGCCTCTAAGTCCTTCTTCAGAAGCTTTCTGATCAGATAGAGTTGATTCTTGTTGTTTCATTAAATCAACATATTTTTCTTTTAAATCTTTCAACTCATTGGTTCTCAGTTTAAAATGTGTAAGCAGCTCTTTAAGAGACTCAATAAGTTCTTCTTTGGGAATTTTAGAATATACCTCATTTTCTACTTCTGAATTTGATTCTGGTTCAGCTTCTGAAGTTACTATTGCCACTAACCCAACAACTACCTTTGCATCTTTATCAGCATCATCCTTATCAGATTCAGCTACCTTAGGCTTGTCCTTTGATTTCTCCTTCTGAAGATCAGGGCAATCAGTAATGAAATGTCCAGGATTCTTGCAGTTGAAGCAACCCTTATGATCATCTTTCCTGGAGCCTTTGTAACCACTTCTTTTCCTCAAGAACTTCTTGTTCTTCTTGGCTAAATACTGCAGCCTATTTGAAAGCATAACCATCATCTCAACAGGATCTTCATCAAAATCTCCATCAGGTGATTCTTCTTCAGATTCTATGACTTTAAGAGCTTTTGATGACTTCCCTTTAGATGGTAGAGCAATAGATTTACTATTCTTAGCAGGCTCATGTTCATTAAGACTTATCTCATGAGCTTTGAGAGAGCTGACAAGATCTTCAACACTCAGAGTGTTTAGATCTTTAGCTTCCTCAATAGCAGTAACCTTTGGTCTCAATCTTGCAGGTAGGCTTCTTAGTATCTTGCTCAAATGATCAGAAGCAACATAGCTTTTCTTTAGTATTTGTAGTCCAGAGACTAAGGTTTGAAATCTTGAGTACATCTCCTCAATACTTTCATCATCCTTCATCTTGAACAACTCATACTGATGAACAAGCATAAGTGTTTTAGCTTCTCTAACCTTCTTGCTACCTTAATAATTTACACACAGAGAAGCAAACATAGCCTTTGCAGTAGATTTATCACTCATCTTCACAAGAACAAGTGATTCTCTGATCTTGTGATGTTTCTTGTACATCTTCTTTTGTGCAGGAGTATGTTTCTTTCTATCAACAGCATCTCCTTCTTCATCCAGATCCAAGTCACCAACTCCATCTTCCAGAATATCCTATAACTCTTCATCTAAGCCCATGATATAACTGTAGAAGTTGGTTTTCCACCAAGAGAACTCTTCAAGATCTCCATTGAACTTTGGAACTTTTCCTGAGTCAGCTTTCTTATCACTGTAATCATAAGGTACAACATTATGATTACCACCAGAACCAGAAATAGATGATTCACCAGACATGTTTTTCTCAGATCTTGGACTGTCACACTGTTAAGTGTTCTCAACAGAACCAAGGCTCTAGATACCAATTGAAGGTGAGAAAAACACAAGAAGGAGGGGGGGGTTGAATTGTGTTGGCTTTTTCTTCTTTTTCGCCTATTAAAGTCACTGGTCAGAAGCAGTTAGAGTATAACTTCTGAAGTGATGTTCAGATACTAAATGCAGCGGATAAAAATAGAGAGAGAGAGAGAGAGAGAGAGAGAGAGAGAGAGAGAAAGCAATTATACAGGTTCCTTCCACAAACCGGAAGTAGTCCTGTCCCCCTTGCACTTCCAAGGAGAGTTCAATAAAATGTAACATCTGATTACAAATGCTCACTGCTAAAACTAGCAAGAGACTTCAAATGCTCAAGCACAACTGCAAGAGACTTCCTATGCTCCTGAACACAATCAAGAGACTTCTATGCTCAAGCACAACTGCAAGAGACTTCTAATCAAACAGAATTATAAAGAAAAATGTTTGACGTAGAACACTTGATATACAATCAGTGGTGTTCACAATACAAATCAGATATAAACTCTTAAGACTCTAGAATTTGTAAGATATGAACTTTGAAAAGAAATTCTAAGTGAACTTTTTGATGCAGAACAATTTCAACAGAGGTTTGGCGCTTTTAAATTGTTGTTAGTCTCTTACAATTCTACAAGTCTTCACTCCTTTATATAGAGGTGTGAAAAAGACGTTGTGAGTTGCCAGCGCATCAAAATAAGAGTCGTTTGAAGCTTTGATCAATCACCAATGATCTTTTGCCTGATATGGTTGTTGTCCTATGAAGGATCAATTTCAAATCCATTCCAAGTCTGTAGGAACATCGTTGCACGCAGAGCTGTTATTCTTGTCTTGTAGCAGAGACAAAAACTGAGTAGTGGAGGTAGTGGTTGTACACTTCGTACAATTGTACTTTGTCAACGCTCTTCAAACAATAAGCATCCAATGCCTTCAAATCCATTTAAATTAGTCGTTGTTTCACTCTTCTTGTCTTCTGCAATGCTTAGACGAGTTTAAATCCATTGAACAACCTTTGAAGCTTTAAGTCTTGCATCTTCTGATGAACTACAACTTCTGGTGATCTTCAGCTTCTAATGAACTTGCTTCTGATGAACTACAACTTCTGATGACGTCATCACTTCAGGAGCACTTTGACTTCAGAAGTAGTTCTCTTCAAATGCTTTAAGCTTCCTTTTTGTTGATTCATTTGCTCTCTTTTGTTCTTCCAGAACCTACTAATGATCTCAAATATTTTCTATGGTCCTGTACACTTGAACAAATATTAGCATATCCAATCGACAATTTTTAATACTTTGTTATCATCAAAACTCTCAAGAGGTAGTGTTAAACACATTTTGTTCCAACAGCAATAATTTGAATCTTGGGCACTAATGTGAGTTCATCAAAAATGCATTCTATTTTTTTTTTTTTGAAATAACCATTCTATTTTATTTATTTATTAAATAAATAATTATCTTTATATATTATTAATATTTTAGATTTTCTATTTTAATTATGAAAGTGTTAAAAATGAGTTAATGTGCTTTATGGTATTTCTATCTACACCTTTATTTCCTTGCCTTTTTGTTACTGATACCCTCTTGGAATGGACCAGACTCAATTCCAATCATTCCAGCGAATCTACGCGTGCACCAAACTAGTAGTCTTCCTTTCATTTATTTGCTTGATACCATAAAACATATTATTTCTCTCCTACTGATGACGTATGCCGCTAGCCTATTACAGAGAAAAGGTGCTTACATATAGAGACGGAGGGAGTAGGTTTTAAACATAAAACGAAGTGGAGTCGCCGTACGCTATACATCTCTGTGTCTTTCAATTTTAAGTACTCTGCTCTAGCTGCCATGTCTTGATTCATCCTTACTTTCTATTCCAATTTATGGATGATTATCAATCTTTATATTTATCCACCTTCATCACTTTATCAACCCAATAACCTGTAGCTCAAATCACGATGGAGAGTCAACCCAATAGTAATTGAAACCCTTTGTTTGACTCCCCTTGGTTTCTTTATGAAAACCTTAATCCTTCCACTTCATGACTTAATACAGTCACTTTGTGGTTTGTTACTCTATACCCATGATCTCTTCATTTTAGTCCATCAAATTGCTCTCCATATATACGTATATTGTCTCACAAAAACCACGTTTGTAACACCCCGTTTTCCCAACATAAAAATTTCTCAAAATAATAATCAGAGTTTCACAACTTAAACGGAATGCTACATTTCTTAAAAATCACAATGGAATAAATAATAATTTATCCTTCAAAATATTTCAATAAAATCTTAAATCACTTCGCAGCGGAATTTATTTCAAAAATCTTGAAAACAACTTTGGCACGAAGGCGTCAACGTAAAATCTCAACAAATTCTTTAATATCATGTTCATAAAATCTCATAGTTAAATACGTAAAGAATAGAAAACATAAGTAAAGTTCCCCATCCCGTTACGTATCAGAGCACCTAGACACGTGAGGAGTCCACTCACATCAACAGCTAGTCCTGGAAATCTACACTTGCCCACAAGGCGACAATTCCAACAGAAGGGGTGAGATTTCACAAACATCAAACTTAAGCATACAATTCATCAATTACACTTAACTTAAAACATCAACTAATCACATAATCTTCAACAAGTACAATCATAAAACAACTCATCATAGTTCATCCTATTCATCAACAGACATAATCTCAAACAACTCATCATAATCATGTATAGAAACGTCTTAGCATCATCAAATTCATCATATAGAAAAAAGCATCAAAATTCATCATATAGAAAACATCATCAAATTCATCATATAGAAAACATCATCGCATCATCAAGTTCATCATGTTAAACAACAAATGCATTCATAATTATTTCATCAAGACTCTTCTTCAACAACTCAACATCTTAGACACCTTAGACAACTCGACACGACTATGCAACTTCTTAACATCTTGACATCTTAACAACTTATATGCATGTGGTACCATCCAGGGCATAAGCCCTCATTGCTAAAGGTCAAATAGGACCTGTCAGGCATCAAGCCCCCATCGCTAAGGTCAAATAGGACCTGTCAGGCATTAAGCCCCCATCGCTAAAGGTCAAATAGGACCTGTCAGGCATCAAGCCCCCATCGTTGACTATGCTATGCAACAACACGACTCAATACAACAATACGACTCAATGCAACGACATGACTCAAATACAACGACACCATCTTAATACCACAACAACAACTTCATAATTCAATATTAAATCAACCATAAAAGATTCATTAATCATAAACAACTTCATCATATAACTCATGCACAATCAATTAAAGAAAGAATTGCATATCAAATTACAAGTACTGAAATGATAATTCAATTACCAGCAAATCACATATTCATATCAAAACTCAAATCATAATCAAAACAATTCAAAACAGCACAACAACTTAGAAAATCTGGAACAACCTAATCTCATGGTTCTAACCTTAAAACTCATTCCGATTATCATCTTATGAATTATCTAAGATATGTGCATCAATTTTGCATCACTTAAACCGTTAAACATCATTAAACCATTAAATTCTCTCATAACCCTAATTCTCAAAAACTCTCAAAACTAATCCCTAACATGTTAGATGTAATTTCAGAGATCATACACTTAATTTTAATGAGAGTTAGTCTCACCCTTACCTTAATTCAGATGAACAAAGCTTACGGAAGAAAACAAAAGTGATGAAAACACCCAAATATACTGCTGCAGTGCGCGACAGTTTTCTCTTAACTCCGACCTTGTTTCGACGATCCGAACGGTGAAAAGGTAGACCCAGGTGTTGTGAACCTTGTGTCCAAAATTCGTCACGATCCAACGGTTAACGAGTGAGAAATCACTGTTTTACTGAGGCAGATTTCAGAAAAACGGGAATTGTTTTCTCTCTTCTTTTTGGTGGCTACTTTTCTCACAAAAACTGTTTTTACCTTAAAACTATTATATATCTCTTCTCCTCTATCTTATTTACTCTTATCATTAAAAACTACTCTCTTCCCTAATATCTTAATAATAATAATAATACACCAAATAACAAATATATTTCTATACTAGATAACATATATATATCCACACAAAATAACATATATATTTCTACATAAAATAACAAATATATTTTCAAACCAAATATCAAATATATTTCTATAACAAATAACACAATATTTCTACACCAAATAACATATATATTTCTACACCAAATAACACATATATTTTTACACAAAATAACATATATATTATAATATAATATGCTACTAAAACACCAACACATAACACAAAAATAACACACATCACCATAAATCAAATAAATTAAGACTCTAAACTCAATCAAATAATTAAATAAATAAAATAGTTCAAAACGGGCGTTACAACGTTGGCTGCAACTAGATATGTCAAAAAAAACAAAACATCCTTCGTATGTTTCTAGGAAGTTGACATTGGTCTCTGTTGGAGTTTTGCTATGCCGTCACTTTTCATTTCGGGTTTGTTCAAGATTATGAGTATAAATTAAGTGAGCTGAACGTGAAAGACGTATTTTCTAATAGTTCATTCGAACTAGCCGCAATGGTTGTAGCCCTTGAGCGATAAATAAATTAATGTGCAAATATGGTAGTTTGAAGTTAAAACATGAATTAGAAATTTTATTAAGGTGTTGTTTGATTTAAATAATGCTATATTATTGATAAATTTGAAGGTGTATTATGTTTTATTTGATGAATTGTTATGATCGAAAAAAATTGTGACGTGACTTTAATGTTTGTGGTGATGCATTGTAACAAATTGTATAAATAGGAAATTATATGGTGATGAGAACCTAATAATCTCACCTTATACAAGAGATAATTTAATAAATGGAATGAAATTAACGAAGTTAATTTTGGTTCCAAGTGTTATTTTCGTAGGTGATTATATGGCTATCTTGTTTTTGTCATATCTAGAGCTCTGCAACTCTGAATGAGGTGATCTTTGAAGCATTGGAAAGGGTACAAAATTATCTACATTTGATATGTTGGACTCAAAAGCAAAATCGACAAATATCATGGTGGAAAAATGTGATTAAAGTGAAGGACGTGATTAAATGAAGGAGCTGAAGCAAAAGAGGTGAAACACAATTAATTTCAGAAATTGAAGAGCATGATGAGGAGTAAAGAGGGCACTGCAAGTAGTCAAAATGTAACTATCAATAATTATGCAGCCAACACATGCATTAATCAGCCACCCAAAACATTATGACAATTAGTGGCTGCATTTCCTTTCATTTTCTTAGAGTTTTAGAATCAGAATCATCATGTAATGAGCTCATATATATAGAGCACGAAAATGATATGTATGGAGGATGAATTTTGATTAAAAAAAGTCACTTTATGTGAATTTTGAAGCTTTGCTTCTTTTTGGTTCTAGATTGAACCATGCATTGATCTTATCAAGAAACCACGTTTCTTGTGGCTATCCTCTACCAAATTAAACATCTTCCTTGGATTGGGAATTTGTTTGGTTTCCATTTTTGTCTATTTCCACCATTCTTCATCTTTTTAATATCATATTTTATCCAACATTCACAAAGTTACACAACTAAAATTACAACCCTTCTATGTTTGTAAAGCAGTTTGTCACCGAACAAAAAGTTTTATCCTACCGGCTCAACTTGGCTAAGAAAATGATAAATTCAATATAATCAGGGTAGGCTTCAAAAAGGCTCACAGGACCAAGCACTTTTGCCTCAGTGTGTATATGACAAAACCCAATCAACAACAAAGAAACAATGCAAGTTCTAGAAATGTAGCAGCATGGACACTCTATATAAGTAAAGTTGAAAAAGAAAATTTGGCCATGAACCTTACAGTTATGATATCTAGGAGTTGTGACTACCTAGCACTGTCGTACTCTTCGCCTTTGAATCAAGTCACGCCTCCTTATGAACTTTTGGAAACATCACTTGAACACACATTTGTTACTAAACTGGAAAGAATCAATGAAACACATAAATTCATCAATAATAAACAAGTTCAGGAACAATTACATAACATGGGATACAACTGATTAAACTGAAAAATTGTTATAAAATAAAAGTACCTAAAAAGTGCTGAAACAAATGAAATAAAACATCATAAGGAGTGAGCCATCAGTAGTCCACTCAGTCCTGTATCAAGTCCGGATCAATCCATGTGCTAGGGTTCTGCTCCTCATAAGAATCCTTTCCAAAATGGTGTTGCAACCTAGCACCACCAACAGCAAAGTCTTCCCGAATCTCTTGCTCTCTTGTCTGGGCACGACCTCTGGTGACATCAAAGTACTGGTCCATAGCCTCCTCGGACCCGTCAAATCGGTCAAACAACCCTGTGATAGCTCTCCTGTTGAGGCAGACCGCCTCAGTAAGCTATGGTCTGAACCTAGGACGGTTTCAATACTCTTGATCTGACACCTCACTCATCCAGTTGCAATGGCCGAACATGTAGTCCAGCATCATGGGATGAATAGGTGCATGGGCACCTGGCTGGCTGCTTCCTTCCCCCTGCACAAATTGTGGCTGAGGCAGGGGCTGTTGTGGCTGTAGCTAAGGCTAAGGGCCTGCTTCCTCCTCAGCTCCCAACTGCTGCATGCGTTCCAAATAGTCCTTCAAAAAGGCCTCCATGTAAGTATCAGTGAGAGGCTTCATCATCTTTGTCTCTATGTCGTTAAAATAGATTTCACAGTCTTCTTCCTCACAAAGCCAGTTGATGAGGCTCATGTGAGGGATGGCCTTCTTATTACATGCAGCAAAGTCAGCAATGTTGTTGGCAATCAACTCACCAACATTAATAGGGCCACCATCCATGATAGCGGTGATAGTGTGCACTCGAGCCAAAGGAATCTCAGAAGAACATGAGGTGCCCTCCAATGTTTGCACCACAAAAGATGCCCAAGCTTCGCAACCGGCTTGAAATTCGACTTCAGCAACATCCTCCTGCTCCCTTGCCATTGAGTACCCTCAACACAAAGTAGAGACTTTATGTAACACCCCGTTTCTCAAACAACATATAATCAGAGTTATCAACAAACGGGCATGTCACACTGCTTTTCAAAATTATTTAAATAGAATAAAAACTATTTAATTCCAACATCATTATAAAATCTGCAGCGGAAATATTCTTCAAACATATAATTATTTTCCAACGATTCTTGGCACAAAGGCCTCAACAAAATAAATGCCATCCATCAAAATAAATATCCAACATAATGGTTCAACATATGATACATAAGGAATGAAAGAAACAAAACAATGTTTTCCCCATCCCGTTACATATCAGAGCCCTAAGACACTTGAGCCAACATCCTACTAGCCTTGGAGATCTGCACTTGCCCACAAGGCGACAATTCCAACAGAAGGAGTGAGATTCACAATCAAAAATAATATATATATATATATATATATATATATATAATTCATCAACTTGAATTAAAACAACAACAATCATAGCAACAAACATTACTAAATCCATATATACATGGCATTAACATTCATCAACAACAACTACATCAATTATAATTGATTTACAACAACAACACCAAAAACATCAACATTATCATCAACAACTACTTCATTTCACATTAGATTTGCAACCTTTAATTTATATTAAGAAATCAACCACATCATCGACAACAACTCAACAACCACCTCAACCTCAACGACTCATCAACATCAACAACTACTCAACCAATGACAACATCAACTCGACCAACTCAACGACTACAACGATGCAACGACAACAACAACTAATGCAATATGCATGTGGTACCAAAATACAGGGCAGAGCCCTCACCGCTTTGAACAGCAAATTGTTCCAGGACATGAGTCCTCCCGCTTTGAACGACAAGGCGTTCCAGAGCATAAGCTCTCACCGCTTTGAATGACAATGCATTCCAGGACCGAGGTCCTCACCGCTTTTGAATGACGAGCATTCCAGGACCGAAGTCCTCACCACTTTTAGACTATGCAACAGACTTCAATTGTGTATATCAACATACAACACAACAACACCGACAACAACCACCAACCAACCATGCATACATTACGTATGACTTACATCACGACAACTCAACAACAACAACTGTGCCTAATATTTATGACACACTCCCCAACTTGGACAACACAACTCAACGGACATCAACGACGGACCAACAACAAGCACATACAATTATATTATTCATGTATGCATTTACATCAATTCATATGAACTTACATCCAATTATAACATTCTTCTTCATATATAAGCTTAACTGGTTCAATAAAACAATGTAAGTTACTATAGAATTCGCCCAGGATCGCGACGTGATTTTGGTCAATCGTGACACGTTTTCTTGATGTTTTAAAAATGTCATTCTGCCTAGCCAAATCGCGACGTGATGCCAAAATCGTGACATGATTGCCCAAAATTGCGACATGATTGCCAAAATCGTGACATGATTTCTCATCTGGGCAGTTCAAAGAAACTTGCGATTTTCATAAACCTTTTTCATCCAAAAACCCAATTTTGATCCCCCAATCACCCAAATTGATTTGCCACAACGTTTATAGGTTCTATATACAACGTATTACTCAAAACAACATAGAATCATACAATTCAACAACAAATTCATCAACAACTTAACAATTCATCATGCTTCCCTAACCCTAACTCAAGAACACAACTTTTGATCCAATTTCAGAAATTATACATATATTAATAGTTGAAAGTTAGCCTCACCCTTACCTTAATTAAGATGAATCACAAATCCTACAGAAATCAAGCTCTCCTCTTGGCTAATCCCCCTTGTTCTTGGTTTCTCCCTCTTCTCTTAGCCTCTTCTAGGTTTTCTCCCTTTTCTCCCAAAGCTCTTGTTTTTCTTTTTACTGATACGTGAATGTTATTCTGACTTACTATTTTCCTAACTCCCCCTTATTTCCTTAACTCCCTTTTTATTTTCATTTAACTCCCACTTAAAATCTAATAATTCTTATTAACTCCCAAAACTTCAAATAATATTAATTCTCACCTATTTCATTTATTTAATAAAAATAACCACTTAACATATATATATATATATAAAACAAATACATTACGCCACATAATCACATAAATCAACTAAAAATCATTTAAAAGACTTTAAATCAACCAAAAATAATAAAATAAAAATTAGGGTGTTACACTTTACCTCTTCCCAAGTCTCATCATCCCAATTTGCACAAGTTTCTCTCCTCCGCTTAACATCACATTCTTCCGGAGGAACAAGGTCTAGCAAGTCATTGATAGCCTCAGGGGAGAAATCGATGTCCTTACCCCGCACATAAGACCCATACCTTCTCCCGAGGAACCGAGCTTTGGCAAAGAACTCAAGTGCCATTGTTTTGTTGGCCTCGTAGAAGACCATATCATTAAGCCCATGCCACCCCCGGGCAGTGAGTACCTGTTCAACTTCCGGGTTTCCTAAAAGTTTTGGGAGTAAAAACCCCCTCTCTTGAATAACCCTATAGCTTCTAATATCTTTGAAACGGTCTCGGGCCAGGGTGCAAAGAAAACGGTAGTTGACGGAAGGTGGTTGTGTCGGTGGGTCTGTAGGTTTGACTGGTTGTTTACGTTTTGCGGTGGTTTTGGCTTTTTTGGGTTGTGGGGCTTTTCCTTTCCTACGTGTGTCTACCATGGTTAGGGTTGGTAAATAGGTTAGAGAAGGTTAGGGTTTGAGGTGATTGGTATATATGATGATTTTGGTAAGGTTGATGATGATGAGGTTGGTCTATGGGGTTGGTTTGGTGAATTGGAGATGAAAAGATGAAGGTTTTTGGTGATAAAAGTAAAGAATTTCGGGGGTTAGGGTTTTGGAGAAATTTGGGCAGAGTTTGGCTACTTTTGGAAATGAATGGGAAGAAAATCGTGTTAGGATTATAAATAGGGGAGGAAAATCGTGTCACGTTTGGCCAAAAATGTGTCACCATTTTCGATTTGTAACGGTCAAAAAATTTGAAACCACCAAAAACGTGTCACGTTTGGGCAAAACGTGACATAATCTACCTTTTTCAAAAAATTTCATGCCCATAAATCGTGTCACGTTTGGCCCAACGTGCCACGATTTGGCAATGACGAAAGGACATCAAATTTAACTTAGAAAAAAAAAATTGGGCGTAAAAAATCGTGTCACGCTGGTAAAAACGTGTCACGTTTTTGACAATGTCGAAAGAGGTGGGCAAAATCGTGTCACGTTTTGCCCAAAACGTGTCACGTTTTCGCCCAGTATTGGACTTGAAATTTTTGTTCCTCTGATTGTTTCAGCGAAAATATTTTTGTATTTTTGATTTTTTTTATAGCAATAAAAAGCAATAAGACTAGAAATACTACATGTAAATAAAATGGTGGGTTGACTCCCACAAAGCGCTTTCTTTTACGTCATTGAGTTTGACGTTTCAACCACTGTTAGGGTGGAAAATATGATAGAAAGAATATATCATCCTTCTTCTTCCTCTTGTTTGGTAGGAATTCCATGAATTTGGCACAAAGAATCAGATACTCCCATGCACCCACAATTTCTCAACAAGATCACCACACTGAAGATCAAACTTCTCAAATGAAACTTGATTTGACACCAAGAAATCATCTAAAATATTTTGAAATTGAGTATTGTAATCTATGTTGATCACCTCTTTCTTCCCTTCACAATTACTACCTGGTTGATTCGCCTCATCACGACCACAACTCTCATTTAATATCGAGATTTGACTATCCACACATTTTATCTTCAAAGATAGCATATATTTTTCATATTGCAGCGTACAAATCTCTTTTGTGTCATGTAGGTACAACCTGTCTATCATAGCTGCAAAACTTGGATAAACTTTTTAGTAGCACCGTACAATGAGAAGAAAATGAAGAGCATAAATCATTTTTTTTTATAAATATATAAACAAAACTATAAATGACAGAAATCCTAAATTATAACAAAATTGCCTTATTGAAATAATTCAACAGTCCCCGGCAGCGACGCCAAAAACTTGATAGAAATTTGGCAAGTGTACCAAAACCTATCGAAGAAGTAAAATATCGATCCCACAAGGACTGTTTTTAACTTCAATAATTCAACTTCGTTAAGCAATAGGATGTGTAAAAGTTATATTTGTTTTGCCACCAGGCGGTTTGTTTGATTTGATTTCAAGAAATCAATTAACAGAAAGTAAAAGTTATTAAGAAATAAGAGAGAGATGAGATCAGGTCTTTCAAATCATTTATGTTCCCCTAATTGGTCATTGTACTCTATTCTTGTGAATGGTTCTTTAGTTCCACGATAGTTAACAAATTAGCCTTAATCAATCCCTTGATTTAGGAGCCTCCTCTTAAACTACGACCCCTAATTCCTTAGGTGGTCTAATAATCCTTGAAGGTTAAAGCATGTTAACCTAATATCACTAACAAACGATTATCCATTCCTAGACTAACCATGTTTATTAAAACAATTCAATGGGTCTAAGTTGAAAGCTAGGGTCAGTAGTCATTCATACTCATGAGTTTATATGTGATCAAGATATAAAAGAATTAAGAACAATTGAATTGAATAAGAACTAAATAATCATTCACATTAAAGAGAGTTTCATCACAGCAACATGATTCAATTAGGGTTACATAAAATCATCTCAGACCTAATCTCTAAGAGATTTAGCTACTCATAATCAGACTTACAAATAGCATAATCAATACTGGAATTAAAACAAACATGAATTGGTAAAAGGATGAAGTAATCGCCCTCCTAGCCGTCTCTGGATGTCAAAATCGCACTTGTCTCTTCTAAAATTGTAACCCCTATTTTTGGAATAGACTTCAGCTTAAATAGGCTCAGAATTTCGCCTAAAACGTGCCATGTTTTTAGTGGATCATGACACGCTTTCACTTGTGTAACAAGAAACTAAATTAGGGTTTCGCAAAATCGTGTCATACCTTAGCCAACGTGACACGTTTTCCTCAATGTCGAAGCCATGCAATTATGCCTTTGCCAGATCGTGACATGTTTTTAACCAAACGTGCCACGTTTTTGTTGTGTCCTTTTTCTTCAGTTTTCTTGTTTTTCTTGCTCCTTAAGTCGCCTCGTGAACTCCAAAATGTGATAATATTACATAAAAATTACGTAATGACAACATGTCATCATGCGTCCATGTAGAGTCTAGAGCATGTTGTCTTGTATTATGTGAGAGAAAAGTCCAGTAACATACTTCTGGCAATTATGTGGGAGAAAAGTCCAGTAACATACCTCTGACAACTATCTTGAGCAAAGTCTAGTAATAGAACTCTGGCAAAATGGTGAGTAGGTGTGGTACCACATTCATATAGGTCTTAGGACTGAGTTCATATGCATAACAATTGATGATGATTTGTATTTGGTGAATAAGTGTAATTGTTTGAGACGATAAAGGTGATTGTCTGTTTTTGTTCTTATGAAGATGATTGGTGACTATATGTGTTGTGACTATTTTGGAATTGAGTTGTGAAATTGTGTTTGTGAAGATTTTAGTTCTTATGATGTAATGATTTTTTTTTTTACTAATGTAGATTGAGTTGATATAGTATATTTTTCAAGGTTCTGAATATTATGTTTGTGATGTCATACGACTTTGACTTAATTGCTTACGTGTTTTCTCATTTATTTTATACTATTATATGCTCTCGAAACTCACCCCTTCATTGTTTGTGTTTGCTGGCTTTTGGCCCTGCGGTTACGAAACCGTAGTTCTATAGGTTATGTTGGAGTCAAGTACATGCCTTCCATGAAGACTTGTCTGGTTTCATCTATTATTATGAGGAAAAGTACCGCTCTAATAGTGACACGGAAAAAGGGATTTGCTTACTTATTTAGTTTTGTACAAGATGACCATTATTTATGATGTAAAAGAAAGTATTTTCGAAAGCAAAATATTCAATGTTAATAGTATTACAATTTTCAAGGAAATGAAATGTGAATTATGTTCGTTATGAGTCAATGTTGTATCCTAAATCTTGTGGAAGAATTCTTATCTACTAAACTAATTAGGAAAATAAATGGCCGTAAAATTTAATAAGTTGCCCTTCTTGGGGGTATTTTGGTAAATTAATAAATAGGTTAGGTTGCCCTATATATATGGTGATTTATCAGAATTCTCTCCATTTCCTTCTCCACTTCTCTCTCTACAAACAAAACTCTCCTCCCTCTCTCTACTTCTCTCTCTCCCTCACCGTTTCTTCCAATTCCTACCAAATTCATCAACCAAATCCATTCCAAATCAACTTGGAAGCTTAGAAACTTAATCTTGGTAACATGTTAGCTCAAATGCAAGCTTATTTCTTCAATTTGGTTTTTTCAGGTATTTTTTTCTATCCCAATTTGAGTTTTAGGGTTCATTCTGTGCTGGAATTCCACCTTCTGTCAACTAAAAGAGATGAAAAGAAATGAATAATCACACATGTATGGCTTGATTCATGGAAGTTTGAAGTTTGGTTAATGGGGTTTATGGGTTTGGTGGTTGAACCTCAGAGAGAAGAGAAGATGAAATTGTCCCCTTTTTCTACTCAAGTTGTTGTTTTCTCAGCATAATTTTCGTTGGAAATTCATAAAGTATGAATTTTTTCCCTTTTGACATTCTGGGTCATCTTCATATACACTCAATTCAATGTTATTGTTGATCAAATTGTTAATTATGTTGTTAATGTTGTTGTTAATATAATTGATCAATTGAATTGTTAATTTTTTGATTTAATTCTGTGATTTTGATTGTGTAGGTATGAAGAGGGTTAGAGAAACTGTGATTTTGATTTTGATTGACCAAGGAATTGACAATTTCCACTGGTTGATTTTCTTTCAATCCTATCACCAGCATGGTCAGCATCACAGAATCCAACTAGCTTATAATCTGAAGATTTCTTATACAGAAGTCCAAGATTAGTTGTTCCCTTCATATATCTAAAGATTCTCTTAACAGCAGTTAAGTGAGGTTCTCTAGGATCTGATTGAAACCTCGCACACAAGCATACACTGAACAAAATATCAGGTCTAGATGCAGTGAGATATAACAGAGAACCAATCATACCTCGGTACAGCTTCTGGTCAACTTTAGATCCTTGATCTTCTTTGCTTAGAGTGCAGGTAGGATGCATTGGAGTGTTCATCTCTTTACATTCTTCAAGCTTGAACTTTTTCAGAAGTTGTTTGGTGTATTTGGATTGATGAACGTACACTCCATCTTTGCATAGGTTGATTTGAATTCCCAAAAAGAACTTCAGTTCTCCCATCATTCTCATTTCAAATTCATCATGCATCATCTTAAAAAATTCCTTGCAAAGAGATCCATTAGTTGAACCAAAAATGATATCATCAACATAAATTTGTACAACCAGTATGTCTTTCTCAAGAGTCTTCTTGAATAATGTTGTGCCAACTTGTCCTCTTTTAAAATCATTTTTAAGTAAGAAATTACTTAGTCTATCATACCAGGCTCTAGGAGCTTGTTTCAGACCATACAAAGATTTCTTTAACTTATAAACATAGTGAGGATGTTTTAAATCCTCAAATCCAGGAGGTTGTTTCACAAACACTTCTTCAGAGATGACACCATCGAGAAATGCACTTTTAACGTCCATTTGATACAAAGTTATGTTGTGATTTACTGCGTAGGAAAGAAGTAACCTGATTGCTTCCAATCTTGCAACTAGAGAAAAAGTTTTAGTGTAATCAATGCCTTCTTGTTGGATGTACCCTTGAGCAACAAGTCTGGCTTTGTTCCTGACTACTTCTCCCTGTTCATCTAGCTTGTTCCTAAACACCCATTTGGTTCCAATAATGTTCTTGTGTTTAGGCTTAGGTACAAGATCCCACACATCATTTCTTTTGAATTGATTGACTTCATCTTGCATTGCTAAGATCCATCCATCATCAGCTAGAGCTTCATCAACTGTTGTAGGTTCTATCACGGACAGCAATCCTAAAGCAGACTCTTCTAGTTTGAAATGTGATCTAGTTCTTCTGGGACTTTCCTTTTTGCCAATGATTTGATCCTCAAGATGAGAAGACTTGTATTTGAATGAGTTTCTGGACTGGATAACTTGTTGTGAATCAACGTGAGCTTCTTCAGAAGCTTCTACAACTGGAACATCAGGTGTTGTTACAACTTTTGGAGCATCATCTAACTCTGAAGTCTGATCAGGTTCTGAGTAATCATCAGACTCTTCTGAACCTGCAATACTTTCATCCTGCTCTGGAATTTTACTTCCAAGCTCTTTGTCATCGAATTTGATATGCATAGATTCTTCAACACAGTGTGTTTCTGAATTATACAGTCTGTGTGCCTTAGACCTTTCAGAGTAACCTAAAAAGATTCCCATTTGAGCCTTTGCATCAAATTTTCTCAGATAGACTTTGTTGTTTAAGATATAACATGTACATCCAAACTGATGAAAGTAAGAGACGTTAGGCTTCCTACCTTTAAAGAGTTCATATGCTGTTTTGTTCAGTATGGGTCGAATATAGATCCTGTTTTGAACATAACATGTTGTGTTTACTGTTTCTGCCCAAAAATGTTTTGCTAGGTTGTTTTCATGAACCATGGTTCTTGTCATTTCTTGTAAAGACCTATTCTTTCTCTCTACAACCCCATTTTGTTGTGGAGTTCTAAGAGAAGAGAATTCATGGAAAATTCCATGTTTTTCACAAAATATTTCGAATGGCTCATTTTCAAATTCTCCCCCATGATCACTCCTGACTTTTAAAATTTTTAGTTCTTTTTCAGATTGGACTTGAATGCAGAATTTGGTAAACACATCATATGAATCATCTTTAGATTTAAGAAACTTAACCTAACTCCATCTACTGTAATCATCAACTATAACCAATCCATATTTACTCCCATATAAGGATGCAGTGCTAACTAGTCCAAATAAATCAATGTGGAGTAGTTCCAAGGGTCTGGAGGTAGAAACAATGTCTTTTGAATTAAAAGAAGTTTTAACAACTTTTTCCTTTGACATGCACCACAAAGTGCATTTGAATGATAGTCAATGTCTGGTAAGCCTCTAACAAGTTGTAACTTGCTAAGTTTAGATATTAACCTCCAGTTAGCATGTCTCAACCTTTTGTGCCACAACCATTTCTTATCACTCATTGATAAAAGGCAAAATACCTTCTGATCAGTCAGTTCTGAAAAATTAATCTTGTATACATTGTTTCTTCTTTTTCCTTTGAAAATTATGGATTGATCATCTTTGTTGATCACTGTGCAGTTGTTCTTATCAAACAAGACATCATAACCATTATCACAAAATTGACTTATGCTAAGTAGGTTATGTCTTAGTCCATCAACAAACCACATATTATTAATAGAGATTGAGGAATTACCAATTGTTCCAGTACCAATGATTTCGCCAGTTTGGTTTCCTCCAAATCCCACAGTTCCTCCCTCTTTCATGGTCAGGGTTAGGAACATAGACCTTTCTCCCGTCATGTGTCACGAGCAGCCACTGTCCAGGTACCAGAACTTCTACTTTTCGCTTCCTTTTAGACACACCTGCTACATCAACAATGTCTGACTTAGGTACCCATATTTTTATGGGTCCTCTTGGGTTAGTCCTAAGAGTTTTGAATTTCCTTTGTGTTCTTTGTCTGAAATTGTCCTGCTTTGTCTTCTTCCAGACTTCAGGTTCAGAACCTTTAGTCTTAGAATGTGACTTAGCAAATACAACTTCCTTCCTCTGAAATCTAGGCTTTTGAGTTTCAGACTCTGTTTTCTTCAGAACCTGTTTATTAGGTTCTGATCTTTTCAGGATCTGTAACTTTGGAGCTTTTGATTTAGAGTTGTTCATAACCTTTGTCTTTTGGTTCTCAGGTTTTGACTTAGTCATTACCTTTGGACTTGAAGCTTTAGGTTCTGAATGAGAAGTTGTTTTGACCTTTTCAGATTCAGACACAAAATGAGTTTTCAGTCCCTCTTTGGTGTTATCAGAACAAGGTTTCAGGATCACTTCACCAGAGTTTCCTCCTGTGAAACCAATGCCCTTTTTGTTGTTCTGATTGATACTATAAATCATAGATGCAACTTTAGTTCTATCAATTCCTGTGGTAATAAACTCTTGAAGAGCAGCATCCTGCTCAGATAAAGGTTTATTATCACCTTTCTCAGTCATTGTTTTTAAATTATTATTTTCATGTTATAAAACATCCATCTCCATCTTAGTTGATTCATGGAGTTTCAGCAACTTAATGTATCGTTGCTTAACTCTCCTCAACTTAGAGGATTGGTTTTCATAATGACCAAGAAGTTTCTTGAGAGAATTAATTAATTCAGATCTAGTGAGTTTAGAATATACCTCAGTTTCGTTTTTAGAGTCTGTACAGGATTCAGCATCAGATGATTCTTTTTCATCTTCAACAGTAGCCACCAAGGCTGTAACACCCCGTTTTCCCAATATAAAAATTTCTCAAAATAATAATCATAGTTTCACAACTTAAACGGAATGCTACATTCCTTAAAAATCACAATGGAATAAATAATAATTTATCCTTCAAAATATTTCAATAAAATCTTAAATCACTTCGCAGCGGAATCTATTTCAAAAATCTTAAAAACAACTTTGGCACGAAGGCCTCAACGTAAAATCTCATCAAATTCTTTGATATCATGTTCATACAATCTCATAGTTAAATACGTAAAGAATAGAAAACATAAGTAAAGTTCCCCATCCCGTTACGTATCAGAGCACCTAGACACGTGAGGAGTCCACTCACATCAACAGCTAGTCCTGGAAATCTGCACTTGCCCACAAGGCGACAATTCCAACAGAAGGGGTGAGATTTCACAAACATTAAACTTAAGCATACAATTCATCAATTACACTTAACTTAAAACATCAACTAATTACATAATCTTCAACAAGTACAATCATAAAACAACTCATCATATTCATCAACAAACATAATCTCAAACAACTCATCATAATCATGTATAGAAACATCTTAGCATCATCAAATTCATCATATAGAAAACATCATCAAATTCATCATATAGAAAACATCATCGCATCATCAAGTTCATCATGTTAAACAACAAATGCATTCATAATTATTTCATCAAGACTCTTCTTCAACAACTCAACATCTTAGACACCTTAGACAACTCGACACGACTATGCAACTTCTTAACATCTTGACATCTTAATATCTTATATGCATGTGGTACCATCCGGGGCATAAGCCCCCATCGCTAAAGGTCAAATAGGATCTGCCAGGCATTAAGCCCCCATCGCTAAAGGTCAAATAGGACCTGTCAGGCATTAAGCCCCCATCGCTAAGGTCGTAAAAGGACCTGTCAGGCATTAAGCCCCCATCGCTGACTATGCTATGCAACAACACGACTCAATGCAACGACACGACTCAAATGTAACGACACGACTCAAATGCAACAATCTTCAAATATCACATCTTTATATAACACATCTTTTAAATAACACATCTTCAAATAACACATTATTTTCACATCGTTAAATAACACATCAATTTCACATCATCACATAATCATATCAAAACTCAAATCATAATCAAAGCCAAACAAAACAGCACATGAATCCAATTTAAACAACTTCATCGACAAATATAATCATTAAATTCTCTCATAACCCTAATTCTCAAAAACTCTCAAAACTACACCTAGTCATGCTAATTGCAATTTCAGATATTATATACTTAATTTTAATGAGAGTTAGTTTCACCCTTACCTTAATTTCAGATGAACAAAGCTTACGGAAGAAAACAAAAGTGATGAAAACACCCAAATATACTGCTTCAGTGCGCGACAGTTTTCTCTTAACTCCGACCTTGTTTCTACGATCCGAACGGTGAAAAGGTAGACCCAGGTGTTGTGAACCTTGTGTCCAAAATTCGTCACGATCCAACGGTTAACGAGTGATAAATCGCTGTTTTACTAAGGCAGATTTCAGAAAAACGGGAATTGCTTTCTCTCTTCTTTTTGGTGGCTACTTTTCTCAAAAAAAAAAAAAAAAACTGTTTTTACGTTCCAACTATTTTAACCTAGCTTCTCCTATTTATATATCTCTTCTCCTCTATCTTATTTACTCTTATCACCAAAAACTACTCCCTTCCCTAATATCTTAATAATAATAATAATAATACACCAAATAACAAATATATTTCTGTACTAGATAACATATATATATCCACACAAAATAAGATATATATTTCTACATAAAATAACAAATATATTTTCAAACCAAATAACAAATATATTTCTTTAACAAATATATCTCTACATAACAAACATATTTCTATAACAAATATATCTCTACATAACAAACCTATTTCTATAACAAATATATCTTTACACCACATAACAAATATTAGCATATTTCATCAAAATATATATTATAAATCAAATAATAATACACTAAAAATACAATAAATTAATAAAATATTAAATATTAAAAGTAGGGCGTTACAAAGGCCATGGCTATATTTGCTTCATCTTCAGCATCATCTTTATCAGACTTAGACTCATTATCTAGATCTTCCCATGTTTCCATCAAACTCTTCTTGATTTGCTTCTTGAATTTGTTGGATTTAAAGGCTGGCTTCTTAGATTTCTCTTTGGATTTTTCCTTTTGCAGGTCTGGACATTCAGCAATGAAGTGTCCAGTCTTCTTGCAGTTGAAGCAACCTTTCTGTTCTTCTTTTCTATAGCTCTTGTGACTACTGCCTCTGCTCATGAACTTCTTGTTCTTCTTAGCAAGATATTGTAGTTTGTTGGAAAGCATAGCCATCTCCTTAAGGATTTCAGGGTCTTCATCAGAATCTCCAGATGTAGATTCTTCTTCAGACTCCAATGCCTTCAGAGCTTTAGTTGACTTCCCTCTTGACTTCAAAGCAATAGACTTAGGCTTCTTAACAGGTTCATGCTCATTAAGACCAATCTTATGACACTTTAAAGAGCTTATAAGATCTTAAACACTCAGAGTGTTTAAATCTTTAGCTTCTTCAATAGCTGTCACTTTTGGTCTCCACTTAGCAGGTAAGCTTCTAAGAATCATGTTCACATGATCAGACGCCACATAGATTTTCTTCAGAATTTGAAGCCCAGAAACAAGAGTCTGAAATCTTGAGTACATAGTCTCAATGTTTTCATCCTCCTTCATTCTGAACAACTTGTACTGATGAATGAGCATAGTAGCCTTAGCTTCTCTGACTTTCTTGTTGCCCTCATAAAGTGAGAACAATGAGGTGAACATAGCCTTCTCTATAGATTTGTCACTCATCTTTAAGTACTCTTTATGAAGCAAGGCAGCCACAAGAATGCCTCTAATCGTGTGATGTTTCTTATAAAGCTTTTTATGTTCAGCAGTGTGAGCTTTCCTATCAAGAGCAGCACCTTCTTCATCCAACTTCAAATCTCCAACACCTTCTTCAAGAATATCCCACAACTCATCATTCATTCCCATAATGTGACTATACATCTTGGTCTTCCACCAAGAGAACATTTCTAGATCACCATTAAACATAGGAGGTTTGTTGTGATTAGCAGATCTTTCATTTTTATTTTTGTTGTTGCTATAATCATATGGTATAGCAACTCCAAAACAAGAAGCAGAACCAGAGCCATAAGCATCTTCCCTAGACGTGTTTTTCTCAGATCGTTCACTGTAACACGGTTAAGTGCTAACTACAGAGCCGAAGCTTTGATACCAACTGAAGGTAAGAAAAAACACAAGAAGGGGGGGTTGAATTGTGTTTTCAAAAACTTTTCTTTCTTACAATATGAAAATTGTTCTCAGGATCAGAGTCTGATAGAGTTCAGAGTCTGATTTGAGTTCAGAGTCTTAATGCAGCGGATAGAGAGTAAGAGTGTAGAAAAGAAAGAAGAACACAAGCAATTATACAGGTTCCTTCCACAAACCGGAAGTAGTCATGTCCCCCTTGCACTTCCAAGGAGAGTTTTACTAAAATCTAATATCAAATTACAAGTTGCTCAAACACACAGTAACAGACTTCTTAATGCTCAAGGACAACTCCAAGAGACTTCCTTTGCTCAATCACACCTGAAAGAGACTTCTATGCTCAAGGACAACTCCAAGAGACTTCCTTTGCTCAATCACAAAAGAAAGAGACTTTTCTAAACAATTACAAAGAATTGAAAAGGGTTTTGAATACTTGATATACAATCAGAGGTATTCACAAAACAATGCAAACAGAACATACTCTGTTTTTCTAGACACTTAGAAATTTTAAGATATGAACTTTTGTAAGAATTCTCTAAGTTGTTGATGTACAGCGTTTTTACTCAGATAATATGTGTTAGTCTTTTTCTTTTTAACTCTGGCTTGCAACAATTTCTTCAAGTCTTTATCCCTATTTATAGAGGATTTAAGAGACGTTGAGAACTAGCCGGTACATCAACTTGTCTTGACTGAAGCTTTGATTCTTCACCATTGATCTTTTGCCTGATTTGATAATTGTCCTATGAAAAAACAATTTCAAATCCATTCCAATAGAGAAGGAACATTGTCTGCAAACATTACTGTTATTCTTGTCTTGTAGAAGAGACAAGATGCAGAGATGGTGGTTGCAGAGGCATGCGCAGAGTTAGTGGTTGTACACTTCGTACACTGTACTTTGTCAACACTCTTAAGCTTCTGGTGAAGTAGCTTCTGATGAACTTGCTTCTGATGATCTTGCTTCTGATGACGTGGATACAGGAGCTATTTTCTTCAGACGCACTAAGCTTCTGATGACATCATCTTCATGAGCACTTTCATTCAGATGTTCTTAAGCTTCAAAATAAATTCCTTTGCTCTTTGATTCGTTCAACCAGAACCTCTATGAATAAGACTTTGATTATGGTCCTGTACACTTGAACAAATGTTTAGCATATCCAATTGACAATTTTAATACTTTGTTATCATCAAAACTTAAACGGTGATTATGTGAAACACCCTTTGTTCCAACAACTTACTCAACCCCTAAACTGTTTGGCCTTTGGCTTTGATGGTGTCAACTTTGGGGCATCTGATTTTGCATATTCGGCCTTCTCCATGGAATGCAACTTCATCCATGTTTTAATCTGCTTTGATCTTTTACTTTCAGCCTTCTCCACGGTGAGTCTATATTTTAATATATACCAATTTGAAAGAATCATTAAAAATAATGCAGTTTCAATATACGCAGCACCGATACTTCGCATCAAAGACGTGTTTGGTGTTTGACATGTCTCCATGTTGGACACCGACACATGGTTACGTTTAATTTTCTTCAATTTTTGACTGGTGCCAACATGTCGGTGTCGTTTTCGGTGTTTGTGTTTGTGCGTTATAGGCTTCAATATCCAACCCTTTACTACAATGTTTTTTTTCCTTGAGTAACAAGTATGAAGTTAAGAATATACAATTAGTGGCATTATTTCATTATAGCACTTCATCATTTATTGCTTCTGGCAACAGTATTTCATGCAACACTTGTGAATCGTTGCCTAAAACTATCTTCTGGCAACGTTTCCTCACCGTAGCCTATTATGTTTCAGCAACACCAAATAATCGTCCCCTAAAATCTTATTGGGAACAGTTTCAGCGTGTAATATAAATATTCAGTTGGCAACACTTGAAATCGTCCCCTTAGATGTTTTAGGGGACAGTTTTGAAGCGATGCACTTTGTTCCTACCAAAGGAACCGTTTGTCAATTGTTGCTTTCAAAATTAAACAATTATAAGGCATTTGAAATAGCTTTTTGAAATAGCTTAATAGTCTTGTCTCCAAAGAGTAAATTTTGTTTAATTACCAAATAATGATTGTTTGAATAATATTTTTTTTTTCCGTACCAATATTAATAATAAAAAAAATTAATTCAATTTTCTTTTTTACAATTTTGAATTTAAAAATATAATTAAGCTATTTTGAACAATTTGTCATTTGTGTAGCTAACTAATAACTAATCACTCTTTTTTTTTTGATTAAAAGACTAAGCTTTTTATTATATAAGGTCAGAATAATACAAAGGAAGGGCATTGGATGGTACATCTTCCATCCATACCTTATCTAGTACCGAGATAGCTAGTTGGGCCATAAAATGAGGCAACCTATTACCATTTCTCCTAACATGAGAGAACACGCAATGGCTAAAACAGATCTGAAGAGATAAAATACTTTCTATGATAGTTCCTAAATAGTTCTTATGAATTTCTCCTGTTCCTTGAAGCAGCTTAATAACTTTCTCACAATCACTTTCAAATTGAACATTTCTGAACCCACAATCAATGGAGAATATCATAGCTTGATATATTCCCCAAGCTTCAGCAGTTGTAGCACAGTAAAAACCCTGCCTGATCCAAGTACCCGAAGCCATAACCAAGCCTGAATCATTCCTTGCAATTACTCCAATTCCCTAGCGGTCTGGACATGAAAGGTTGGCATCATTGTTGAGTTTAATCACGTCCGGCGGCAGTTTCCTCCATTTGGTGTGCGACGGAGCTTTCGAGTTGTGCATGCAAGCAGGTTTAGAACATTCATCTATGGAGTTCAGGTCGGTAGCTTGAGCACTTCTGAAACTGAGAATGCTGGAGATTGCTCTATCAATCACCATAACACTAGGTATCGATTTATTTTCAAAAACTTTTTGATTTCTGGCATGTCAAATACTGTAAATCAGAGCGACTAGTGATATTATTGTGTCTTTGTCGTTGTTTAGGATAAAGGTTGTGAGCCATTCATTAAAATTAGATAGCTCGGTATTATGAAAATTAATCCCTAATTGGGACCCAAACCATTCTCTCCTAGTGACTTCACACTTGACGTACAAGTGGTTTATAGTTTCCAAACTAGTTTCACATCTAGGACACAGAGGAGAACACCTAATGCCCCTTTTTTGAAGCTCATCCCTAACAGGGAGGGCATTGTTCAATATCCTCCATAAAAGAACTTTATGTCTGGGAATTGTTTCGAGAGCCCAGACTTTCTTCCAAACACTTTCCATGTATCCCTGATTAGAAGGTCCTTGATCTGTATTAGTCTTCCAACCTTGTATAACCTGATAGCCTGATTTAACTGAGTAGTCTCCTGTATCAGTGAATGCCCACATAATGGTGTCATTGATTTCCTGATGAGTTAGAGGAATTTGTTGGATCTGACCTCCATCAATAGCTAAGAAGGTGTTATCTATGAGAGTTTTGTTCCAGGTAGGGGGGTTCCCACAGATCAAGTCACTGACCAACTTGATGTTTTGAACTCCTCTTCTGTAACACCCCGTTTTCCCAACTTTTAAATAACATAGATTAATCAGAGTTTTTCAACTTAAAAACAGAGTGTCACATTCAACTTACAAAATTTTCCACAAATATAAATGGAACAAAAATGTTATTTATTAAAACATCTGCCTTAATAGAAATTCAACAAAATGCAGCGGAATTATTTTCAACATCTTAAATAGTACTTGGCACTAAAAGGCCACAACATCAACTTTATCTTAAATCCTCATAAAAATAGTTCATCATTGTTTAATAAAAGAGATACGTAACAAGAAATGCAATCAAACATAGCAAACTCTCATCCTGTTACATATCAGAGCACCTAAAGGCACAACGAGAGATAGCCACTCACAACAGCAATCAACAGCTACTTATTCTCGATTACCTGCAAGTTACTCATACGAAGAGCAGCATTTCCAAGCAGAAGGGGTGAGATACATATTCAAAAATAGTAAGCATATAATTCATCAATGGAATTCAAAAACATAAGCTACAATGTTTAACAATATTATTACTTCACATAATTTTTCATTAGTATCTCATTAATAATAACCAACTTGACAACAACAACTAACACGACACAACGACACTGACTTGACTATGCAACAACATCAACTTAGCAACTTGACAAATGCATTATGCATGTGGTACCAATACGGGCATAAGCCCTCAAATTTAATTGAGCATAAGCTCCAGGGCATAAGCCCTCAACTTTAATTGAGCATAAGCTCCAGGGCATAAGCCCTCAACTTTAATGAGCATAAGCTCCAGGGCATAAGCCCTCAACTTTGTATGCATGAACTCAACGACCAACAACTTAGACAACCAACAACTTGGACAACCAACAACTTAAACAACCAACAACTTAGACAACCAACAACTTAACAACCAACAACTTAGACAACGAACAACTTGGACAACCAACAACTTAGACAACCAACAACTTAAATGGCATAAACAACATGACATTATACAACATACAATAATCACATAATATATTCCAACCTATCAACAACAATAGCAACATATACATTAATCAATTACTTACATATCAAACCAAGTTAGATTCATCACAACATAGATTAAATACTTATGAACACCTTAATTAAATTCATAGTACTTAAGCTCTGAAGTTCAGAGACAATCTATCAGTTTTAGGTTAGTTTTCATAAAATTTCACTAAGACCTCCCTGGAGTATTTTCATCATATCTCAAAAACTAAGAATCATTTTCAAATAAAATCAAATCCACTGGAACGCTAACTCAATTATCTACAACTTTCATGTTTACCCAAAAAGCCAATTCAAAACAGAAACGGGTGAAAAGGACGCAAGAACGCGAAACAGAGGATGGTTTTTCCAAAACACACTTGGAGTGTTTTTATCATAACTCAAGGTTCACAAAACATTTTCGATTCACTCCAAAGCCATTAGAAATATAACTCATTTATCTACAACTTTCATGTTTACCCAAAAACCCAGTTCAAAACAGAAATGAGTGAAAAGGACGCAAGAACGCGAAATAGAGGATGGTTTTCCCAAAATACACTTGGAGTGTTTTTATCATAACTCAAGATTCACAAAAGATTTTCGAGTCACTCCAAATACATTAGAAAGATAACTCAATTATCTACAACTTTCATGTTTACCCCAAAAGCCAGTTCAAAACGGAAACGGGTGAAAAGGACACAAGAACGCGAAATAGAGAATGTTGTTTTCTGTGCATTTCGCCAGGCAAAAATATTCTCCGCCATGGCGAGCTATGAACTGGGCTACTTCGCCAGGCGAAAATTTCTCCGCCATGGCGAGCGATGACTGACAGCATTACGGGAACAGACTGTTTTCACCCCAAAAATCTGATTTTCAATCACCCAAACCCCAAAATTGATAGGAATCACTGCCTACATGTATTCCATGACTTAAACATCACTTTTCTACATCAATTACATGAAATTCATATATTTTCTACCATTTTTATAGAATTAAACCTAATTCCCAAAACTCACAACCTACAACTTTTGTCAAACCCAACTTCATAAAAACATACTTAAGATTAGAGAATATGAATCCCACTCTTACCTTAGATTGTTCTTCTGAAATCAACATCAGCGTTCTTCTTTCCTAGGGTTCTCTCTGAGTTCTCCTCTTTTTCTCGAAAAATTGTACGTGTTCTGATTTTCTCATCTCTCCTTATTGACTCTTAACCTAATACACATTTTTACTCTTATCACCACAAAATTACTCTTTCCCTTTATCTTATTATTTCTAATAATTATATTCCTCCCCCACTTAGAATATTAACACACCAAATAATGCACATAATAATATATTTCATCAAGATATATATATTATCAATCAAATAATAACACACTAAGAATACAATAAATTAATAAAATAATAAATAAGAAATTTGCAATTGCTCATTGGGTTTGAATTTAATATTGTATTGCTATTGTTATATTATGAAAGATAAAGAATGCCAATTTGCATGATAGTTATGAATGAAATTTTTTTGGTTTCTATGTTCTTAGTAGAAAATTCCCTTTCTAAAAAAAATCAAGACATCCACAAGTTTTTAGACGAAAGTCCATGAACCTTACATTTGTCAAGGCCACCTATATTGTGTGGAAAGAAATTGAACTCGAACAGGGTTGATGCTCCTAGATATGTTGATTTTGGTAGTGAGGTAAACTTGTGCTTTTAAACTATATCTTGTTTTGTTTTCCTTAAGCATATTATTAATTGTATCATTGACTTGCTTTACTTTGTTCTATTTACTAGCAATTTATAAGGCAGCTGGTGATATGAAGTGAGTTAAGTGGAATGAAGTGATGTTGGTCATTATGTGGAACGCACTGCAATGTTCGGGCATTGGTTCGATTTATGTCGTGATCTCATGTGTAAAGTATGTTGTGTGTATTTGGTGTAGAAATGCTCATGTATCGATAAAAATAAATGTCTATTGATATGTGAATGGTAAAATATGTTGTTTTACTTGGATGGATTAGTCAAATTTTGCTTTCCTATTTTAGTACACTATAACATGTTAGGAATTAGTTGATTTCATCTTATAGACAAAAAAATTCCATGAATTGAATACATGCAGCTGCTAGTTTTTTTTGATATAAAAAAAAAAACCCATTGGTCATGGTTCAGCCATCAGCCATGACCGTGGCTTTATCATTTTTTGTAATCTATGGCTACGTTTTTTACATGTTCCCATCGTTCGACATTTAGGCAACACTTAAAAGCGTTGCCTTAGGTGCATCCAATAAGCGTGCCCTTTTCAAAGAGTTTAGGCGACGTTTAATAAAAGTGAGCCTAAAGAGTGAGAAAATCGTCCCCTAAAACAATAGGCGACGCTCGTATATGAGACACTTGAAAAGCGTCCTCTATTCTATTTGGCTACGCTTTTCATAGTACTGGCAACGCTTTTTAACTGTTGCTGAAGAGCGTAAATGGTGTAGTGAGCATTCTTGATTCTCAGATTATAGTAGCAATTATTAAAATAATTTGTCTACTTATTTTGTCAACTGCTGGCGGATTCATTGGAATTTGGGTTGCTTTGACTATTTATATGAGTCTAAGAGCATTTGCTGGCTTCTTGAGGTAATTATTCTCAAATATTTTTATCCTAATGTTTTGTTTCATATTCTGCTACTTTACTTCCAAGACACTTGCAACATTTGGATGAATTTCATTCAATCAATGAACTATATTGATGCAGGATTGGAACTGGATTAGGACCATGGGAATTCCTTAAGAGCTAACTGCACTAAGCTGGCAACTTCAATACATAATCATAGATCAAAGCCTCACAATAGGGACTCAAGGAATTTCAAACCTGAGTTTTTTTTTGGCTTCCCTATAACATAAGAAAGTTGATTATTGGTGTCTGCAAGATAATTATGTAGCATATTTCAAGGGGTTTTGATGTAGTGAATTATATCTGATGAAAAGTTTTACTTGAATCCATAAGGATCATGATATAGATGATGCAAGTAACCAATTACAATGTTTAAGAATAAAATTAATTAAAATCTCCGTCGGCTTGAAGCTTGAAAATTAATTAAAATCTCCCTTGGCTTGAAGCTTGAGAATCTTGTGTGGTCTTCCTTTTATCAGTCCTTTAGTCAGTCCTTTAGTTAGTGGACATTTTGCCAGTGATAATACTATGGTGATTTTTCTCATTAACTTCTTATGTTAGAGAAAATGTTATGTGCAAACCTGTAGCACTTCTCTTTTTTCTTTTTGGAAAGTTGTCAAATATAGCTCTATACCTACTTGGTCTTTTATTAAAGATAGTGAGAACAGTTTGGTTTTGCTAGAGGTAGGTGGTGAGAACCCTCTTGATACCCCGTAAATTGTCATTCCCCAAGTTTTGTTTTAGACTTCTTTTTGTGATTGA
The DNA here is from genome assembly GCA_958299785.1 of Medicago lupulina. NCBI lineage: Eukaryota > Viridiplantae > Streptophyta > Magnoliopsida > Fabales > Fabaceae > Medicago > Medicago lupulina. The sequence goes on along the minus strand of OY283145.1, from coordinate 20,016,943 downwards.
GTCTTTAGTTATGATTGTCTTTTTAATCATTAGTGTTTTTGTTAATGTAATCTTCTTTTTGTATGTTTAATGTCAAACTCCAAGTTTTGATTGATTGTTACTAATTATTATATTGAATTGTTGTACCATTTTTAGTACGTCTTATTCAAACCCCACATTTTCATGAAGCTGCAAGTGCCCGAGGTAGTAGCAGTAAATTAAAAAAGACTAAATTATGTTTTTTTTTCCTTAATTATTTAATTAGTATCGCTTTGGTCCCTTAACTATTTAAAAAATGAAGAAACCCTAACGTTTTTTAATTAAAACTAACGGAAATGACCAAAATGTGTAATGGAAAAAAATTAAGATACTAAAATAAATCAAATTTTAATTAAGAGACCAAAACGATACTAATTAAATAGTTAAAGGACCAAAAATACAATTTAACCATTAAAAAATAGTCCCAAAGCAAAGGTATTGTGCAGCTATAATATTGGGTTATGTGGACCTATTGCGTATTGTTTTTAAATCATTTTTAAGTAAATGACTAATTATGTTCTATCATTTGTTTTTGCAAGACCCAAACAAGCAGACAATTTTATGAATATATAGTTAGGAATTGTGCAGTATTAAAATTGCATTTATGAGGTTTGCATTTTCCCTAATCTTCATCATATGTATGCAATAATCTTATTTTACTATTTTCCTTAGTTTGCTAGAATGTCTAAAAAACGTCTATTTCTTTGAAGAATACATCTATTCCCCTTAGTTTGCTCATTATTTGTATATAATAAAGTATTTCGAAAACATAATATTTCAAAATTTTGGTAATCAACCTTAAATTGGTTGTACACTGCATAACAACATCTATATTTCTGCTATGTATATAATGACAATGATTGTTACGTTATCTTTATGACATGCCTTAGATCATGCATCATAAATATTCGGGTTATGCGACCTTCGTTCTCAAATTTAGAAAGAATGACAATGTTTCGTAATTTGAACATCTCTCCCTAAACAAGTAACTTTTGATGATTTCTCTTCCCAACCAAAGGCAAATTGTAATGGTGAAATTCCATGATTTCGGTTCAAACTTGACAATGAAGGAAGGACTATAACCTAAATTTATGCAGAAGTTTGTTCACCTGAAAGGACTGGATACTAAATTGCAGTTAATATCTGCATTTGTTGTAGATCATGTGAAAGGATTTATATATACGTGGTACTAAATTGCGGTTAATATCTACCTTTGTTGTAGATCATGTGAAAAGATTTATATACGTTGAACCTAAAAGACCAAATGATATAAATCAGGTAGAGAGAGGCTTTCAGCTATCTGTCTGATGCAGAAGTTTGTTCATCTGAAAGAACTGGATACTAAATTGCAGTTAATATCTGCCTTTGTTGTAGATCATGTGAAAAGATTTATAGATAGCTATCAATTATTACTAGAAAAGTGTTTCTACCGCTGATTAAATATGTTTTCATGTGTTACTCGTGATCAAGCCATTTTGAAGATTTAATTTTGTAATCCGTAATGCATGAGTACTCTAAATATTGTATTATGGTTTTTAATAATCTATCATTTTGCAATCTATCATTCCAATATAATATTTTATCAAATACGTTACTGAACCACATGCGAAGCACGGGTTTGTAACTAGTATTAATAGAAAAGTTATTATTTGACATTTTCCGGAGCAAATTGAGCTCTGTTTTCGAATGAATAATAATAATTATTATTATTGGAATTTAAGGTGTCACAAAAAACATATTATCTTTTAACCAATAACTAGTGATAAAAGAAAAATCCTTCAAAAAAATTGATAAAAAAATAATTGTTTTTTAACTAACATTCAAACGAGGGAAATTATAATGACTAAATATAATTCTAAATAATAATATTATTGTTATTCAAACTAACATTCAAACGAGCTGACTGTCCACCCTTTTTTATTCCTCTCTAATGTGTGTAAATTATAAATAATTATTTTATTGAAATTATAGATATAAATAATAGATATTTTGCACTTTTATATTGTGACAAATTATACTTTCAATAATACCAACAATATAACATATATAATATCTTTTAGAAAAATATAACAAGTTATCATTCTTATTCTCAAAATTGCTTAACTATATAATTGAAGTGAGAAAACGTCAACCAAAAGCGCACATTTTCTTTATATATAGTATAAATATAGATAATAACATAACGAAGATTTGTCCAAAAAACATAAGGAAAAACATGCTGTGACTTGCTTACATCGGAAATCCTAAATTATTATTAGGCCAACAATTTTCCATTGGAAAACCTAAATTATTAGGTCTCCACTAGTCAAAAAGATGAATTATAGCTAAAGAAGCCATTACACTTACAAAAGAAATCTCATTGTTTTGATCTTGGATTGCGTCAAGGACATGCTTTTCCGATGGATTTTGAAGAGCTTTGTTACAGTGATCACTTCCAAAAACAGCAGTTATTGCATCATCTCTTGCACTTTTAGGGTCATTATCCAATTTAATCAATGCACTGTTCAATGCACCTGTAGCATTGTTGAATTCAGTTAAACATTCGCTAATAGCTTCATTAGAGGGAAAATATTTTGCTATTACTTCAAGATAAGTATGAACTGTTGTGGCCTTAAATAATGCCATCTCCAAGATATAATGTGAGAGGTCATGATAATTTGTGGCTAAGGGGATATTTGGGTCACTTTTCATAAGATTCATACATTTTGGGATATCTTCTTCAGGCCTATACTCATTGCATAATGCTTCATACAAACTGGTACATAATGCTGGAAGAGGGGCATAAAATATGATGCATAAGATAAAGATGAACAAAAAGGATGATGGTGTTGTGGAATTCATTTTTCTAATGATATTGATGCATATGGGAACCTGAAATTGATTTTCTATGGGAACCAACAGTTAGATTTATAGATAGCTAGTTCAGATTTTGATGATACCACGTGTCAATTTTTTATTTTTAACTTTATAATTGTGTAGGAAAATTATTGTTGATATACTCTTAACTCAATTTTAATTAAGTACTAAAATGAAAGAAAAATTATTTTTGAGGAAAAATATTAAATGAGAATGAAAAATTTATAATATCTTTGATAAATATTAGTAGAAAATAATGATAAAAAAATATTTGTTTGATATAGAGTTATTTGGTCAAAGATATTTAATTATTAATTATTAAATAATATGATATTCTTTAGTGATAATATAATAAAAACCTTTAATATGATATTTAAAAATATTATTTTTACCAAATTAAAGAAATTTAATTATATAGTTGACCATCTTTAAAAAAAAAACTATATAATTGACCAATATTTTTAAAATGACTTTTCTTTTCGATCATTATGAATTCAACATGAGATTACCCATGCATACCATAATCCATAAAACTTAATATCTTTTTCTCGGAAATCATTCTGGTTTGTATGTTTTTTTTAAAATGTCATACTTTTATCCAACAATTAAAAAAATAGTTGCCAAAGATTTTTATAGGAAACCATTTTTTGGGATAATAAGTGAAATATTTTTGCTTGTTAGTTGGACCCAACTTTTATGAGCTATTTCAAAACTAGTGTCGTAAATAAGAAGTTGTTGGAGTTTTTTTGGTGTTGTTTTGGTGTGAGTGGTGGGCTATAAGAGTTTGGATTTTGTTTTTGGAACTATTCACGATTGGGTGTGAGATTTTGGCTCTACTTTTGCCTTATGATGGTTTGGGGGATTTAGTTTGATTTTGGTGTTGATTTGGTTTTGGAGGTTTGTTTTTTATTGATGTTTAAGATGTAAGGTATATAATAATTTAGTCATGTGTAAAAAAAAGGGTTCTTTTTAGGAATTACCATCGGCGCCGTTTTCCAATTGCTCTTCACGATCATTGAAATTATTTCAATGGAAATTGTGATATAGCAATTCTTACACGGCTGTGCTATTTCATTCATTAAAATATCAATTTTAGAGAAATTAAAAAAACGAGAGAACATGAGAGGGAGGGCGAAAGATTGGGAGTTTGAGAGTGATGATCGCTTGCGATCATACCGGCAATCATTCTCGCCGAAAGTGAGGACGAATCGGGGGGGAAGGGATCCAAGCAAGGTGCCACAAATTGGGTGGGATGGGGACGATTGGCATGATGTGAGACCGAGACGTGGGAAAACGTTGCGATAGGACGGCAGCAGGAGAACAAGCGGCATGGGGACATGAATGGTTATGGAAACAGACTATCTAGGTTTATGGCTACAGTGGGATCGCAGGAAAACAATATATACAACGATGGCAACCGTAGTGAGGGCCGATCACGTTTAACAGTGGGGCGCGCTAGGTCAGGCCATCGCTTTGTTTCTTCAAGGTGCCATGGGAGCAGGTCGTGACCAACTTTTTTGGCTCCTTCGCGCGACAGTGTTAGCTGGAGGAAGGAGGAGACCGGTTCATTGTTATTCAAATGGTTTGTTAGATTTTATTTTACAAATTTTCCATCACAATATCGAATTTCTATTTGAGGAAGGGTTTTGAAGTCTGTGGTATGCTTGAGGAGGTGGTTGTTCCTAGTAAACGTAATGTTTTTCCGGAACTTTATCGCTTTGTGTGGTTTTCAAATGTTAATGATGTTGGTAAAGTATTGAAAGTTGTAAATGATGTTTGCTCTAGTCACTTTCGAGTTAAGGCTACAGTGGCACATTTTGATTGTAATGTGGTGAACAAGGGGGAGAGGGAGCGGGAGGGAGAGGGAGTTGGAGACGAGGGGAGGTCAGATGTAGGGAGGAAGTGGAACAAGGGTGAGGTCGTGATTGGTAGGGGTGGGAAGAAGAATACAGGTGAGGGAGAAAAAAGTGAGCGGGAGGGTGTGGGAGGAGGGAGACCTTCATGTGGGAAGGAGACAGGCGATGGGGGGGTCGATGAGGGTGGGTGAGGTGGTTTTGAGGGTGGGGAATGAGAAGTGTAAAACCCTAAAACCCCAAAATGTATTTTTCTAAAATAAAATACAAACAATAATAAATCATACAAGGGTGTTACACATCTTGTTCAATTCAAAAATACTTCATTTAAATTTTAAACGTCGCAGCGGAATAATTTTCAAAATATCAAAGAAATATTCACATTTTTAATTCCACATCAAAACTGAATTCAAAAGAATTCTAAAAACCTAATCTAAAATAAAATAAAATAAATTCTCAATCCCTAGTGTCACAGATCAGAGCATTGACTCAATAAAGACTCCCAAAAGCGATAAGTAAACAAGTAAACTTCAAGTCATCCTTAGAGACTCACTGCTACTAAACTTCTTCTTCCTACAAATCTACACCATAACTACACCATAAGGGTGTAGGCGCCCAACCCGCTACTAGAGGGTGAGAATATATCCAACACAAAAGATGCATAAACACATTTATAGATTCAGATAAAAGAACACAACAATTACATTTAGACATGTATGTATCACAATCAGATAATATTCACATTTAAATATAAAATTTCATTTAGTAAAAATCAAATAGGCATACATCTTATAATAACATATAAGTATCAACAACATTTAAGGATATCAAATAGCCATTAGTAAAATACAAATCATTCACACATAATCATATAGAAGCACATCATTGAATATCACATCTTAAAGCATCACATCTTTTAATTACACATCTTCATAATACACATACAGTTATGTATGCAATGCCTCTAACTCGACTTTATATGCATGTCGTACCGGTTTTGGATAACAAAGTTATGTTACAGATTTATCCCTCATCTTTAAATCACATCTTTAAATCGAACTGACCATGAATGCATGAACATCAAGTAATGACTCAACAATGTACATCTTTATATGACTCGACAACTACACATTTTTAGATAACACATCTTTATATAGCACATCTTTGAGTCACACATCTTCCAATAACACATCTTTAAATCACACATCTTCAAATAAAAACTATTTATATAACACATCTTTAAATCACACATCTTCAAATAACACATCAATTACATATCGTCAAAAATCATATCAATACACATCATCAAATATTATTTCAAAGACATTTAAAAATATTATAAATAATTTCATTATGATTATCATATTTATGAAACCACTTTAATACATAATATACTATATCAATCATCACTATCATATACTAGCAATTCATCACAAAAATATACATATACATACTCTATATACACGTTAAATACAAAGTGGAACTTCTCATTTATATAATTTATAAACATGTATATATTCAGTAAGATTGAAGCAAAAACATATCAGCACATAATGACTCAAATACTCATTCATATAATATAACTAATATCTACTAAAGGATACCAACTGCCGAAAAACAGATGATTGAATTTAATTGAATTAATTTAAAACATGAGAAACAACAAGAACAAGAACAAATAAATTAACAAGTGATAATGATTTTGATGCACTCAATTGTTGTATATAACCGCAAATTATTAGAGGTATGAGACAGAACAAGAACTTAAGAGTAAATTGATTTGGCACTAACTATTCTATCACTGTTCTTAATGGTTAATGAACCTTATTAAAGCAAGCTGAACTATGAGACATACCAAATCTTAACAAAAAGTGTAACAGTGGAACTTAGCAGAAATTGATTAGCATGAACAGTAACACACAATAATTCATTGGACTGGCATGGCACAATAACGGTTTTACTCATGCTTATGAATTCTCAAACACAACATAATCACCATTGGGTCATGAATTTAGCATATAACATCATGAATTCAAAAATAATTACATATCCAAAATCACCACATCAAATTTGAACAGAAATTTAACATCAATTCATTAATGAACATGAAAAACAATGGCAAACAAAAACCTTTTACTACTCATATGAGTACACAACCCTTATGATGAACAGAGACTCCCCCCTTGCCTATAGTTTGTCGAATTGATGAATTTCTACGGTTTGAATCTCTCTCTAGCTTCTCCTCTCTTTGCCTCCTTTGCCACTTTTCTCCACAGCCCTAATTTTTCTTTGATCCCTAATATTTTCTCTGGTTTGTTGTAACCTTAATTCTCTAATGTTCTCTTCTATTTATAATTATCAGCTAGGTTTGTTACTAATCTTTTCAGATTACTGTCTACACCTCTTAAATTTGTTACTATTCTTTCTATAACTACATTGTCTTTTCTACCCAATTTTACTAATTCACCTCACTACACCATTTATCCTCTCTTGCAACAGTTAAAAACGTAGCCAATACGCAAAAAATCGTTGCCTAAAATAGTCATCATAACAACACTAAAATAATTCCACAATCTCTAAAATGAATCAACCTTACACTAAATAAATTCTCTAATAAGTTTTCTAATATTCTACAACCTTTTAGTAACTACAAACAATGTCAAGACAACATGCATAAACAAAACATTTATCCCAATCCTAATTGAACTTAATTGATGTCAAGTATAACATCATTAACTTTTATCCATAATCAATTGCAAATTAAACTCAACAAAAGATAGCAACAATATTACTCAACAACTAATCCATCAAATATTCAAATTATTCTTATCCTCACCTAATAACCTTCATCTACAATAACTTACAAATTAAATTCAAAAGAGTATAGCAACAACATTACTCAACAACTAATCCATCAAATACTCAAATTATTCTTATCCTCCCATAATAAAATCTCTAACACTAGTTTGAGATTCAAATCTTATTAATACTTAAGTCAAATTCATCATCTATAGTATCTTTTACAACATCAAACCATAGAGTAGCCACCAATGTTTATTACATGAAAATCTACAAGTTGTCAAATAACCTAATATCAACTAAATGCTCTAATAACTTTGTTAATGCTCTAAAACTTTTTTCTCAACCATCAACAACTCCAAAATACCCAAGTTAAGGAACTTAAACACAAAATAGAAATCACTTAGTCTAAAAATTACTTTGGAAAAATCCAATTTCAAAATTAAGGGAAAGGAGAAAAATGAGAGTTTAAGAAAGTAAGAACAAAAATAAGTCAAAATCCTAATGACCAAAATTTTGCCCAAACATGTGCCAAATTCGAATTTGGGGGAAAAAAGAATATTAGGGTTTGAAAAAAATTAATCTTTTAAGTTTTCAAAGTTTAAATTCAATATTGACCTTAGAAAAATGAAGTTAATGGTTGCATAAGGAACCTTAAATATTATTTTCTCTCACTCTTTAACAGATAAACTAATCCATCTACTTTTCACTTGCCTATTCTCTCAATAAATACAAATAGTTAAATTAATAATATCAAACAAATTAATACTATTAATTGTAACGCCCTATTTTATTATTTATTTATTTTATCGAGTTTAGTGTCTTTTTGTATATTTTTTTTGAATAGTTGCGATGTGTGACGTTTTGTGTTGGTAAATATTAGTAGCTTATTATAGTATTATTAGTGAAGGAATAAAATTAAAATAGAATAATGAGGTAGTAAGGGCAGTTTTGGAATAAGGGGAATTTGTTAGGTTAAGAATAGGAGAGGTTATGAATAGAAAGTCAAAACACGTAAAAACGTTTTTGGGAGAAAAAGAGAAAGCGAGAAGTCAGAGAAGAGAAAACTTGTAGAAATCATAATTCAACCAATCTAAGGTAAGGGTGGGACTAACCTTCTTTAATCATAAGCATATAATTTTGAAAAGAGTTTAATAATGTTGTTGTTGTTGAATTTTTGATGTTATAAAAGTTAGGTTTAAATTCAATTAGATTGTTGAAAGTGTAGGTAATTCCATGAATTATTGTAAGAAAATGATGTCTAGGTTGTAGAATAGCAGTAGGTGATGTTTCCTATCAATTTTGGGATTTGGGTTGTCAAAATTGGGGTTTTGGAGTGAGAACAGAGGTCTGTTCGTAGAGATATTTGTCATCGCTCGCCACAGCGAGTGTTTTCCTCGCCTAGCGAGTAGATGTCATCGCTCGCCACAGCGAGTGTTCTTAGTCGCCTGGCGAGTAGATCCCAACTCGCCACAACGAGTGTTTTTCCTCGCCTAGCGAGTAGCCCAGATGTTGACTCGCCCAACGAGTGATTTCCTCGCCTAGCGAATTGTTCAGTGGCAGATTGTCTGTTTCGCGTTCTTGTGTCTTTTTCACACGTTTATGTTTTGAGTTGGACTTTGGTTTAAACATGAAAGTTGTTGATAATTGTATTATCTTTCCAGTGGTCTTGAGTTGATGTAAAAATCTTTTGTGGTTGATTTAATATGTTATATGATGTTGCTGTTGTTGCATTTTAAGTTGTGTCATTGCATAAGCATTGTCAAGCGAAGGGGGCTGTATCCTGTCAAGCCGAATTATGGCATTAGCGAAGGGAGTTGTATCTCTGTTGTTTCTTAAGCGAAGGGGTCTATAGCCTGTCAAGCCGAATTACGACATTAGCGAAGGGAGCTGTAGCTCTGTTGGTACCACATGCATTATTACGTTGCATTTGTTGAGTCGTTGTCGTTGCATTGTTGAATGAAGTTAAATGATGATTGTTGTTGGAATTATATAAAGTATTGTTGATGATGAATTGTTGTTGTTTTGTATTGATTAATTCTTTACATGAATTGTTGCTTATTATTATTGAATGTGAAATTTCACCCCTTCTGTTTGAATGTTGCCTCTACGTGGGTAACGTGCAGATACCCAAGAGTAACCGCTGATGTGAGTTGATTCCTCGTGTCCTCTTAGGAGTCATTCTCTGATACGTAACGAGATGAGGATATTTATTTGTTTTGTTTTTCCTTGTTACGTATTTCTTTATAATTTGATGTTGAACCACTTTTGGATTTGGAATTTTATTATGTTGCTGATGTTGAGGCCTTAGCGCCAAGTGTTGATTAAAACATTGAATATTTTCCGCTGCGACATTGTTTTAAATTATTGAAAGTAGTTGTTTAAATAAATAGTGGATTTTAACTCTATCTATATTCAATGATATTTTGAAGAACGAAATGTGACATCTTGTTTGCGATGAACTCTGATTTATTATATATTATTTATATGTTGGGAAAACGGAGTGTTACAATAATATTAAAAAATTAATATAATCTAATAATAATACTTATAAATTAATATTAAAAATTGGGGTGTTACAAGAAGGGGATAGAGGAAGGAGGGGGAGTTGTGGCAGAGGCATTGAGGAAGAGGGAGGTTGCAGCGGTAGGGAAAGTGGAGGGAGGTGTTTAGGTTAGTGTTAGTGATGTTCGTCAACTGGCATGTCTAAAGTTGGTTAGCATGTACAGGTCACATGGGGATGATTTGAAGTGGGCATGATCAGGTGTGATAGCTTCAGTTGTTAACGGAGAGGCTATTCCGGTGGTTCAGACTAGAATTGAAGATGCTGGTTTTGGTGACTTAGAAATCATTCCGATTGGGGCTGACAAGGTGTTTTTACGAAGTGTATCTGACAAGGATATTCTTACTATGTGTTAGCTAATATTTATAGGCTATCATTAAATGCATTCAAATAAGTTGACCTTGTGATTGTAGGAATTGTTCTAGGATCGTTTTCTTATTTCTATCGAAGTTGGACCTACTGGGGATACTTGAAGACACGTGTCTCGGTTCGACAGATGGAAATTCTCGAAAGGCAGTTTTTCCTAAATAAGATCAAAGCAACAGATATTTCCTAGAAACATTCGGGATTCAAATTGAATGAATAAAGTTAGTTTATTGCAGTTATTATTTTGAATTCGAATTTAGGTAGTTATTTCAATTTGTATAAATACTAGTTTTTCCCTAAGGGAAAAAGGTCACAATCCAATCATACACAAAACTTACACTCAAATTATCTGCATGGAAGTGAGAAACGAGTCACAAGTTGCAATGTATGAACATGTGTACCAATTTACATTCAATCAATGCAATTTAAGTTTGTTTTCTTAAATGTCTATGCAATTTACTTGTTTCTTTTTGAGCAATTTATTTCCTTTTACTTACACCAATTTCGATAGAATTCAACTAGGTTGAATTCGATTGCTTTCTTTTATCAAAATCTTCAAGAGCAATATCAAACTTCTGGAAATAACAAACACAATATGTCCCTAAGATATACTGGTTGATCTTGCAAGTAACTAATTTTAAACCAGCGATTGTTTACCAAAAATCAGTGTAAACAAATTGGCACACCCGGTGGGACCTTTTGTGCTTTTGTTTATAAGTTTTCGGTTGGAGTTTAAACCGTTGATATTGTTGGTTTGTGTTATGTATGCAATTGAGGAATAAAAAACAACATCCTGAAATGACGCGTCCTCCTCCCAATCCGAACGCAGCGGCTTCGAATGCTGCTAGTGCGTCAGGGACAGCAACCAACCCACCATTACCATCCGGTACTACACAATCTACCCAAAGTAGCACCATGGAAACCGTGATAGAACCAGTTGGATCAACGAGGGCCGCGCAAACTTCCCTGGCCATTCCAACAACTACTATGGCCGCATCAACTTTTCAGGCCGCCCCAACGGCTTCGTTGGCTGCACAGACATCGCAAGCCATTCCAGCATCATGAGTCTTGAATCTTGTGGCAGATCGTAGGATGCCATATGGCATGCCAACTTCGATGATGCAAGGCCTGGATACCAACTCGTCTGCATCTTCGGAAAGTATGAACATACCATTGCCCCAATTGTTTAATCCTGGGGTAAGCGTTCCATTTGGAACGCCCCAACAATCGTTCACTCCATTTGGGGCTCCCCAACAATCGTTGATTAACACTTCTTTGATGGTGTTAAGACAACAGATGGAGGAAACCAACCATGAGAAGGTTAATATGGTGACTCAACAGATAGGCGTAGTAATCAACTCCTGAATTCAAGATTCGAATAAAAGTTACCAGGTGTTGTCCGTTCAAATGGAGCGAATGGCCGACTTTTTTGGCGCTCCCGCAGTGCGAAATACGCCGGTGTCTCAAAATCTAAATGCAGGGTCAACAGAAAAGCCTACAGTTAGTCAAATAAACCAAGTGCTAGAAAATCGACCACAACCACAAAAGGGTACAACCACCGGCTCAAGAGGAGCCAAAAGCGTTGCCAATAGTGGTAAACAGGCACCAAGATGCCAACCAAGTGGTCATGCAAGCCCGTCGAAACAATTACGAGGGCCAGAATAATATAGCCAATATGGTTGAAGCCTTGTTAGCCCAAAATGGTTTCAATATGGGACTACACAGGCCAAATTTTGTATCAATATCGATTGTCTGAATACGTGTTAGAAACCGATTTGCCGAGAAATACAAAGATCCCCAAGTTCACTAAATTTGCTACGGAGACTAACGAATCGACAGTCGAACACATTGCTCGGTACCTTATGGAGACCGGGGATTTGGAAAATAATGAGAATTTGAAAATGAAATGTTTCCCAAGTTATCTGATGAAAAACGCTTTTACTTGGTTTATAACATTGCCCCCCATTCCATTTTTAGTTTGAATCAATTGGAAAAGGCTTTCCATGAACAATTCTACATGGGACAATCTAAAATTAGTCTGAAAGAACTAGCCAGCGTTCGACGTAAAACACATGAGTCAATTGATGATTATTTGAATAGATTCCACCTTCTTAAGGCTAGATGTTTCACATCAGTGCCAGAACACGAATTGGTTGAAATGGCCGCAGGCGTCCTAGATTATTCTGTTTGAAAGAAGTTAGATACTCAATATCTTAGAGATATGGCACAGTTGGCAGATAGAGTTCGACAAGTCGAGCGGTTGAAGGCTAAAAAAGCCCGGACCAATAGGTTCCCTAAAAGGGAGAAAGTTGCCTATATAGACGCAGGAGACAGTGACCCAGAATTTGATTGGGGATCAGATTCTGTCCAGGATAATGAAATTAATCTCGCAGAATTAAAAGATGGGCCGCCCTATACCTGTAAACTATTAAGGCCTTCAAATGGAAAAAATCCTGAAGAACCTAAAAAGGACAAATATCCTCCTAAAATTTATACTTTTGATGTTTCTAAGTGTGAGGAGATCTTCCATCTCTTAGTCACAGATGGCATAATTTTAGTGCTACAAAATATGAAACTGCCTCCTTTAGAACAAAGGAAAAAGAAAGGATTATGTAAATTCCATGGATTTTTAGGCCATAACTTATCTCATTGTACTCGTTTCAGGGATTTTGTGCAGAAAGCTCTCGATGAGGGAAGACTGAAATTTGGGGAGAAAACCAAACAACCAAAGCAACTTGACGCTGACCCTTTGAAAAAAGCTGACTCCATCTACGCCGAAGTGATTGGCATAAACATGGTGGATATCGTAGAAGACTTTGGTAGGCAACTTCCTATCGAAGAGCAAGCACTTGACGAAAATCCACAAGCTGATGACGAGATGGTCACAGAGGACCATCAATCTGCAAAAGCGTTGGTTACTGAGGATCAACTTATCGAAAAGATGGAAGTGGCTTATCCTAAGGCTGAAGAAGATCTAATTGATTTTCTAAACAGGTGCAAAATCTCTAACACCAATGCCATGCTCTGTCCTACGTGCAACGCAGTATTCGATAAGGAGGCTAAAAAATATGTCGAACGATTCCTACCACATACACAACGCGAAGGAGGATGGGTGGAGAACCGCCCAAAGTACGGTTTCAACAGGAGAGGTATCCCATACAAAATGAAACCTTTATAACAAAATCCAGGCAAAACTCACAGGAGGACTTTCAACCCTCCTCCAAAAATTCTTACAGATACTTGGGTTTTCTCTGGGGGGAAAGAAAATAGGTTACACCACCCCACCAACTAAGTGGGTGAAGTGAATGGCCACGACACCTCATCAAAAAGAGGCATCGAATTCTAAACGATATGCCTAGAAAAATAATTACAAGGGTAAGCACCCTATGACAAAGACACAATGGCGCATGTATCAACGCTAGAAAAAGGCAAACGCCTTGAAAGACGTCGCCAATGTTGACAAAGGAGAAGGAAAACAGGAGGCTGTTTTCGAAACGGTCAAAAGACCAGCCACTGAAAGGATATTTCCTCCTTTTCCCACTTTGAAGAAAGATTATCCAGAAGAAGACGAAGAGTTGACTTCAAACTTTTCTGAATCTGACCTAAGTTTCGATTTAGTCTGCGTCGTATCGGTGCTACCAATCGAATATGATGTTCCATCAGAGGTCAACGAGGTGGATAGCGATTTCACTGAAGAGATGGCCATTCAAAGGCCATTGTGTTACTATGTCATGAATAATGGTTGTGTTGAAGAACAGCACGCAGTGTTCGAACGTCCTCATGTCTCGATGAGGCTTCACCTCAAACCTTTGTTTATCCAAGCAAAAATTAATGGTGTGGGAGTTAACAAGGTACTGGTGGATGGAGGCACTACTGTTAATCTACTACCCCAATCGTTCTTAAAGAAGATTGGACTCTTTGATTCCGATTTGAAACCCCACAACGTGATTCTTACTAATTATGAAGGAACGACTGGAAATTCCCTTGGTGCCGTCGAAGTGGATCTGATAGTGGGAAGTATAAGCCGAACAACCATGTTCATGGTAGCTCCATCCAAAGCTCCATCCAAATATACAATCTCATAGGATGAAATGTATTCGATGAAACTTCAACCAGGATCTGGTTTTGTTTGGGAAAGAGAGTTTATTGATCATGATTACATAACTGTGGATCATGAAGAAACTCCTTTGAGAGAGGAAGATGTGCTCACGACAAGATCCTCAGCATACAAGAAGGCGACTAACAACCTCGCCCCAAAGTCGCCTGGGTATGCAATCTCACCAACTAGGTGGGATATTGAAAAGTGATCCATGACAGAGCCCAATATTTGGGATAAAATTACAGCCTATATGGCTGAGAATAGATTTAATGCAGCCAAAGAGGCCGAAGTTCTGCCAAAAGAACAAATCGTAACTCTGGCAATAGACCCTATCGATGATCTCGTCGATGATCAAAAGCTAGATTGCATATATGATGATGAACCTTTGGGGTTCGAAGAAGATCTTGTGGGATCTACTACTAAAATGAAGGCACAAGATCCCCTTGAAGAAGTGGATCTAGGGGATGGCACTGTCAAAAGGCCAACTTACGTTAGCACCAAAATTCCCAAGGAGTTCAAAGATCGATTGTGGAGCTTCTGAAGGAATACAAAGATTGCTTCGCTTGGGATTACAACGAAATGCCTGGCTTAAGCCGAAAAATGGTGGAATTGAAGTTGCCAATTCGACCAGGTAAGAAGCCCATAAAGCAGATTCCCATAAGGTTTGCGCCACAAATCTTGCCAAAAATTAAAGAAGAGATCGAAAGACTCTTGAAATGCGGTTTCATCAAAACTGCAAGGTATGTAGATTGGTTAGCAAATGTAGTTCATGTTAAAAAGAAAAATGGAACTATAAGAGTTTGTATTGATTTCAAAGATTTAAATCTCGCCACCCCCAAAGATGAGTATCCTATGCTAGTAGCAAAAATGCTAGTGGATTCGGCGGCAGGGTTCGAATATTTGAGTATGCTTGATTGTTATTTAGGCTATAATCAGATCTTTATTGCTGAGGAGGATGTCTCTAAAACCGCATTTCGATGCCCGAGAGCATTAGGTTGCTATGAATGGCTGGTGATGCCGTTTGGTTTAAAAAATGCTGGCGCTACATACCAAAGAGCGATGAATTTGATGTTTCATGACTTCATAGAGGATTTCATGTAAGTTTACATCGATGATATTGTAGGATGAGGCAATATGGATTGAAAATGAATCCAATAAAATGTGCGTTTGGTGTTTGTGCAGGTGATTTTCTAGGTTTTTTTGTCCACAAGAAGGGAATCGAAATTAACCAGAACAAAACCAAGGCAATAATGGAGACTAAACCCCTTCGACGAAGAAAGAGTTGTAGTCTTTGTCAGGGAAAATCAACTTTCTCAGGAGGTTCATATCGAACCTAAGTGGCAGAGCACAAGCTTTTTCGCCATTGCTTCGTCTGAAGAAAGAAGATGTGTTCAAATGGGAGCCAGAGCACCAGAAGGCTTTTGAAGAAATTAAGTCATATTTGGCTAATCCTGTTATACTTTCTGCTCTTTTGAAAGACAGAAGAATGAAGTTGTACATAGCGACCTCGGGATGTACTATAGGTAGCATGTTAGCACAAGAGGAGGAAAATGGTGTAACACCTCGTTTTCCCAACATATAAATAACATATAATAAATCAGAGTTTATCACAAACAGGATGTCACATTTCGTTCTTCAGAATATCATTAAATATAAATAGAGTTAAATTCACTATTTATTTAAACAACTTCCTTCGATAATTCAAAATAATGTCGCAGCAGAAAATATTCAACGTTTTAATAAAAACTCGGCATTAAGGCCTCAACATCAGCAACATAATAAGATTTCTAATCCAAAAGTGATTCAACATCAACTTAAAAGAAATACGTAACAAGGAAAACAAAACATATAAATATCTCCATCCCGTTACGTATCAGAGCATGACTCCTATGACGATACGAGGAATCAACTCACATCAGCGGTTACTCCTGGTTATCTGCACGTTACCCACGTAGATGCAACATTCAAATAGAAGGGGTGAGATTTCACATAATCCAACAACAATCATCATTTAACTTCATTCAATAATGCAACAGCAATGACTCAACAATGCAACAACAACGACTCAACAAATGCAACAACGATGTAATTATGCAGGTGGTACCAACAGAGCTACAACTCCCTTCGCTAAAGTCATAATTCGACTTGACAGGATACAGTCCCCTTCGTTTGATAATGCTTATGCAACGACACAACTTAAATGCAACAATAGCAACATCATAAAATCATATGAAATCAACCACAAAAGATTTGCACATCAACTCTAAACCACTCGAAAGATAAATCAGTTATCAACAATTTTCATGTTTATGTCAAAGTCCAACTCAAAACAGAAACGTGCGAAAAAGACACAAGAACGCAAAACAGGCAGTCTGCTACTAAACAACTTGCGAGGCGAGCACGACAACTCGTTGTGGCGAGCTCACATATGGACCACTCGCTAGGCGAGCAAGATCACTCGCCGAAGGCGAGCTAAAACATGTAGCTTCGGGAACTAGACATTTTTCACCCAAAAATCCCATTTTTAACTTCCCAATGCCCAAATTTGATTCTAAAAGTTGTCTAATCATTTATAAACATGAAAAGGCACTCAAATTCAATTAAACCTGACCCAAAACATCATTTATACAAATATCCATTTTTTTACTGAATAGCTCGCTAGGCGAGGAAACCACTCGCTGTGGCGAGTTGGGAACTACTCGCCAGACGACTAAGATCACTCGTTGGGCGAGCGATGACTTCTACTCGCTAGGCGAGTTTGAGCACTCGCTGTGGCGAGCGACGACAGACAGGTCTACAAACAGACCTCTGTTCTCACTCCAAAACCCCAATTTTCACAACCCAAACCCCAAAATTGATAGGAAACATTACCTACTGTTATTTTATAACCTAGACATCACTTTCTTACATTAATTCATGGAATTGCATACACTTTCAACGAATTTTATTGAATTTAACCTAACTTTTATAACATCAAAAATTCAACAAAAACAACATGATTAAACCCTTTTCAGAAATTATATGCTTATGATTAAAGAAGGTTAGTCCCACCCTTACCATAGATTGGTTGAATTCTGAATTCTACAAGCTTTCTCTTCTCTGACTTCTCACTTCTCTTTTTCTCCCAAAAACGGTTTTTATGTGTTCTGACTTTCTATTCCTCACCTCTTATATTCTTAACCTAAATAAATTTTCCTTATTCCAAAACTGCCCTTACTGCCTCATTATTCTATTTTAATTGTATTCCTTCACTAGTAATACTATAATAAGCTACTAATATTTACTAACACATAACACAAAACATCACACATCGCAATTTTCAAATAAAATATACAAAAAAGACACTAAACTCGATAAAATAAATAATAAAAATAGGGTGTTACAAATGGTGTAGAAAGAGCCATTTATTACCTCAGTAGGGTGTTAAATGATGCTGAAACAAGATATCATCCTAGTGAAAAGCTATGTCTTTGTTTATATTTCTCATGTACAAAACTTAAGCATTATATCAAACCTTTTGATGTTTATGTTTATTCTCACTTTGATATAATTAAACACATGTTATCAAAACCAATTTTGCACAGCAGAGTTGGTAAATGGGCTTTAGCCCTTACAGAATATTCATTGACCTATCAATCTTTAAAATCTGTGAAAGGCCAAATAGTCGCCGATTTTATTGCTGATCACTCAATAGATGAACCATTGTCTGGGGGAATCGAGAGCCAACACTGGAAGTTTTATTTCGATGGATCCAGCCATAAAAATGGCATTGGGATTGGAATTGTGGTTGTTTCACCCAAGAATGATAAAGCAAAACACAAGTTTCGAATTAGACAATTTTGTTCGAATAACGAGGCTGAGTATGAAGCCTTGATTATAGGTTTAGAGATTGCACTCGAATTGGGGGCAAGATTCATTGAGATAAAAGGTGATTCAGAGTTAGTTTTGAGACAATTGACGAAAGAATACAAATGTGTCAACGAAAGCCTAGTCATGTATTACACTATGGCTAACACACTACTAAAACGTTTTACTCATGTTGCGATTCGACACCTCCCCTGCATCAAGAATCAAGAGGTGAACGACCTAGCTTAAATGGCTTCTGGATATAAAATTTCAAAAGACCAAATGCAGGAGCCAATTGAAATCAAGAACAAGCGCAGTTCGATTGACGCTCTCCCTAAGAAATTGTTGAAACCAAAACATGGGGGGATAGGAACATCTCAAGGACACTCACAAGGTACTAATTTAGTTGAAATTTTGGTCATCAACAATTTAATCGACAATGATTGGCGAAAACCCATAGTAACTTACTTAGGGAATCTAGATGGTACAAGTTGTCAAAAAATAAAGTATTGAGCCTTAAGCTATGTTATAATAGGCAGCGAGTTATTCAAAAAGACTCCAGAAGGAGTTTTACTTAAGTGCCTAGGAGAGACAAAGGTGTATTTGGCTATCTCCAACACGCATAGTGGTGCTTGTGGTACACACCCATGAAATAATATGGCTTTTGTTTCGACGGGGCGTGTATTGGCCAACTATGCTAAAAGACTGCATAGAATTCGCCAAAGGTTGCCAGGAGTGCCAAAAACATGTTGGGATCCAGCGTGTACCTGCAAGCGAATTACATTGGATAGTCAAACCTTGGCCATTTAGGGGTTGGGCTTTAGATGTGATTGGACAAGTTAAACCTAAGTCATCGAAAGGCCATAACTATATCCTGGTTGGAATAGATTATTTCACCAAATGGATAGAAGCAATTCGCCTAAAAGAGGTTACCCAAGATGAGGTTATAAATTTTATCCAAAAATATATTATACATAGGTTTGGCATTCCACAAACCATTACTACGGATCAAGGATCTGTGTTCACTAGTCAAAGAATGATAAAATTTGTTGAGAAGACGGGTTTTAAATTATTAACTTCAACACCATATTATGCTCAAGCAAATGGTCAAGTTGAAGCAGCGAATAAGAACCTTATTTCCATTATTTAAAGGAAAACTAAAGGGAAACCCAAGAATTGGCATGAAGTTCTTGGCGAAGCCTTATGGGCATGTCGAACGTCTCCTAAAGAATCGACGAATACCACACCATTTAGATTAACATTTGGTCATGTTGTTGTATTACCGGTCGAAATTTTACCTCAATCGACCAGAATTCAAAGGCAATTCGAAATTCCAACAAACCATTATTGGAACATGATTTTAGACGAATTGGTTGATTTGGATGAAAAAAGGTTAACAACATTAGAAGTCCTTACGAAACAGAAAGAAAGGGTCGCGAAGGCTTATAACAAAAAAGTGAAGTCAAAGTTCTTCGCTCAACGGTGTAACACCCCGTTTTCCCGACATAAAAATTTCATAAATAAATAAGAGTTAATCACATAACGGAGCGTCACATTTCACATAAATCTCATATATGAATAAATAACAATTTATTCTTTATCAAAACGTCTTAAACATAGCAACTGAATCATAAAAAGTCTTGGCACGCAGGCCTCATCAAACGTCTCAGAAGGTTCATCTAAAAATAGTCTTATGAAATCATAAATGACATGCAAGGACTAGAAAAACATTTAACAAGTTTCCCCATGCCGTTACATATCAGAGCACCTAAGACTCAACCGAGGAAAGTCCTCGCACGCCTGCACCTAATCTTGGTTACCTGCAAGTTACCCATACGAAGAGCAACATTTTTAAGTAGAAGGGGTGAGATTCACAAAACAATAATATTAAACATAAAATTCAATAATTATAGTTAACAACAAATCATCACATAAACATCACATAGATCTCACGTAATGCACATATCAAACATAATTCAATAGAAACATTAAAACCTCACATAACATCTTTACAGATCATCAATTATATCATAGTTATCTTCCATTACTACCCAAGGATCAACTCTCAAAGTCCTACACGAAACAAATCCCAAGATACAAAGTTATGGCAGTCTGAAACCGCACTACTTGCCGTGGCGAGTTGATCTGCTCGCCTCGCGAGCTCAACTAGGGGTTACTCGCTTTGGGCGAGTTGGGGGCAAACTGAAGGCGAGCAATACTGGGTGCTCTCGGCCTTTATCACATTTTTCATCCAAAAAGTCAGTTCTAAGTTCCCTAGGTCCAATTTGATCCTAAAAACTTACCTAATCATTCTTATATACATCAAGGCACTCAAAACCATCTACAACACGTCTCAAAACAACATTCTAAAAATCAAGATTCTCTCAGGTCAACTCGCTATGGCGAATGGGATTGCTCGCCTCGCGAGTGATCAAGGGCTACTCGTTATGGCGAGTTGGGTTGCTCGCCTTGCGAGCGATGAAGGTCTACTCGCCGCGGCGAGTTGCTTAGCTCGCCTAGGCGAGCGATGAGCAGACAGACTACAGTTTTAGCAAAATTCTCACCAAAAGTAACCAATCTGACCATGTTAAACCTCAAAACGATCAGGAACATTAACCCTATGATTATTCTAGGTTCTGTACACAATTTCTACACCAGTTCTACAGCTTTACGTCATCAGATCATTAATTCTCCACTTCTAACCTAATTTCCCAATTCCTCAAAAATCACATCTACTCTTGTTAATTATAATACATGAATTACAGGCTTAATAGAATTGTAATGCTAGGCTCACCCTTACCTTACAATTGCAGAAATCGCAGCCCTCTTGCCTCTTCTCCCTTTCTCTGGTTTTTCTCCCTTTTTCACCAAAACGTACGTACTGACAAATTGACCTAATTTTCCCTTTTTATACTCCCAACAAATCTTATCTTATTTACTCTTTCTCCCACATAACTCTCTAAAATCTCAAAACTACCCCACATCTCTATATTTATTTTATTTTCAAATCTTATTTTATTAAACAATAAAATAAGTCACTACATCACATAAATCACATAAAAAATCACATAAATCTTAATCTCAACATCTCTTAAAATATATATAAAAATGTATCTAGACTCCTCAAATAATTCAAATAATTAAATAATTAAAATAATCTAAGGTGGACGTTACAACTCTCCCCTTTTATAAGATTTTCGTCCTCGAAAAGTTACCTTCAGCAAACAACTCTGGATAAGATTCCACCATCTTACTCTCCAGCACCCACGTCAAGCTTTCACCGGTCGCTCCATCCCAAACGACTTTCACAAGAGGTATCTCCTTTCCCCTCAATCGCTTCACTTCTCGACCTTCAATCCTCACTGGTAGGGCCTCAATCGTAAGGTTATCCCTAACTTTCATATCATCTCTCTGGATCACATGAGATGGATCCGGAACATACTTCCGAAGTTGCGACGCATGAAACACATCGTGCAAATTCGAAAGATGAGGTGGTAAACCCACTCGGTACGCCACCGTTCCAACTCTTTCCGATATCTGATACGGACCAATAAACTTCGAAGTCAACTTCTTTGACTTCAATGCACGACCAACACCGGTCATAGGAGTAACTCTTAAGAACACATGATCTCCCTCTTGAAATTCAAGGTCTTTCCTTCGCTTATCATGGTAACTCTTCTGTCGACTCTGCGACGTTTTCATCTTTTCTTGAATCATCTTTACCTTCTCAGTAGTCTGTTGAACAATCTCTGGTCCTAAAACCACATTCTCACCTGACTCAAACCAACATAACGGAGTTCTGCATCTGCGACCATACAAAGCCTCAAAAGGTGTCATCCCAATACTTGAATGGTAACTGTTGTTGTACGTGAACTCTATCAACGGAAGATGACTATCCCAAGTTCCTTCTTGCTCAAGTACACAAACTCTCAATAAATCTTCCAGGGACTGAATCGTTCTCTCCGACTGACCATCTGTCTGCGGATGATAAGCCGAACTCAACCTCAACTTAGAACCTAAAGCCTCTTGCAAACTCTTCCAAAATCTAGAAGTAAACCCTGGATCTCTATCTGACACAATACTCGAAGGAACACCATGCAGCTCCACTATATCACGAATATAAATCTCTGCCAACTGAGCCACAAGAAAGGTGATATTAATCAGAATAAAATGAGCCGACTTCGTCAATCTATCAACAATCACCCAAATGGCGTCATTCCCTTTAGGAGTATTCGGCAAACTTGTCACAAAATCCATGGATAAACTATCCCATTTCCACTCTGGCACATCTAGTGGTGTCATCAACCCTGCAGGTTTCTGATGCTCCACCTTCGACTTCTAACAAATCAAACAAGAATATACAAACTGTGCCATGTCACGTTTCAATCCAGACCACCAAAACAACTTCTTCAAATCATGATACATCTGGGTAGCTCCCGGATGAATACTCAAGCTACTTCTGTGACTCTCTTCAAGAATCATTTTCTTCATATCATCATTGTCAGGAATGCAAATCCTACCTCGGAATCTCAACACTCCTTGGTCATCGACCTTAAAGTCACTGTCTTCAGTCTGATTACTAGCAACCAATAAATCCACAAACTTAACATCTTCTTTCTACGCTTCTTTAATGCTTTTCAAGAAATCACTATCAATTTTCAACATTCCAAGCTTTACACTCTGAGGTGTCCTTTCACAAACTAGACTCAAATCTCTAAACTGTTCCAGTAACTCAAACTCCTTCACCATCATAGCAGACATATGCAAGGTCTTCCTACTTAAGGCATTTGCAACAACATTAGCCATACCAGGATGATAATTCAAACCAAAGTCGTAATCTTTCAACAATTCAAGCCACCTTCGTTGTCTCATATTTAGTTCCTTCTGATCAAACAAATACTTCAAGCTCTTGTGATCACTGAACACTTCAAATCTCGAACCATACAAGTAATGTCTCCAAATCTTAAGCATAAATACAACTGCAGTTAATTCAAGATCATGAGTAGGATAATTTCGTTCATGAATTCTCAACTGTCTTGATGCATAGGCAACTACTTTACCCTCTTGCATAAGCACACCACCTAATCCCAACTTGGACGCATCACAATACACCACAAAAGGTTCGTCGAACTTCGGCAAAATCAAAACTGGAGCCGTCGTCAACCGCTTCTTCAACTCATTAAAACTGTTCCCACAATGGACATCCCACACAAAAGATTTACCCTTACACGTCAACTGCGTTAACGGAAGAGCCAACTTAGAAAATCCTTTTATGAATCTTCGGTAATAACCAGCTAAACCCAAAAAGCTTCTAATCTCTGTAACCGACTTAGGAGTCTCCCACTGTGATACCGCTTCAACTTTAGACGAATCCACTGCAACACCATTACCAGAAATAACATGTGTCATACCCTCATTTTGGACCTAAAAATACTCGTTCAAATTTCTTTTCTATTTTTTGATACTTTCAAATTCACCGGGTTTTCTACTGTGCTTCAGACGCATATTGTACCGTTACTATCTCAAATTTTCTTGCATTTAAAACCATCCTAAGTGTTTTCTTGCATTACAAGTCATTAAAAAGGGTTTCTAAAACCGTTGCATGTTTTCCTGCATTTTACTTTGAGTTTTTGCATAAAATCATACAGAAAGGGTATTTTTGTCATTTCCTATAGAGGAACCCATTTTAGTCCCTACAGTCTGTCCCGGAGTCTTTTCAACTTGCCTGCATGAATCGTCAATCAATTTCTGTCCAAGAATCATCTCAGCATTGCATCTAATTTAGTCTGAGTCATTTTAGTCCTTAGGGGCATTTTGGTCTTTTCACGTCAAATATTTTTTGGGCAAAGAAGTATTTTAAAATACCTCATTTTGGTAGTTTGTCCATTTTAGTCCGTTTTGTCGTTTTTAACTGTTTCACTTTACGTTATTTTCAGATTTCATCTTTTTTACCAGTTTTATATTTTATGCTTTTTGCAAATGAGTCCTTTTTTGTTTAATTGCAAATAAGTCCAATTTCAGTCCAATTCCTTTTAATTCCAAAACATTCCAATTCTTTTTAATTTTAAAACAGTCCAAAATTCTTTTTAAAAATTGCAGTTTAGTCCCAAATTCTTTTAAAATTGCATTTTAGTCCTTAGGTCTGTTTTTTTTTGCAGTTTAGTCCAATCGCCACGCAGGCCGGTCCAGGTCCGAGTGTCAAAATTTCATTGGCTCAGCGCACACATGGCAGCCTATAAAAGGCCACCACTGTACAAGTCAGAAAAGCCACCACAGAATCAGTGCCAAGTCACGAACAACTTACAAGTTTCTCTCTCCATTCAGTTAGATCAAAGTCACAACAAATTCAGAAAAATTGAAGAACATTTCACAAACCCTAACCGTTTTCAGAAGCAAATTCGAGCCAAATCAATGGAGTTTTCACCAGCTCTCAGAGATCCATGGCGGAATCTTCATCATTGAGCTAGCATCTCTGTAATTCTAGCATCAAATTCGTCACTAGAAGCGACGAACCTGATACGATCACAGAGGTGCTGATTTTGAGAAGAAGAAGGAAAGAAATTCGAAGATTTTGAGCCAACGAAGAAGAAGAAGAATATCACCGGTTCAGTTCCGGATTTCAAGCAAGAATCAGTGAAAACGGAATCAAATCAAGGAATTCCGAAGATTCGAATCCAAATCTCCGAATAAAACCAGGTGAAAATCAAAAGCTTACCTCTTTCGTGCTTAAAAACATTAGCGAATCCAAATCAACGTGAATCCGTCGAAGATTCGAAGCGTTTTGGTTCAAAATCAATAAACCCTAAAAATCTTTGAAAAAAAACGTAAAAGATTCCAAGGTTTACAACGAGTAACAACCGTTGTAAACCAACGAATCCATAAACAAATCCATTCAGAAAAGATTGAACCAAAACGCGAAGAACCAAAACAGTTCGAAGCTACGATTGAAATTCAAGATCCACGTCGATTCAACGGATGAATGTGATTTCCAGTAACTGATTCATGCTTAGAATAACAACACGAAGCAATTAAGACATGTATGAATGATTTCTGGGTAGCCTATGACGAACTAGGGTTAGGGTTCCATAGAAGGCGAAGAGAGAACGAAGAGGGAACGGAGAGAAGAAAGAGAAAGAAAGAAAAGAAATGAGTGAACCGGGTTTTGATGCTTTTATATAGACGCGTGGATCGGGTCGGTTCAGACCCGATCCAGCTCTCCTGTGTTCTAGGCCGTTGGATCTAGGTTTTAGGGCATCCGGATCAATCCAACGCCTCTGAGGCATTTTGGAGATCCGGATCCACCAAGTGGCGCGGGTCTGGGCTCCATGACCGTGGGCTTTAGGTTCCTTTCATTTTTTTCTTAATTTTGTTGCTATGCACACCTTCATTCCTGCTATTTGGACCCCCTGTGCACTCTAATATTTTACACAAAGGTCCCAAAAAATTACTATGTGTTTTTGATATGTTTTTGACTGTTTTGTGATATTTTTACATGTTTAAATTGATAAAAATAATATGTGTTAATGTCTCATTTGATTGGTGTATTTTGTGTGAAGTTTCTAGCATGATTTTTGATCCAAATATTTGTCACTTGATATTGATGGTTGGCATTTGATTTTATGATGAGATCCCCTCTGATTTCATGCTAATTCATTCAATCTTGTTAAGTTTGTTTTTTTGTAATATCCTCAATTTTGTTAAATTTGAATTTTGTAATATTTTCCAACTATGTTTAGTTTGATTCTTGATTACAATTTTTCAATATTTTCAAATCTTGTTAGTTTGATTCTTGTTTACAATTTTGCAATATTTCCAACGTTGTTAGGTTTAATTCTTGTTTACAATTTTGCAATATTTCAATCTTGTTAGGTGTGATTTTTGTTCACAATTTTGCATGGTAATTGTCAATTTCCAATGATGTTAGCTTAATTTCATTTAGTTTGTCATCTTGCAATGATAATTGTTAGCTTTTAATCTTGTTGCTTTAACTCTCGATTTGCTATTTTACAAGCTTATAGGTTAGCTCCTAATTTTTGCCATGTTTTACTTGTTAGTTTCTTGCTTTGTAGGTAATATTAGTTCACATGCATTTTTCTCTCCACTTTTTACATTTTGCTATTATTTTTCTATGCCAATCAGTTTAACATTCCCACTATCATTTCATCTTGCTTTACTAACCATTTTGTTCTATGTTTCATACATACATTGAGCATTCCACCTCATCCTCATCCTTTAGTCTAGGTTTTATTCACTTTTCTAATTCTTAGGTAGTGATTCCTTTATTTTAATTTCTTGCAAGACCATAGAATGTAAACTAGGGCCAATGTAAAGGACAATGGACACTATAATGATGTACACCGACACACGCACCGACACACGCACCGACACGCACACACGTTGTATGATCTAACGCTAGATGTATGTTTAGGAAGCGCGAAACTTAGAGAAAATCATTTTCCAAAAAGTGTTAACAATTCCATCACTTGAAAACATTTTTTCAATAAACCTTGGAGTCAAAACTCCATTGTATTTTCTTTCCTTTTCTTAATCAAATTCAAATGGAAATAACTCTTACTTAGACTCTTTTGTAAACAATTGAACCAACCACACATTTTTCTTTCTCAAGCCTTTACGGCCTCTTTCTCTTCCTCAAAACCATTTTCGAAAATTAAAATCAATCAAAACTCACAAAACTTTTCGAGAGAGAACTACATGGAGTTTGATCCCTTAAAAGGGTATGTAGGCAAGAGGTCAAAACCTCTCCAAGTCCAATAAAAATAAATCCCAAACACTTATTTCCCCCCATTCTTAAAAACAACCTTTTCAATAAATAGCATTAAAAATAAAGCGTAAAAGATAAATCTAGAAAAACGGCTCCTATAGAGTACTATAGTCGTTACGGGTGCCTAACACCTTCCCGTAGCGAAAATTGCCCCGAACTTAGAATTTCTAAGGGTTTTCTCAACTTTACCCTTCCCCAAAAAAAATAGAGACATCAATGATTGAAAGGTTCAAGCCTAATTAATGACTTGACACCCGAAAATCGCGATGACAGAAATGGCGACTTCACTGGGGACATTAGGGCTACGCCTAGTTTTTCATGCTTTACGTTTTACGCTTTACTTTATTGTTATATGTAAATATTTTCATGCAACGTGTGGGGTGAGAATATCAAAAAGTCCTACACCCGGGCTGAGTGAACTTAGGATTAGGGGAGATATAATCGACAATCCAATCTGGGGGTTGCCTCGTGTATTGGGTTACGCGATCAATCTCACGTAGCTGAGGCATTTTGGGGGTGATGTTGTCGGCGTGTGTCGTCATGCTTAGGCACTTTACTTCCAATTGACCGGTGATGCTATGGACCGTAGTTACCAAATCCTTCTTTGGCCTTTTTTTAGGACGTGGTGCGGTGGCTAAACCGAGTGTTGTCTCGAAATTTAGTCGTCACGTGATACTACACTCAAACTAGACCTTCTTACGAATAATCATGGAACGGGCGTCGCCTTGTGCTGCTATGATATGCGTAAGAGAGGTTGTAGTTTGGGAACTTTATTAGAACCATGGTTGCTACTATCCAAGCCTTAGTTTCACCGGACATCATGTCCACCCGCGGCTCCGCAAATGTGAACCTTAACCCACCGTGCTTACTTTAAACAAAATCATGCATACATGCATTCATGCATAAATCTTTTTCATGCATTTATCGAAAGGTCTAGACAAATTAAAAACTTTGTAAACGTTCCAGGTATGAAGAAGACTAAGTCTTACAAATTCAAGGAAGTCGATTTGGCTAGCTTAAGGGAGTTGGCACTCAAGGTCGAGAATCCGACTGGGTTTCGTCTCCGATACGGTGGTTTGCTTACTATTCTCCGAACTAATATAGAAGAGAAGTTGGTGCACACTCTGGTGCAATTCTATGATCCGGTCTTCCGTTGCTTCACTTTCCCGGATTTCCATTTAGTTCCTACACTTGAGGCTTATTCTAGTTTGTTGGGCTTACCTGTAGCCGAGAAGGCACCTTTCACGGGTCCCGGAGCTCCTCTTACTCCTTTGGTGATTGCTAAGGATCTTTATCTCAAGACTTCCGATGTGTCCAAAAATCTCATTACCAAATCTCACATCCAGGGTTTCACTTCAAAGTACTTACTTGAGCGGGCTAATCTCGGATCTACTTGTCAGGACACTCTTGAGGCTATTCTTGCACTACTTATCTACGGGCTCATCCTCTTCCCGAATCTTGACAACTTTGTGGACATGAATGCTATTGAGATCTTCCACTCCAAGAATCCGGTTCCTACTTTGTTAGCTGACACGTACCACGCCATCCATGATCGGACTCTCAAAGGTCGTGGATATATTCTTTGCTGTGTGCCTCTCCTATATAGGTGGTTTATTTCTCACCTTCCAAGTTCTTTAAATTCCAACTCGGAGAATTGGTCTTATTCACAGCGGATTATGGCTCTCCCTCCCGATGAGCTGGTTTGGATTACTCCGGCAGCTCGAGTCAAGGAGATTATCACTGGTTGTGGGGACTTCCTCAACATAACTCTTCTCGGTACCCGGGGAGGAATCAACTACAATCCTGAGCTAGCCATGAGACAGTTCGGTTTCCCTATGAGAACAAAGCCCATCAATCTTGCTACATCCCAGGAGTTCTTTTACTATTCCAATGCCCCCGCCGGGCAAAGGAAAGCTTTTATAGATGCCTGGTCTATGGTTCGAAGGAAAGATGTGAAGCATTTGGGCGTGAGATCCGGTATCGCTCATGAGGCCTATACTCAGTGAGTGATAGATCGAGCCGAAGAGATTGTCATGCCTTATCCTGCTATGAGACATGTGTCAGCATCTGTTCCGTCCAGGCCATTACCTTTGCTTCCCGCAACCCAGGAGATGTATCAAGAGCATCTAGCTATGGAGAGTCAAGAAAAGCGAGCATGGAAGGCCCGATACAGTGAAGCCGAGAACTTGATTATGACTTTGGATGGCAGAGATGAGCAAAAGGATCATGAGAACCGGATGTTAAAGAATGAGCTAGCCAAAGTTAGGAAAGAGCTTGAGGAAAAAGACGATTTGCTTATGAGAGACTCCAAGAGAGCCAGATGTCGTCGAGATTTCTATGCGAGATATTGCGGTTCAATTTCGGAATCTGACTCTGAGGATTATCCTATCTCTCCAAAGGCTTAGATGCTTATGTTGTTTGTGTTGATTGTGTTTCAAAGCCTACCTCCTTTGGCTTAGCGTTTCAAAACGATTTGTCTTGACAGTTTCTTAGTTTCTTCATTTTTCTAATAATGTTTGCAAAGTTTCTAATTTGTCTAAAAAACCCTTTCGATAACCAAAAAGAGTCATTTTTTGCATCTGTATTTATACATAGCATGCATCATACGCATCATTCATCGGTCACAAAACTTCCAAGTGCTCATTGCCTCCTGGTTCTTCTTCCGCAGTGTGAAAAGTGGCTCGTGCTCGAAAGGTATATCAACCAACCAGAGTACATCAGACTAGACAATACAGAAGAAGGAATCAGGTAGCTATGGAAGAGGAAAACGCACAGCTCTGTACCGAGTTAGCTTCTCTAAGGGAAGAGTTGGCTAAAGCTCATGATGTTATGACTGCTCTATTGGCTGCCCAGGAACAACCAGCTTCATCTGCTCCAGAAGCAATTCCAACAGCATCTCTGGATGACCGCTTTGCTATGCCGAGGGGACGCCCTTATGGACTCCCACCTTTCTACGCTCCCAATACTGCAGCCGGTATTTCTGGTGCTGGTACTTTTGGTGCTGCCAATGGCGATCAAATCCCCATACCAGATCCTGTCTCTCTCCACACTACCTTGCCTCAGTCAATGGTCTTCACTGAACCGATCATACATTCCATGCCTCAGGACACCAACACCGATGCTTACCGTGGGAAGTCTCCCATGATCGGGACTATGGAAGAAAGGATGGAGGAACTTGCTAAAGAACTCCGTCGTGAAATCAAAGCTAACCGAGGAAATGGTGATCTCATCAAGACTCATGACCTCTGCTTAGTGTCAAGGGCGGATGTCCTTAAGAAATTCAAAGTCCCAGAGTTTGACCGATACAACGGGCTGACCTGTCCTCAAAATCACATTATCAAATATGTCAGGAAGATGGCTAATTACTCAGACAACGATTCACTTATGATTCACTGCTTCCAGGACAGTATAATGGAAGACGCTGCAGAATGGTATACTGGCCTGAGTAAAGATGACATTCGTACCTTCGATGATTTGGCTGCTGCTTTCAAGAGTCATTACGGGTTCAACACCAGGTTGAAGCCAAACAGGGAATTTCTCAGATCCCTCTTCCAAAAGAAAGATGAAAGTTTTCGTGAGTACGCGCAAAGGTGGAGGGGGGCAGCTGCCCGTATTACCCCTGCACTAGATGAAGAGGAAATGACTCAGACGTTTTTGAGAACTCTGAAGAAAGATTGTGTTGAAAGAATGATCATTGCTGCTCCGAGTAACTTCTCCGAGATGGCCACCATGGGAACCCGCTTAGAAGAAGCTGTCAGAGAGGGTATCATTGTATTCGAAAAAGTTGAATCCTCCACAAATGCACCAAAGAAGTATGGCAATGGCCATCACAAGAAGAAGGAGACACAAGTCGGGATGGTATCTACCGAGACCAATCAATCCATGGCCACCGTTGCCCCCATCAATGCTACTCAACTACCTCTTCCGTACCACTACATGCAATACGCCCAACATCTATTCTTCCCGCCATTCTACCATCAGTATCCTCTACCACCGGGCCAGCCTCAGGTCCCTGTCAACGCCATCGCTCAGCAAGTGCAACAGCAG
The DNA here is from genome assembly GCA_958299785.1 of Medicago lupulina. NCBI lineage: Eukaryota > Viridiplantae > Streptophyta > Magnoliopsida > Fabales > Fabaceae > Medicago > Medicago lupulina. Next base: position 19,985,714 of record OY283145.1, on the reverse strand, counting down.
CCACCGGTTCAACAACAACCACAACAACAACAAGGTCCTCAGGCCAGACCATCTTTCCCTCCGATACCGATGCCCTATGCCGAATTGCTTCCAACTCGGCTGCACAAAGGGTACTGCACAACCAGGCCCGGCAAACCTCCGCCCAACCCGTTACCTCCCCGGTTTCGTTCTAACCTCAGGTGCGATTTTCATCAAGGCGCTCTGGGCCACGATGTGGAAGGATGTTACGCTTTGAAGTATATTGTGAAGAAACTGATAGACCAAGGAAAGTTGTCCTTCGAGAACAATGTCCCGCATGTGCTCGATAATCCGCTCCCAAATCATGCTGCTGTGAACATGATCAAAGCATATGAAGAAACTCCCCGCCTTGATGTTCGTAATGTTGCAACTCCTCTAGTACCGCTGCATGTCAAGATGTGCCAAGCTTCTTTGTTTAACCATGACCATGCTACTTGTAACGAATGTCTTCAGAATCCTATGGGTTGTGCCGTGGTTCAAAACGACATCCAGAGTCTGATGAATGATAACTATCTGATGGCCAGCGACGTTTGTGTGATTATGCCAGTCTTCCATGATACCCCCATTAGGAACACGCCTCCGAAAGAGAATGTTGAACCTCTAGTGATAAGGCTACCTGGGCCAGTGCCCTTTGTTTCCACAAAAGTCGTTCCCTACAAGTACAATGCAACCATGATTGAGAACGGGGTAGAAATACCTCTGGTATCCCCGGCTGTAGTAAGCAACATCGCCGAAGAGACGACGACTCTGAGAAGCGGTAGAGTCCGTCCCCCTTTGTTTCAAAAGAAGACAGTCGCGCCCACCATGGCTCCGGTTGAAAAAACGACTCCACTTCCAGTTCCTCCCGTTGCTAAAGATGTTAGCCGGCCGAGTCAGTCTATTGAAGATTCTAATCTAGACGAAATCCTGAAGATAATCAAGAGAAGTGACTACAAGATCGTGGATCAGCTGTTGCAAACCCCGTCAAAGATATCTATTTTATCCTTGCTCCTGAGCTCTGAAGCCCACATGAATATCTTGCTAAAAGTATTGGAGCAGGCGTATGTTGATCATGAGGTCACAGTGGATCAGTTTGGTGGTATAGTTGGAAATATCATCGCTTGCAGTAATATCTGGTTTAGCGAAGACGAGCTCCCCGAAGTAGGGAAGCATCACAATTTGGCCCTACACATCTCTATGAATTGCAAGACTGACATGCTTGTCATCGCGATTTTCGGGTGTCAAGTCATTAATTAGGCTTGACCCTTTCAATCATTGATGTCCCTATTTTTTTTGGGGAAGGGTAAAAATTGAGAAAACCCTTAGAAATTCTAAGTTCGGGGCAATTTTCGCTACGGGAAGGTGTTAGGCACCCGCAACGACTATAGTACTCTATAGGAGCCGTTTTTCTAGATTTATCTTTTACGCTTTATTTTAAATGCTATTTTTGAAAAGGTTGTTTTTAAGAATGGGGGGGAAAGAAGTGTTTGGATTTATTTTTTTATTGGACTTGGAGAGGTTTTGACCTCTTGCGTACATACCCTTTTAAGGGATCAAACTCCATGTAGTTCTCTCTCGAAAAGCTTTGTGAGTTTTGATTGGTTTTAGCTTTTTGAAAAGAGTTTTGAAGAAGAGAACGAGGCCGTAAAGGCTTGAGAAAATAAAGCGGTGAGGTTGGTCAATTATTTACAAAAATGTTTAAGTAGGAATTATTTTCATTTTTTGAATTTGATTAAGGAAAGAAAGGAAATACAATGGAGTTTTGGCTCCAAGGTTTATTAAAAAAAGGTTTTCAAGTGATAGAATTGTTGACACTTTTTGGAAAATGATTTCTCTAAGTTTCGCGCTTCCTAAACATACACCTAGCGTTAGATCATACAGCGTGTGTGCGTGTCGGTGCGTGTGTCGGTGTACATCATTATAGTGTCCATTGTCCTTTACATTGGCCCTAGTTTACATTCTATGGTCTTGCAAGAAATTGAAATAAAAGAAACTACCTAATCATTGGGAAATTGAATGGAACCTAAACTTAAAGGATGGAGATGAATTGGAGCTTTCAATGTGCATGAAACATAAAATAGTTAGTGGAGCAATATGCAATGATAATAAAATGTTAAGCAAAGAAAGATAATGACAAAGTATGAAAAGATGGGACAAAGGAAATGCATGCAAACTAACATTACTTACAAAGCAAGAAGCTAAGAAAGTACACTTTGCAAAATTAGAAACTAGCATGCAAACTTGTAAGATAAAAGCTAACCAATTAACTAGATTGAAAATATTGCAAAATTGTAAACAAAGATCAAACTTAACGAAAATAGAACATATTGCAAGAATTGTAAACAAAATCAACTAACACAATTGAACATATTGCAAAAATTATATCCAAAACGATCAACTAACACAATTAAACATATTGCAAAAATTGTAAGCAAAATCAACTAACACAATTGAATGAATTAGCACAAAATCAGAGGTAAACTCATCATAAAATTAAGTGCCAAACACCAAAATTTTATGTCAAGGATTTGAATTAAAAACAATGCAAGAAAATTCACTAAAAGCCACAAAATACATCGATCAAATGAGAAATTAGCTCCTATTATTTTTTATCAATCTTCAACATGTAAAAATACCCCAAAAATAGTCACAAACATACCAAGAACACGTAATATTTTTTTGGAGTTTTTGTAAAAAAGAATAGAATGCACAAGGGGTCCAAATAGCAAGAATAGGGGTGAAAATAGCAACACAATCAAGAAAAATGAAAGGAAGCCAAAGCCCACGGTCATGGAGCCCAGACTCGCGCTACTTGGTGGATCCGGATCTCCAAAATGCCTCAGAGGCGTTGGATTGATCCGGATGCCCCAAACCCTAGATCTAACGGCCTAGAACACAGGAGAGCTGGATTGGGTATAAACCGACCCGATCCACGCGTCTATATAAAAGCTTCGCGACCCGGTTCATTCATTCTTTCTTTCCGTTTCTCTTTCTTCTCCCACCGGTTCCTCTCCTTCTCAAACTTCTTCTCTGTGATCGCATTGGGCTCATTGCTTTCGGTGATGAGTTCGGTGCTTGAATTGCAGAGGAAATAGCTCAATGATGAAGATTCACCATTGAATCTCTGAGAGCTAACGCCATTTCCATGGATTTGGCTTGAATTCAGTTCTGAAAATTCTAGGGTTTGCGAATTGTTCTTCAATCTTTTCTGAGTTTTTGTGATCTTGATCTAACTGAATAGAGAGAGAAAGTTGAAAATGTGTTTGTGATGTGGTAGAATTTCTGTGGCTTTTTTTGACTTGCACAGTGGCGTGGCCTTTTATAGGCTGCCATGTGTGCCTTTGAACCAATGGGATCCTGACACCTGGCCCTGGACAACTTGCGTGGCATATTGGACTTAAAACTTGTTAAAAAATAATTAAGGACTAATCTGCAATTTTAAAAGAATTAAGGACTAATCTACAATTTTAAAAAAAAGGACTCTGGACTGTTCTGAAATTAAAAATTGGCCTGTTCTGAAGTTAAAATTGGACACATTTGCAATTAGAAACAAAATTTGGACTTATTTGCAAAAACAAAATAAAATTGGTAAAGAAAAATGTAATTTTGAAACAGTTAAAACGATAAAGAATGGACTAAAACGAACAAATTACCAAAATGAGGTATTTTAAAATACCTCTCTGTCAAAAATCGTTTGATGTGAAAAGGCCAAAATGCCCCTAAGGACTAAAACGACTCAGACTGACTCAGACTGATCGACTCAGATCCCAAAACTAAGATGATTTTTGGACAAGATTCGATTAATGATTCATGCAGACAAGTTGAAAAGACTCAGAGACAAATTGTAGGGACTAAAGTGGGTTCCTTTGCAGGAAATGACCAAAATACCCTTCTATATGATTTTATGCAAAAAATGATGGAATAAGATGCAGGAAAATATGCAATGATTTTAGAAATCTTTCTAAATGGCTAGTAATGCAAAAAAACATTTTAGATGCAAGAGAATTGGTGATAGAAACAGTAAAGCGTGCGGTTGAAGCACAGTAGAAACATGGTGAATTTAAAAGTATCAGAAAATATAAAAGAGATCTGAATGAGTATTTTTAGGTCCAAAATGAGGGTATGACAATGTTGTCCAACGTACTAGTAGATACCGGCTCGTCTCTGAATGTAATGCCCAAGTCGACTCTGGACCAGCTAAGCTATCGAGAGGTCCCTTTGAGGAGAAGCACTTTTTTGGTCAAAGCCTTTGACGGATCCCGCCAGAATGTTCTCGGAGAAGTGGATCTTCCTATGACTATTGGCCCTGAAACATTCCTAATCACTTTCCAAGTCATGGACATCGATGCTTCCTATAGTTGTCTCCTCGGAAGGCCGTGGATACATGAGGCCGGCGCGGTCACTTCCACTCTTCATCAAAAGCTGAAATTTGTGAGGAATGGTAAGCTTGTTACTGTACATGGAGAAGAAGCATACTTGGTCAGTCAATTGTCATCGTTCTCTTGTATTGAAGCAGGGTCTGCTGAAGGGACCGCATTTCAAGGTTTGATTGTTGAAGGTACGGAGCCCAAGAAGGTCGGTGCCGCTATGGCTTCTTTGAAGGACGAGCAGAAGGCTGTCCAAGAGGGACAGGCTGCCGGTTGGGGCCAGTTAATACAACTACTTGAGAATAAGCGCAAAGAAGGTCTTGGTTTCTCCCCAACATCAGGAGTATCTACTAGGATGTTCTATAGTGCAGGGTTCACCAATGCAATTACTGAGGGTGCTACTGGAAGTGGGTCTAGGCCCGTGTTTGTTATATCAGGAGGCACTGCGAGGAATTGGAATGTCATTGACCTTCCGTTGATCATGCATGATTACGAGTAATGTGTCTTGTTGCTTAGGTCTTTGTTTTTCAAAATAACCATCTTTTCGCTCTGCCCAAAGCGAAAGAGATATTTTTGTAAGGGCATGTTTGTTTCGGCATTGCCATTATTAATAAAAATTGTCGTTTCTTTCACGACTGTTTTTTTTTCTTTTCTTAATACTTTTTCCCTTGGAAATGATGGTAATGCCAGAAAAAACCAAAACATCTGTATTTTCTTATTAATTTCAAACATCTGCATGAAAAATCTTTTCTAAAAAATCATCCAACCATATCACGCAGATTGAACCATAATAAACCCGTTGAACACAGTGACCCTATAGTCCCTCCAACTTTTGAATTCTCGGTATTCGAAGCCGAAGATGAGAGTGAGGATGATATACCAGATGAGATCACTCGACTGCTTGAGCAAGAGGAGAAAGCCATTCAGCCCCACCAGGAAGAGATTGAGTTGATCAACTTGGGTACCGAGGACAATAAGCGGGAGATCAAGGTTGGTGCCGCACTGGAAGAGGGGGTTAAGAAGAAGATCTTCCAACTTCTCCGCGAGTATTCAGATATTTTTGCATGGTTGTATGAAGATATGCCGGGTTTGGATCCCCAGATCGTGGAGCACCAGATACCAACAAAGCCAGAATGTCCCCCTGTTAGACAAAAGCTGAGAAGAACTCGTCCTGACATGGCTCTCAAGATTAAGGGTGAAGTACAAAAGCAGATTGATGCAGGTTTCCTCATGACAGTTGAGTATCCCGAGTGGGTTGCTAATATTGTGCCTGTACCGAAAAAGGATGGCAAAGTTCGGATGTGTGTTGATTACAGGGACTTGAATAAAGCCAGTCTGAAAGACAATTTCCCGCTGCCCCATATTGACGTGCTTGTTGATAATACTGCTCAGTGCAAGGTGTTCTTCTTCATGGATGGTTTCTCTGGATACAATCAAATCAAGATGTCACCCAAAGACAGGGAAAAGACATCGTTCATCACTCCGTGGGGAACTTTCTGTTGCAAAGCGATGTCGTTCGGTCTGATAAATGCTGGTGCCACCTATCAGAGGGGGATGACCACGTTGTTCCACGATATGATTCACAAAGAAGTCGAGGTGTATGTGGACGACATGATTGTCAAGTCAAGCGATGAGGAGCAACATGTTGAATATTTGGCAAAAATGTTTGAAAGATTGAGAAAGTACAAGCTTCGGCTGAATCCCAACAAGTGTACGTTCGGTGTTAGATCCGGGAAGCTGCTGGGTTTCATTGTCAGCCAAAGAGGCATTGAACTAGATCCTGACAAAGTCCGAGCAATCCGCGAGATGCCGGCCCCGCAGACTGAGAAACAAGTTAGAGGTTTCCTCGGACGTCTGAATTATATCTCCCGATTCATATCTCACATGACCGCGACTTGCGGGCCAATCTTCAAGCTACTCAGGAAGAATCAACCCATTGTGTGGAACAATGAATGCCAGGAAGCTTTTGAAAGCATCAAAGACTATTTGCTAGAGCCACCCATCCTTGTCCCGCCCGTGGAAGGAAGGCCGTTGATTATGTATCTGTCGGTGTTAGATGAATCCATGGGATGTGTGCTCGGTCAACAGGACGAGACTGGAAAAAAAGAACATGTTATCTACTATCTGAGCAAGAAATTCACTGACTGTGAGACTCGGTATACGATGCTCGAAAAGACTTGTTGTGCTTTAGCTTGGGCTGCCAAACGCCTGCGCCACTACTTGATGAACCATACAACTTGGTTGATATCCAGGATGGACCCGATTAAATACATCTTTGAGAAGCCTGCAGTCACTGGAAAAGATTGCGCGCTGGCAAATGCTGCTGTCTGAATATGATATTGTGTTCAAAGCCCAAAAAGCCGTCAGAGGAAGTGTTATAGCTGATCACTTCGCTTACCAGCCACTGAATGACTATCAGCCCATTAAGTTCGATTTCCCCGACGAAGAGGTCATGTACTTGAAGTCAAGAGACTGTGAAGAACCGTTGATTGGTGAAGGCCCAGACCCTAATAGCAGGTGGGGATTGGTCTTCAACGGTGCTATTAATGCTTACGGCAAAGGAATTGGCGCAGTGATTGTATCTCCGCAGGGGCATCATATTCCTTTTACCGCCCGGATTGTATTTGAATGCACAAACAACATGGCTGAATACGAAGCATGCATCTTAGGGATTGAGGAAGCAATCGATATGAGAATCAAGCATCTTGACATTTATGGAGACTCTGCACTTGTTATTAACCAGATAAAGGGAGAATGGAAGACCCATCATGCCAATCTAATCCATTACCGTGACTACGCGAGGCGCCTGCTGACGTACTTTACAGAGGTCGAATTGCACCATATTCCCCATGAGGAAAATCAAATGGCCGATGCTCTTGCTACTTTATCCTCCATGTTTCATCATTAACTATTTGTTTGCCCTTATCAGCAGGGGCACTGTAAGGCTTAGGACGACTCTGCTGACCTTTACCTTTCCTCTCATTAACAACCTTGTAATGAGCTTTTGTATCCTCGTCGTAAATCCTGCAACTGCTCACCAGCTTGGAAAAATTTCTGATCTTCTAGTAACCAATTGCCCTCTTGATATCAGCACGTAACCCATTCTCGATAATGTGGATAGAACTTAGCCAACTCCACAAACTTCGCAGCATATTCAGTCACCAACATGTTCCCTTGCTTTAGCTCAAGGAACTCAATCTCCTTCTTCCTGCGAACATCTTCCGGAAAGTATCTATCAAGGAACTCTCTCTTGAACACAGCCCAAGTAACCTCAGCACCATCCTGCTCGAGAATAGGTAGAAGACTAACCCACCAATCATCAGCTTCCTCAGCTAGCATCTGCGTACCAAATCGGACCTTCTGCACCTCCGTGCACTGCATAACTCTGAACATTCTCTTGATCTCCTTGAGCCACGTCTGGGATCCATCAGGATCATATCTCCCTTTGAAGGTAGGAGGATGATTTCTCAGGAAAGTCTTTAACATACGGACCTCAGCATTCGCACCAGCATTCGCATTTGGCTGTTGTCTTACAGCTTGAGCAACAGCTTCCAAAGCAGCAGCAATAGCAAGGTCGTTTCTTCCAGCCATTCTAAGTTCTCTACACAACAAACATCAATCAGCATGATACATAATAACATATCAACTGACACACAACACGACATGACTCTTCTACTTGGCCGGACGGACCGACCTGCTCTGATACCAATTGTAACACCCCGTTTTCCCGACATAAAAATTTCTTAAATAAATAAGAGTTAATCACATAACGGAGCGTCACATTTGTGCTCATGATTTTCGGGTATCAATCCATTTATTGGCTTTGAACCGTCAATCTTTGAACTCTCAATTTTTATCCGCGGGAAGGGAAAAAACGAGTAAAAAAACCCTTAAAGAGATTAAGGTCCGGGGGTTGATTTCGATTAGGGAAGGTGTTAAGCACCCTAAACGACTTCGGTACTCCGAAGGAGCCTCTTACCTAATTTATCTTATGCTAATCATTTGCTTAATTATTTGTAAAATATATGCCTAAAATCTAAGTGAAAGAATGGAGGGAGAAGATGCATGTTTTTGGTTGTTTTTATTGATTTGGAAGGATAAATCCTTTGCCTACATACCCTTAAAGAAAAAGGGATCAAAATCATGTAGTTCACCTCAAAAATTTCTTTTGGTGAGTTGGGTTATTTTTTAACAAATTTTAAAAAAAAAAGGTTTTAAGAAGGAGATTAGAGGCCTCAAGGCATAAGAAGAAAGCAAAATATTGTGAGGTTGGTTCAATTTTAATTATGAAAATAAAGTTTAAGATGAGCATTAAATCCATTAAGTATTTGACTAAGAAAATAAAAGGAAAAAGATCACTTGGTTTGTTTCCAAGGTTTGTTAAGAAAATATTTTTGGTGTTATTGATTATTTGATTTTTTTGGAAATTGATTTTTACTAACGGTAAAACTAAGCGTAAAGCAAAAGTAAATAAAGCTCAAACCTAAAAATTTACTAATTATTCATTTTTATAGGTAATTATAGTCAAGTTTTTAATCCTAATTTGTCACTAGTTCGCTTTTCGCCTCGGTCACGGTTACGGTAAAAAAAAATGCGGTAAATAAAGTGTGTGATTGTGTCGGTGTATGTGTCGGTGCATTTTTATTATTTTTGATATTTACATGAGGCCTAAATACATTCTATAGTCTTGCATAAAAATAAATGACGAGAAATAAAATGCGGAAGATTAAATTACATTGAAACCTAAATACATACTAAAAGATGATAAAAAATAAAATGACGAGAAATAAAATAATGCATGAGATGAGGATGATAAATAAACAATATGGCATAAATAACAACTAAATAAATAGGCAATGATAATAAAATAAAAAAACAAGTAACAAGAAGTAAAAATATTTTTATGGTTTTTTAGAGGTAAAAGAGAAGAAAATTTGAGTAAAAACACAATGCATAAGTGGTAAAAAAAAATGGTGTGAAGATAGTGAAAATATAATGAAAGAAAACTAGTAAAAAAAAATAATAGGCCTAAAAACAAAGTATCATGGCTCACAATTTCTGGTATAATCTGAGCCATCTGATTGATCCAGGGGCTCAGATTTGATCTCAGAAACTAAGATCACAGCCATCAGAATTAAATAATAAAAAAATAATAAAGCCAGTAAAACAGGGACCGTCAGATCTATGATCTGACGGTTAGAAATGCGCAGGAACAAAATAAAAAAAAACGAACCCATTAGAGAATAAAAAAAAAGCCAAAGATGCACAGTAGCCGTTAGATCTGCGATCTAACGGCTGTGATGAGTGCTGCGGTTTAGAAGAGAGATGCGGTTTATTTTAAATGAACCGGTCCGGTTCACTCCCTATATAAAGGGGAGGGACCGGTTTTTTTTATTATTTCAAACCCTTTCTCTATCTAAAACACAAACACTACAAAAGTGCTCTCACTTCTCTCTAACTTTTGCTGGAAACGTGAGGGAAGAAGAAGATGAACACGATGAAGGTTTGAAGATTCCGGCGGCGGCCGGCGGTTGCGCCGCCGTGCCGGAATCCAAAACCTTTTTTTTTAAATTTTTTTTTTATCAAAACGTTCGTCTCTTCTTCCTCATTATAGATCCAGTCTTAGATTTTTAAACAAAACTACACATAGACCTAGATCTGAGTTTTATTTTTTCGGAAATTTTGAACAAAGAAAGAAAGAAAACGAAAATAGACTACCTCTTTTCCTTGTTCGGGTTCGGATTTGAGACCAAAAAAATGGTTGAGGTTCGGATTTGTGTTTGTGATTGTGTTGTTGTTTGAATCCGAATGGAAAAAGGGTATTTGTGGTTCGGATTTGTGTGGAGATGTTGCTGGAAATTAGTTATGCATTCATGGTGTTCATGTAATGTTCATCATTTTTTGAGTTTTTTTTTTTGTGGTTTGATTCTGGAGAATGTGAAAAGGATGGAAATTAGGGTTTGTAAAAAAAAGTCGCGGCTGCCAATGATTCCTGACCTCTGACACATGAACAGTGCTTAAATAGTAAAATATCTCTGATACATGGCAAAGTCCAAAATACCCCTGCAGAAACTTGGAGAAAAAGTTGGACAAAGGACCAATAGAGTAGTGACACATGGACAAAGAGATGAGAACAAACTTTTAGCTCTAAAAATGACATAAAAATAAACATTAAACAATAAATACTAAAAAAATAAAAATAACAATAAATAAATAATAATTAAAACGAAAATTAATAAATAAATGAAAAGAAAACTTAAAAACTAATTAAAAATAAAAGTATAAAATAAAATTGTCCCTTCGGAACCAAAATGAGGTATTTTAAAATACCTCACTGCCGAAATTTCGTCTGAGACTACGAAATTACTCGGCGAATAAAATTTTCAAAAGCGAATAAAATGAGAAATAAAAAAATGTGAGCGCAAAGAGTTTTAAAAATGCAAATTAAATTAAAAATAAATTACGAACGCGACAAGCGTTAAAGCACAGTTAAAATGCAGGTAAAGATGTGAATAAAAGGATTAACGACGAAGGAAACGAGTTTTAAAACGCACAGAAATGAAAATCAAACGGAGGACACTGGTCAAAATTTGGAGTATGACAGATGCCCCTATTTAAGTTTCTTCGTCGCGGAGATTTAAAAAAATAAGATTTTTTTGAATCAACGGGTCGAAGAGACTTAAATATCGAATACGCCAAATTTGACCAGTTTGAAAAGACAAGTTAAAAGACAGCACTGGGGAGGAAGGCGTTACCTATTACCCTTGAATTGCCACAATATCAACCTGTTGCAAGAAATAAAGCATTTGCGGAAAATAAAGCACGTTGCAAGAGAATAAAGCATGTCACAAGAAAGTTAAGCATTTGCAGAAAATAAAGCATGTTGCAAGAGATGAAGTATTTGCCGGAAATAAAGTGCGTTACGAGAAATAAAGCAATTTACAAGAAATAAAGCACGTTGCAGGAAATAAAGCAATTGCAGAAGATAGAGCATATGTAGAACATAAAGCATGTTGCATGAAAGTAAAGCATTTTACAGGGAGTAAAGCATTTTACAGGAAATAAAGCATGTTGTTGGAAATAAAGCATTTGCAGAAAATAAAGCATGTTGCAAGAAATAAAGCAATTTACAGGAAATAAAGCATGTTACAAAAAATAAAGCAATTTACAGGAAATAAAGCAATTTAACAGAAATTAAAGCACCTTTGCAGAAATTAAAGCATCTTACAGGAATTACAATATTTTTTGCGAAAATAAGGTAATTTCTGCATGAAGTAAAGCAATTGCGAAAAAAAATAAAGCATCTTTTGCGGAGAATAAAGCATTTTGCAAGAGATAAAGCATTTTGACGAGAAATAAAGCATTTAGCAAGAAAATAAAGCAATTGTGAGAAAGTAAAGCATTGTTGTAGAAAGTAAAGCATTTTGTCGATTACTTTTGAAATAGCAATTGACGGTTTACAGAAAATAAAGCTTTCGTCGATTACTTTTAAAAAGTAACCGACGGTTTGCAGAAAGTAAAGCGTTTTTGCAGAAACTAAAGCATTTTTGCGGAAAGGAAAGCATTTTTGCGGAAAGGAAAGCATTTTTGCAGAAAGTAAAGCATTTTGCAGAAAGTAAAACAGTTTTGCAGAAAGTAAAGCATTTTGCACAAAATAAAGCATGTCAAATACTGACGAATGTGGTGTTATGAATGCCAGATGGTGACGACCTGACTGGGGATAAAAAGTTCACTGGGGAACAGAAGCTTAAAAATGGTAAAGGTAAATGCAATGTTGGTGAGGCGAAACTTGAGAAGATACTGGAGAAAATGAAAATGTGTATTTGTAGGCTGATGGTTTGTGGAAACTGACACTTGAAATGTATACTTGGTGATATCTTTGGGTTAGACACACTGGGGATGCTGAAAAGGTATTGACAAATTGATTGTTTAACACAAGACATTTGCAGGGTATTAACCTGATTCAAAGACATTTGCAGAGTCTTAACCTGACTCAAAAGGCAATCGCAGGGTCTTAACCTGATTCAAAGGACATTTGCAGGGTATTAAACCTGACTCAAAGGACATTTGCAGGGTATTAAACCTGACTCAAAAGGCATTTGCAGGGTACTAACCTGACTCAAAAGACATTTGCAGGGTACTAACCTGACTCAAAAGACATTTGCAGGGTATTAACCCTGACTCAAAAGGCATTTGCAGGGTACTAACCTGACTCAAAAGACATTTGCAGGGTATTAACCTGACTTAAAAGGCATTTGCAAGGTATTAACCTGACTTAAAAGGCATTTGCAAGGTATTAACCTGACTTAAAAGGCATTTGCAGGGTATTAACCTGACTTAAAAGGCATTTAAAGGTTTTTTGCAAGCTATTCGCTTGACACTGACGTAACAAAAGAAGTTTGCAAGCTACTCGCTTGACACACAAGTAACGAAAAAGACTACAAGCTACTCGCTTGACGCACAGGTAACAAAAGATAGTTTGCAAACTATTCGCTTGACTCACAGGTAACAAAAGATAGTTTGCAAGCTATTCGCTTGACTCACAGGTAACAAAAGATAGTTTGCAAGCTATTCGCTTGACTCACAGGTAAGTGAGGTTCGAACAGAAAGGATACGACCAAACAAGACTATTGGTGACATCTCTGGATCATACACGTTGGGGATGACGCTTTTGTGAGATACAAATGAAATAAGACAACAGGTGGTCGATGCATTCATGTATAAATGATGATCGTATGCAGTTATATGTGCAAGAATGTTTATATGCATGAATATGTGTATGAATGAATGTAGGAGTACATGAATATATGAATGTATGAATGTATGATTTAGACGACTCTATATAACAAGTAAAGCTGACAAGACTGGACAAGTAAGATGGGAGTCGGACTGACATCGTAGTATAAACACTCGGCAATCTTCATTGTGGGATGAATCAAATCACTGCCGGGGTAAAGCCCGATATCAAACCACTTAGGAGAGGAAGCTCAAAGATCAAACCACCGAAGGGGTAAAGCCCATTTATCAAAAACCTGACAGAAATCATCTTCACTTAAACCACATGCAAGAGACGTCATTAATCAAACAGTAGGCAACAATCACCATTTTTCGGGGTAAAACCCATCAATCAATCAAACTGGCAGAAGTCGCCATTTGTAAACCAGCACAAGGTGTATTCTTCTGTTTGGCCCACTGGAAGTGTGATGCCTCTGTCTTTTTTTATTTATATATATTTTTTTTTTTTTTATCATTTTTTTTTTTTTACAAATCCCTAACTTTTGCCTGGACCGCCCTTTTGGGTTTTCAATCCACCGGGAATATATTCTTTTTTTTTGTATGCCCCTAATTTTTGCCTGGACCGCCCTTTCTTGGGTTTTCAGTCCACCGGGACGCTCATTTTTTTTTGCTTAAGCCGCCCTTTCAGGTTTTCGACTTAGCGAGCTCTTTTTTTGTATATTTTTTTGTATTTCTTTTTTTTGACAGAGGTCATCTCACGGCCTTTGGTCATACTCATCCTGTAGTGTTTAACTGTCCTTGAGACGAATGTTGATGTATATTTCTTCTACTCATGAGTTCAAAGAAAATGTACATGTTGTTTACGCATTTCAAAAGACATGAAAAAGTTTTAAAAGTATTTTTTTTGCTTTAAGTATTAACATCAAAAATAGAAGAGAAGAATGCAACCAGAATAAAATGAGAATTTCAAATAAATGGGCACAGGCTCAAGTTAATGTAAATGGAGTGGTGGCCCGCCAAAGGCATGACTCCACGAATCTTAAAAGTTTGGAAAATGGTAATTATACATATAAAGTACATTGAACACAATAACCGTTATTCTCCCTGACAACTTTGAATTCCACAGTTCCGAGCCTTTGATTTGCAAATGCTTCAGATCGGTGGTCTTTTAACAGCTAGGATGCCCCAGTAGAATCATGAAATGCCCCAAGTGAGTCATGTCCGACCAGATCCAGTTACCTTGTCATAATCCTTAACTTTTGCATAGATCGCCCTTGCGGGTTTCAACCTATCAGGATAATCATTTTCATTTTTTTTTTTATGTCTCTAACTTTTGCATGGACCGCCCTTTTGAGTTTTCAGTCCACCGAGACGCTCTTTTTTGCCTAAGCCGCCTTTTTAGGTTTGCGACTTATCGAGCTTTTTTTGTTTTTGACAAAGTATTTCTTGACTGCATTGGTGTTCATGAGACATGTGAGTTTGCACAAGATCTTCTTGAAATTCACTGGGATGAACCTTCTTGTTAGAAGCCTGTTCCATTCTTTTGACATAACTGTCTGGGAGAACTTTTCATTGATAGGACTTTGACCTCTGTGTGAGGCACTACCTTTATGTTGTATACCGAGGGATGGTGGGGGGGTTGCCCCTGTTAAAGTGTGCACTTGAAGTACGATATTCCTGCAAGGCAAATGGTAACATCTCATGCCAGCCTTTGTAAATGAATGCCTATTACGCTTTGGACAATCTTCTTGATGTCTTTGTTTGTAGCTTTGACGGCTAAGATGCCCCAATAGACACGAAATCTCATCGGGAATCCTTTCATTTTCCTCTCCTTCAGCCTCAGATGCAAGGAACTCAAAGTTGGGAGAGAGCACTGGGTTAAAGTGTTCAACGGGTTTATTAATGCATGATTTTGTTGATTTTGACAAGTAAATAAATATTATGATTATGCAGACATTGAAACAAAAGAAAATATATTTTTTTGGTTTTTTGCATTACCATTTTTCCAGAAGAAGCCTAAAATAAAATATAACAAGGTCGGGATCGAGGCGACCTTTTTATTAATGATGAAAATACGTAAAGCAAAAGCCCTAAACAAGTTCACTCCCGTCTCGGGTGGGACGAAAGGTTTTTTTTTTGAAAAACATAAAACAACAAACTAACATTTTAAATGAACAAATAAGTAGTAGAAAGAAACATCAACAAACGACCCAAATGCAGCTAAAGTATCCATGTGTTGACATTAAGTACCATGGTCTGGTATTATCTTGCACTGTGTCGATAGACTATGCCCATTGATTTCCTTGCACGATTGGAGTCGAACCCTCAAAAGATAAAATGTTGGCGTCGATCAAATTTTGGACTTCGATCTTCAAAGAGAAACAGTGTTCCACATCATGACCTTGTGCCCCTTGATGGAATGCACAAAAGAGGTCAGGTCTCCACCGAGCCGGAAGTTTCTTAGGCACCCGAGGAGGTGGCCTGGTCTGAACACAGTGCTCCCTAAGTAAAACAGGAAGTAGCTCTTCATACTTCAGAGGAATCTGATCATATTGTGGTGCTTTCTGAACCTGATTTTGAGGAATAAACTGTTGAAGAGCCTGTTGTCGAGGTTGTTGATATTGTAGAAACTAGGGTTGATAACCCGGATCTTGAACAATGTTGGCAACAGGCATAACAGTGGCGACAGGGTGATAAGCCAGATACTGTTGTTGAGGCTGACTCTGCACCCCACTCATTTCCTGATCTTCGTACTCGGAATCATCAGCAGGAACACTTTCTCCAACCAAACGTCTCTTTCGGACCCATTCTTCAATACGCATGCCCACGGTCACCATCTTTGCAAAGCCGTCGAATGTACTTGCAAGCATATGCTCATAATAAGGCTGATCCAAAGTCTCCAGGAAAATCTCGGTAAACTCTTTCTCCTCTAGAGGGGGACTGACCTGTGCAGCGACATCTCTCCACCGTTGGGCATAAGCTTTGAAGGATTCATTATCATTCTGGGTCATGGCCTGCAGTTCCCTTCTATTTGGGGCCAAGTGCAAGTTGTAGTTGTATCGTTGAACGAAAGCCTCACACAAATCCTTGAAAGTTTTGATATCAACCTTGTTTAGACCCACGTACCATATCAGTGCGGCACCCATCAAACTATCTTGGAAACAATGGATGAGAAGTTCATCATTACCTAACTGACCAGACATCTTTCTTACATACATCGCTAGATGAGTCTCAGGGCAAGTGTTCCCTTTGTATTTTTCAAAGTCGGGGACCTTGAACTTGGGCGGTATCACAACATTGGGAACCAAGCAAAGATCATAAGCACTTTTCCCAAACAAGTCCTTCCCGCGGAGAGCTTTCAATTCCAACTGCATTTTGTCAAGCTTTTGGTCAAACTTTTCTTCCAGTCTATCTTTCTGGTCGTATGCTTCCACACCCTTCGAGTGGTAGTTGGGTCCATGGTTTTGCTGAGTAGTGTGAATCAAAGGCGATGAGTAAGTCATAGCAGCTAATGGGAACAATGGACCCGATTGAGGGATAGACATTGTTTGTTGCACAAAAGGAGCTTGAACCTTAGAGACACCAGGACGGAGTATTTCACTCGAACTTAAAGGTGTGCTCCAGAGATAACCTTCCAGCATAGCATGTAGAGGAGTACTAGCAAACACTGTTGAAATCGGGGTAGTGGAGGCGACTGTCTCAGCTTGAGTGCTGACAAGAGAAAAGATAACGACTGACCCTGTGTAGCAGTCATCGAAGATACTAAATTCCTCAAAATCCCATTTTCGGCCCGGAGGTTCGTCACCTCTTCGCGAAGCTTGTGGTTCTCTTGTTCAAGATGATCCATTCTGATTTGCCCGAGTGTTTATAGATGCGAGTAGATTGATGGGTTGACCTTTCATGGAGAAGACACAATATGAGACACGGACTAGAAACTATGAATGCAAATGATGCATGATATGCTTATGCAAAAAGGTTTTTTTTTTTTTTTGAAGGACTTATCAAAGTTCATTGTAAACATCATAGAGGAACATGGTTTCATTTGAAAAATGTAAAGATATTGCAATCGGTTCCTTTTTCAAAAGGTAAGAACGAAACCAAAGAAGAAGTTCTTAAGCCTTTTTTTGATTTCTTGGCATTCTTTCTTACAATGTCCGTTCCTTTGATGTTTAGAAAAAACTTGGCTAAGTCCTTCAAAAAAAAAAAAATTCCATGAATGGATGCATGATTTATGCTATGAAACATAGAAAACACGGTGAGATTAAATCCAACATGATGGAGTCAAGGGTAACAACGCCATTTGGTAAGGACTATGGTTTCAATTGCACTTGTAACACGGGTTCTACCAAGGTTCCCAAATTACAACCACCCTTGTGAACGTATCGGTGCTCAGGACTGCTCCTAGTCAAATAGCATTCACAAGGAGGTCTAGTTTGAGTGTAGTATTGTGTATGAACTAAATTCAAGACCGCTCTTGGTTTAGTCACCACGCTACATCCTAAAAAGGCCAAGATGGGTTAAGGGTGATCTAAAGGTTCTCAACGTTTGACGGATTTTGAAAATAATAGAGCCAATCACGACTGCTCATGACGACGTCATATTACTTTAAGAATCCTCCGTTGAGTGGAGTTACATTACATGCACACATAGCACAGGACCGCTCCTGGTATGGCACTATAATCGTACCCCGTCCTATCTTATATTTCACTCAAGCCCGGGTGTAGGACTTATCTCACCACTCACAGTAAAAAGTAAACAAAAGACACATATTTACAAGGTATAAGCAAATGATAAGCATAAGAAGAGAAAGGTAAGATAGGCTTAACCCACTTAGGAAATTTTTGTCCCCAGTGAAGTCGCCATTTCTGTGCTCGTGATTTTCGGGTATCAATCCATTTATTGGCTTTGAACCGTCAATCTTTGAACTCTCAATTTTTATCCGCGGGAAGGGAAAAAACGAGTAAAAAAACCCTTAAAGAGATTAAGGTCCGGGGGTTGATTTCGATTAGGGAAGGTGTTAAGCACCCTAAATGACTTCGGTACTCCGAAGGAGCCTCTTACCTAATTTATCTTATGCTAATCATTTGCTTAATTATTTGTAAAATATATGCCTAAAATCTAAGTGAAAGAATGGAGGGAGAAGATGCATGTTTTTGGTTGTTTTTATTGATTTGGAAGGATAAATCCTTTGCCTACATACCCTTAAAGAAAAAGGGATCAAAATCATGTAGTTCACCTCAAAAATTTCTTTTGGTGAGTTGGGTTATTTTTTAACAAATTTAAAAAAAAAAAAAGGTTTTAAGAAGGAGATTAGAGGCCTCAAGGCATAAGAAGAAAGCAAAGTATTGTGAGGTTGGTTCAATTTTAATTATGAAAATAAAGTTTAAGATGAGCATTAAATCCATTAAGTATTTGACTAAGAAAATAAAAGGAAAAAGATCACTTGGTTTGTTTCCAAGGTTTGTTAAGAAAATATTTTTGGTGTTATTGATTATTTGATTTTTTTGGAAATTGATTTTTACTAACGGTAAAACTAAGCGTAAAGCAAAAGTAAATAAAGCTCAAACCTAAAAATTTACTAATTATTCATTTTTATAGGTAATTATAGTCAAGTTTTTAATCCTAATTTGTCACTAGTTCGCTTTTCGCCTCGGTCACGGTTACGGTAAAAAAGAATGTGGTAAATAAAGTGTGTGATTGTGTCGGTGTATGTGTCGGTGCATTTTTATTATTTTTGATATTTACATGAGGCCTAAATACATTCTATAGTCTTGCATAAAAATAAATGACGAGAAATAAAATGCGGAAGATTAAATTACATTGAAACCTAAATACATACTAAAAGATGATAAAAAATAAAATGACGAGAAATAAAATAATGCATGAGATGAGGATGATAAATAAACAATATGGCATAAATAACAACTAAATAAATAGGCAATGATAATAAAATAAAAAAACAAGTAACAAGAAGTAAAAATATTTTTATGGTTTTTTAGAGGTAAAAGAGAAGAAAATTTGAGTAAAAACACAATGCATAAGTGGTAAAAAAAAAATGGTGTGAAGATAGTGAAAATATAATGAAAGAAAACTAGTAAAAAAAAAAATAATAGGCCTAAAAACAAAGTATCATGGCTCACAATTTCTGGTATAATCTGAGCCATCTGATTGATCCAGGGGCTCAGATTTGATCTCAGAAACTAAGATCACAGCCATCAGAATTAAATAATAAAAAAATAATAAAGCCAGTAAAACAGGGACCGTCAGATCATAGATCTGACGGTTAGAAATGCGCAGGAACAAAATAAAAAAAAACGAACCCATTAGAGAATAAAAAAAAAGCCAAAGATGCACAGTAGCCGTTAGATCTGCGATCTAACGGCTGTGATGAGAGCTGCGGTTTAGAAGAGAGATGCGGTTTATTTTAAATGAACCGGTCCGGTTCACTCCCTATATAAAGGGGAGGGACCGGTTTTTTTTATTATTTCAAACCCTTTCTCTATCTAAAACACAAACACTACAAAAGTGCTCTCACTTCTCTCTAACTTTTGCTGGAAACGTGAGGGAAGAAGAAGATGAACACGATGAAGGTTTGAAGATTCCGGCGGCGGCCGGCGGTTGCGCCGCCGTGCCGGAATCCAAAACCTTTTTTTTTTAAAATTTTTTTTTATCAAAACGTTCGTCTCTTCTTCCTCATTATAGATCCAGTCTTAGATTTTTAAACAAAACTACACATAGACCTAGATCTGAGTTTTATTTTTTCGGAAATTTTGAACAAAGAAAGAAAGAAAACGAAAATAGACTACCTCTTTTCCTTGTTCGGGTTCGGATTTGAGACCAAAAAAATGGTTGAGGTTCGGATTTGTGTTTGTGATTGTGTTGTTGTTTGAATCCGAATGGAAAAAGGGTATTTGTGGTTCGGATTTGTGTGGAGATGTTGCTGGAAATTAGTTATGCATTCATGGTGTTCATGTAATGTTCATCATTTTTTGAGTTTTTTTTTTTGTGGTTTGATTCTGGAGAATGTGAAAAGGATGGAAATTAGGGTTTGTAAAAAAAAGTCGCGGCTGCCAATGATTCCTGACCTCTGACACATGAACAGTGCTTAAATAGTAAAATATCTCTGATACATGGCAAAGTCCAAAATACCCCTGCAGAAACTTGGAGAAAAAGTTGGACAAAGGACCAATAGAGTAGTGACACATGGACAAAGAGATGAGAACAAACTTTTAGCTCTAAAAATGACATAAAAATAAACATTAAACAATAAATACTAAAAAAATAAAAATAACAATAAATAAATAATAATTAAAACGAAAATTAATAAATAAATGAAAAGAAAACTTAAAAACTAATTAAAAATAAAAGTATAAAATAAAATTGTCCCTTCGGAACCAAAATGAGGTATTTTAAAATACCTCACTGCCGAAATTTCGTCTGAGACTACGAAATTACTCGGCGAATAAAATTTTCAAAAGCGAATAAAATGAGAAATAAAAAAATGTGAGCGCAAAGAGTTTTAAAAATGCAAATTAAATTAAAAATAAATTACGAACGCGACAAGCGTTAAAGCACAGTTAAAATGCAGGTAAAGATGTGAATAAAAGGATTAACGACGAAGGAAACGAGTTTTAAAACGCACAGAAATGAAAATCAAACGGAGGACACTGGTCAAAATTTGGAGTATGACAACATTTCACATAAATCTCATATATGAATAAATAACAATTTATTCTTTATCAAAACGTCTTAAACATAGCAGCGGAATCATAAAAAGTCTTGGCACGCAGGCCTCATCAAACGTCTCAGAAGGTTCATATAAAAATAGTCTTATGAAATCATAAATGACATGCAAGGACTAGAAAAACATTTAACAAGTTTCCCCATCCCGTTACATATCAGAGCACCTAAGACTCGACCGAGGAAAGTCCTCGCACGCCTGCACCTAATCTTGGTTACCTATAAGTTACCCATACGAAGAGCAACATTTTCAAGCAGAAGGGGTGAGATTCACAAAACAATAATATTAAACATATAATTCAATAATTATAGTTAACAACAAATCATCACATGAACTTCACATAGATCTCACGTAATGCACATATGAAACATAATTCAATAGCAACATTAAAACCTCACATAACATCTTTACAGATCATCAATTATATCATAGTTATCTTCCATTACTACCCAAGGATCAACTCTCAAAGTCCTACACAAAACAGATCCCAAGATACAAAGTTATGGCAGTCTGAAACCGCACTACTCGCCGTGGCGAGTTGATCTGCTCGCCTCGCGAGCTCAACTAGGGGTTACTCGCCTTGGGCGAGTTGGGGGCGAACTAAAGGCAAGCAATACTGAGTGCTCTCGGCCTTTATCACATTTTTCATCCAAAAACGTCATTTCTAAGTTCCCTAGGTCCAATTTGATCCTAAAAACTTACTTAATCATTCTTGTATACATCAAGGCACTCAAAACCATCTACAACACGTCTCAAAACAACATTCTAAAAATCAAGATTCTCTCAGGTCAACTCGCTATGGCGAGTGGGATTGCTCGCCTCGTGAGTGATCAAGGGCTACTCGCTATGGCGAGTTGGGTTGCTCGCCTCGCGAGTGATGAAGGTCTACTCGCCGCGGCGAGTTGCTTAGCTCGCCTAGGCGAGCGATGAACAGACAAACTACAGTTTCAGCAGAATTCTCACCAAAAGTCGCCAATCTCACCATGCTAAACCTCAAAACGATCAGGAACATTAACCCTATGATTATTCTAGGTTCTGTACACAATTTCTACACCAATTCTACAGCTTTACGTCATCAGATCATTAATTCTCCACTTCTAACCTAATTTCCCAATTCCTCAAAAATCACATCTACTCTTGTTAATTATAATACATGAATTACAGGCTTAATAGAATTGTAATGCTAGGCTCACCCTTACCTTAAAATTCCAGAAATCGCAGCCCTCTTGCCTCTTCTCCCTTTCTCTGGTTTTTCTCCCTTTTTCACCAAAACGTACGTACTGACAAATTGACCTAATTTTCCCTTTTTATACTCCCAACAAATCTTATCTTATTTACTCTTTCTCCCACATAACTCTCTAAAATCTCAAAACTACCCCACATCTCTATATTTATTTTATTTTCAAATCTTATTTTATTAAACAATAAAATAAGTCACCACATCACATAAATCACATAAATCTTAATCTCAACATCTCTTAAAATATATATAAAAATGTATCTAGACTCCTCAAATAATTAAATAATTAAAATAATCTAAGGTGGACGTTACAAAGGGGATTTGGTGTGGAAAGTCATTTTGCCAATGGATAGGAAAAATCAAATCTTGGGAAAATGGTCTTCTAGTTGGGAAGGACCATGGCAAATATTAAGAGTCTTTTCGAACAATGCGTATGAAATCGAAGAATTTTGCGCATAAACAGGAAATATTTGAAGAAATATAAACCGATGCTACAAGAAATTAAAACTATACAAGAGTAGTTCGAAAAGAAAAAACGAAACATGGCATTGATTAGAACAAATGCCAACTAATGGGCAGGTTACATTACGAGTCCCAAAAAACGAATAAAACAAACCAGCCATTACAAAACAAAGTGTAGACCAAAAGAAGCTTAGATGCTAAGAGACGTAAGTCAAAAAGGTTGAAATATGAAAACAACCTAAGACTCTACATCTTTTGGGTGATGCCACGAACTTCGATGAGCCATCGAACTTCAAAGTCAAGACGGCAATGGATGCAGAAGTCGTTTAAAACATACTCATCATCATCAGCAGGAAGATAACCACGAAAGTTCCCAGGTCTCCTCCCATCTCCTGGGCAATGAAGCCAGTTGTTGCAGAATTGACGACGAATCATGCCTACTGGCATATATCTCTTATACCAAGTGCAGCGAAATCTGAAAGAAGTGGCGCCCCCCAAAATATCCACTCGATAGCGAGAAATACGCCTAGTCACCAAAAGATCCCATAGATCTTTCAAGAGTTCGCCCTCGTTTATACGAGGCGGAGCAGTAGCCCTTATTGGGAGGTGGAAATACTTAGCGCTATTTGAGGGGGCAGCCTCATCATTCGACAACAAACACCTTATTGTGTCAAAGTTTGGAGTGGCATGTAACATATGCTGAGAACACCGGAGAATGCAGAACATGTGGTTGCCATGATCCCACAGACAGTTCATGAAAGCAAGTTTTTCATGAGTTAGGTCAAGATTAGTAAGCAGTGGAATGCAATCAGTGAAAACAGACATGGAGACAGTAGGTTCTCTACAAAGCGTTGCATGCCTTTTGTTGGTTCGTTGGAAGTTGAAGATATCATACATGCTATGAGCAGCATGCCTTTGGTTGGTTCGTTGGAAGTTGAAGAAATCATACATGCTATGAGCAGCATGTATCTCATGTTATAAGGAACAAAATACTTAAAGTTTAGAACTCACGAAGAGTTTTTTCAAATTACAAATTCAGAAGTAAGCTTGTCCAGTTGATTCTTAAAATCACTAAGCCTTTCATCAAGGGCTTTGACATTCTCAGTAAGCACAACTATCTCTTGTTGAGACAACTTCGATTCTTTGGCTTTTTGTATAGCAACTTGAGCTTCCTGCTTCATGAGGTTTTCTTTGGCTAGAAGGTTGTTTTTCTGAGTCTCCAAATTTAGAATCTCTGCCTTGTATTTGGCAATGGTAGAATCGATTTCTGCTACCTTTTGTTGATTGGTTGGAATCTCCTGTCGAAAAAGCTCGACTTTGGCTTTGAAAGCAGCAACTTCATCTAAGAGTTGGTCACAATGCAGGGTTTTCTCCTCGAGCTTGGCTTGGTCAGTTCTCTTCTGTTGAAATCCTTGGCCAATACCCTCCAAGAGAGGTTCTAACACTCGAGAACATTCCTGAATTTTTAAGCCAGAAAGAAGATTACCTAGTTTGCACAGTAACTCTTTTACTTCAGCAATGATGTTCTCGTCTTGCTCTATCGCTTCAAACAGATTGGCTTCCAATACTTTACTTCGAAACTCTGCAAGAAGGTTTTCCTTCGAAGTTTCTGACGCATCATCAGTAGAAACATTGGAAGATTTTCCAGTAATCCTTGAAAAGAGAACATCTTCTGCTAAGAAGTCAAAGGCATCAAGAGGGTTGGCTTTCTCAAGCTGATCGAAGTCTTCTTGACTAATGATCTTGGCAGATTGGGCGTTTTTCGTGGGCATAACCTCTGTTGGTAGTTTTTCACTAGGAGTATTCATTTGGTCCAAACTAGTATTATCTTCTCTTGAAGCAAAAAATATACTGGTTTTCACGACCATCGAGATCGCTGTCTCCAACCGATGTTTCTCTAGCCACATCTTCACCAGGCGTTGATGGAAGCTGGTTATGAGAAGTTGTTTCGAAATGAGGCGGAGGAGTACTAGTCTCGACGCCCTCGTCTTCCTCAGTAATTGGTGATGTCGTTGCTTGGTTAGTGGATAGGAGTTGTGCATGATGAGACTTGTCAGCCTGACTGTGCTCTATACCCTGCATGGAGAGAACGTGGTTGTTAACGCAAACCTCGGATTTTGAAGCCGATGGAATATAAACTTGGTTTAAACGAATAAGGTTGCTACCTTCGAGCCATTGTCACCGATGTGGGAATGGGCACTATTGGGATTCGAATATTTGTGCTTCCCCCTCTTAGAGCTTGACTCGCCTGGAGATTTGTCAGCAGCAGTTGCTTCGACAGTTATGTTCTGGGTTTCTTGCTTCCTTTTCCTTCGACTTTCTTGGGTTTTTGGTACTTCAGGAACAGTAGTGACTTCAATAGCTTTAGGTAGGACTTCATGCTGCAAATCAAATTCTAGATTAAGGACTTGTCCCATTTTGAGACGTTCAAGTATTTATCGAAGAAACGAGACTTACATCTTCTTCGGTTGCCAGTTTCATCGGGTGTTGTTTAAGGAGAATGTTGAACCTTCTTTTTCTCCAATTTGGAGGCTTTCTTTCTTTTGGACGATCTCTCTGATTTAAACTTCAAGGGTCTTTGGGTGTTTTCATCCTCCTTAGGTTCGTCATCCCCTGAATGTAGAGGAAGAGCTGCAAACAAATGGGTAAACAGATAAGTAGTACATTTCTCTAAATGCTTATGTGTTGATCCTACCAATCGAAAAATTTCATACTTATGCCTATTGGAGAAATGATTTCGATATAGGGCAGAACTAAATGAAGGAAGCCTTTAAAGTTACTTAAATAGTATTTGGTACAAGTCAACTTGTCTTTTTCTCTAGTTATTAGTTTTTTCCTCATGCCTAAAAGCCAGGGATAACTTGCTGGTTGGCAAAGCTGGAAGTTTCATTTTGAAATGTAATACAAAACGATATTTACTAGGGGTGAAAGGTGGAAAGGTCATTGTTGGGATTTTATCATAGATTTTATCTCGTAGGGTTTGAGCAGCATAATGAACTGTCCTTTTTAGATGCAAAGGGTCATATGCAGTTTGAAAGAATTTTTGGAAAGCTTGAATTTCTAGAAATATGTGTACCTTTGTTCTTCTTCGATTTTCTCTGCACATGAAAAACAAGTATCAGTTGAGGAAGCAAAGTGTCAGGATCTACTCGATTGGATTGGCGCCTATAATAGTCTCGCCACCATCGGTAGAATGCTTAAGTGCATGCAAAAGATGAGACAAAAGGAGTAGGCTTGAACACAAGTTTTTTTTTCCTGGGCTCGGCGTAAAGTTAATCTCCACACATTTTCTATCAAACGTTGTCTCAAATCATCCACACACTTGTATAGAGAGCTAGGTTTTGGTTGAACTAAACCAAATTGTCTGGCGACATGGTTTGGTTGATAACCATAGATTCCATAAGGACTACTAGATGTTACCTTGCTGGATAAAAATTTAGGGGTTAGATAAGCTTCCCATACAACATTTATCTCTGCCTCATCTTCGATTAAAGTGGTTGGAAAATCTTTTGTAAACCAAGTTGGCCCTCGAGTCCTACTTGTAAATGGGGCCATAGAAGGGGTGAATACATCACAGCTTAGAAAAGCATTGTAGGCAATGGAGAACAAGTCTTGTGAAATCCTATTACCATATTGAAGCATGGCCAAACCTATTCCTTCGATGGATCTCTCTTCGTGTGCCTTCGAAAGGTTGGGAGGAAGGTTGATTGCCAGTTTTGTTTTAAAAGTGGCCAAGAGCCACAATTGAAATAACCAAATGGGGCCAGGTATGATCAGACTGCCACCAGATTGGAATTCTTTTATACTCATCACTGCCTGATTCAGATTCTCATATAAGGATCTTAAGATAAGTTTGCCTAAGCAAATGTCTCTCCCTTCATGCAATTGTATGGCAAGAGTTGTAAATTTTTTAGGAATTGGTAGGGATCTTGAACAGAAAATATACATGGATAACCAATAGGTAAGGAAGGCAATGTGCTCTATGTCAGAAAATATAACATGGTGATCTATTATGAAATTTCCATACGCAGGTCTAGTAAAATCAAAAGAAAGCTCTGAGACATGGTTGTCTGGATCGAAAATCTGGCCAACAGGTTTTAGACCGGTAAGACCAGCAACATCTAATAGAGTAGGCGTGAGCATGCCACATTTTAAATGGAGGCTACAGGTCGAAGGGTTCCAAAAATGTAATGCAGCAATTACTATTTCACTATGATACTTTGGCCCTTGTCTCGACAGCTGAAGAAAGTCGAAAATTCCCATCTCTTTCTAAAATTGACCCTTTTGCTTTTCCATCTTGGCTAACCAACACAAATACTTCTCATTGTTCTCGATTCTAGGTTCTGTCCTAAATTTGGATTTCAAGAAACTTAGGTCATAAGGACCTTTGGTAAAAATCAGAGGAGATCGTTCTTCAAAACTAGGGAAAACAGTGCTAAGTTTTTCTAGGTCTTCTTTGTCATCTGGGAAGGGTCCTAGGAATGCATGCGGTGAATTAGGGCAAGAGATAATTACCTGGGTTTTCCATATTTTGTCTTCAGCTTCCTTCACGTCTGGTTCTACGATGAACTGGAGATGACCGCTTGGAACCTCTTTAGAAAAATTGATGGGTTCATCATGAGTTGAAGTTTTGGAAGTTGATCCTTCTGCATGCGCCATGATTAAAGTTTTTTAGTATAAACGGCGAAAGGAATGATAAGTTTTTCTGAATTTTTTTTGAAATCTGCAAGGGTTTATGGAGGAGAATAGTTACGAAGAAGAAGAAGGAATAGTGGAAAGTGAAAATTTTATGAAGGTAGAAACTAGAAAGGCAAAGCTTTATTTTATAACCTTTGATCTGGACAGGTGTCAACATCTTGCGGTTGACAGTTTATTCTTTTTAAATAAAAGTTGGTAGTTCCCAATGACTGAGAACGTGGCCCACTAGCCATAGTAGGGACACCATAAAGGTTTCTTTGAACTGCTTTTCTAGATCATGACGTCAGAAATTTTATTTTGATTGGAGTTAAGGGTCAGAAACATCTTCTTCTCCCTATCAAAAGATGAGTCGAAAATGAGGTTTCTGGGGGGGCAATTTGTTAGACAATATTTTTAGGCTATCATTAAATGCAGTTAAATAAGTTGACCTTGTGATCGAAGTAATTGTTCTCAGATTGTTTTCTTATTTCTATCGAAGTTGTACCTGCTGGGGATACTTAAAGACACGGGTCTCGGTTCGACAGATGGAAATTCTCGAAAGGCAGTTTTTCCTAAATAAGGTCAAAGCAACGGATATTTCTTAGAAACATTCGGAATTCAAACCGAATGGATAAAGTTAGTTTATTTCAGTTATTATTTTGAATTCGAATTAAGGTAGTTATTTCAATTTGTATAAATAGTAGTGAGAAACGAGTGTACCAATTTGTATAAAAGGTCACAATCCAATCATACACAAAACTTACACTCAAATTATCCGCATGGAAGTGAGAAACGAGTGTACCAATTTACATTCAATCAATGCAATTTAGGTTTGTTTTCTTAAATGTCTTTGCAATTTACTTGTTTCTATTTGAGCAATTTATTTCATTTTACTTACACCAATTTCGATAGAATCCTACTGGGTTGAATTCGATTGCTTTCTTTTACTTTCTTTTACCAAAATATTCAAGAACAATATCAAACTTCTGGAAATAACAAACACAATATGTCCCTAAGATTTACTGGTTGATCTTGCAAGTAACTAATTTTAAACCAGCGATTGTTTACCAAAAATCAATGTAAACACTATGTTGGGGGAGGCAAAGGAATTTTTTGACCATTTTTTCGTAAACATCACTCGATGGGATAAAAATTTGGTGCCTTTTAAAAGGGGTGCCTGACTGAGATTGTATGGTATACCTCGTCATGCATGGAACGATTCCTTCTTCAAATTATGTGTCATGGATTGTGGGAGGTTCCTTCGAACGGATTCTTGTTCATTGGACAGAGACAGGTTTGATTATGTGCGAGTGTTGATTGCGACATCCTCTTTAAAGATTGCTTCTATGGTTGAAAAATTATTGATAGATGGAGCGTTGGTGGAGATAAATATTGTGGAGGAATGGGGGTTTAATATAGGGGAGGATGCATGTCTTTTTGAAGATGTTGATGAGTCGGATGAGGAGAATGATCATGAGGATGTTCCTGTTAATCAGGAAATTGGTAACAATGTTAATCATCTGGTTGACAAGATAGTTGATGATTTAGAGGAGGAGGAATTAATTGGTGGGCATAATTCCATCGGTGCTCAGCTCGATGATCCAGTTCTTGACACGGTTGACTCAAGTGCGAATGTGCAGGATAAACGTTCACCATCGGTTCATGAGGATTCACAAGCGGCTACCTCTAGGCCGAGTGCATATGTTGATAATGGGGAGGCTAGTACTTGTGAGAATCATGGTGAAACAGAACATGAAAAGGAAGCTCAGACTTCATATACTGGTATTAATGCGATTGTGATTGGAAACAATGAGGTCGTGGAACCAGAAATTACTGGACAAGTGCATGTGGTCTCTTGTCCTAATGGGGTTGGTCGGTCTGCGGTGTCAGGGCCCTTGAGTATGGAATGGTTAAATGACAAAAATTGCGACGATGCAGGTATTATTTTTACGCCCAAAAAGAAGGTAAAAAGGGGGGGAGGGGGTGACACCTATCATATCTCGGAAGCATAGTGGGGCTTCTAGTGCTAAACGTCGCAAGGCTGGAGGTTCACTCTCCCATACGATTCATACATTGAAAAAAGTGGCACGGTTACCGAGCCAATATCGTACCGCTGTTTTGGAGGCTTTGAAAAAGAAAGCCCGTAAGCGTCAAGGTGCCGAGGGTCTTCATTGCACAAAGGACGTGGGGAATGAGGGTGTATATAAAGAAGTTATTTCATCAGCATCTGTCAAAAATGATTGGAAGCACTGGGTGGTTTTGCATGAGAATGAGAAGGTGGCCAGGGAGGATGTGAAGGGGTTAGGAGAAGCTATAAGTGTTAATTTTGTTGGGGATAGTAATGATATGTTCAGTGTTATCTGGAGCATGAAGAGGGAAGAGGAAGTCAATAAAGAAATGTGTGGAGGAGGGGAGATTTCTGCTGGGGGAGGTTGTTAGGTGGTGGTGAGGGAGTGGGTGGGTGAGGGTGTAGTCCATGATGATTGTATCTTGGGATGTTAGGGGTTTGGGTGGGTTTGAGAAGAGGAGAGAAGTTTGTGGGTTTGTTTCTTGAGAAGACGCCATTTATTATTATTATTATTATTATTATTATTATTATTATTATTATTATTATTATTATTATTATTATTATTATTATATAAATCTAAAACATATTGTCTTTTAAGTTTTAACTTTCGATCAATATAATGCACCGGATCTACCTCTTCTCCAAAGTCAAACGATGCAATGAATCCAGACATATCCTTATTTATTAATTTTGTTAAGTCTTAACTTAATTTTTTTTCCTCCATTAATCCCTTATTAGGTTTGCAACAACTTTATCCTATAATTTTGGCTCTAAATTTGCATCATATATGTTTTTCATTTCTCTCTCTAATAACCGCGTGAATATTTTTCAAAGCAAAAATTTAATAGATATCTTAATCCTTACTTATTTATTTATTTTGTTAAGTCTTAACCTAATTTTTTCCCTCCACTAATCCCTTATTATGTTTGCAATAACTCTATCCTAAAATTTTGGCTCTAAATTTGCATCATATATGTTTTTCATTTCTCTCTCTAATAACCTTGAATATTTTTCAAAGCAAAATTTAATAAATATCTTAACCCTTATCCTTATTTATTAATTTTGTTAACCTAATTTTTTCCCTCCACTAATCCCTTATTAGGTTTGCAACAACTCTATCCTAAAATTTTGGCTTTAAATCTGCATCATATATTTTTTTCATTTCTCTCTCTAATAACCGTGGATATTTTTCAAAGCAAAAATGTAATAGATATCTTAATCCTTATCCTTATTATTTATTAATTTTATTAGGTTTGCAGTATCTTTACCTATTGTTTCTGTAGATATTTTTTTTATTTTACAAGTTTTTTGTTGTACACTTATCTAATACGTTTAAAAACATAATACCCTAATTTCTATGCAAACTCGGTTACCCTAAATAATTTGTTAGGAACCATGAATTGCATTAATTTTTTATGTTTAACATAAAAGTAATAAATAAAATTGACATGTGCAACAATATAATTTTGTATTCTTTTTATCTTTTTTCTTTATAATTTTTTTATTATCATTTGATTGTAAATATTGTATCTCTAATAATCTAATTTGTGTTTATTGTTCGACTCATGATCTTACGGGTTAAAGATTATTTATTCGTCTCTATTATAGTCGAGAAAACTCGTGCGTTACACGGGTCAAAAGTCTAGTATTAGTATCAAATGACTAAATAGAATTCTAAATAAAAATATTATTGTTACTCTGACTAACATTCATACGAGAACTCTGTGCACGACTGTCCACCCTTTAAATAATTTTCTTTTTATTAAAATTATAGATATTTTGCATTATTATATTGTGATAAATTATACTCATTTTTTTCAATAATACCAATAATATAACGAATATAATATCATTCAGAAAAAATATAACAATTTCTTATCTTCTTGAATAACACCCACAAATTATCATTTTTTTTTTCAAATTTGCTCAAGGATATAATTGAAATGAGAAAACGTCAACCAAAAACAATATATTTTCTTTATATATAGTATAGATATAGATAATATCATAAAGAAAAACATTTGTCATAAAAACATAAGGAAAAACATGTTGTGACTGTTTTATTTGCATTCATCGGAAATCCTAAATTATTAGGCCAACAATTTTCCATCGGAAACCCTAAATTATTAGGTCTCCACTAATCAAAAAGATTAATTATAGATAAAGAAGCCATTACATTTACAAAAGAGATCTCATTGTTTCGATCCTGGATTGCGTCAAGGACATACTTTTCCGATGGATTTTGAAGAGCTTTGTTACAATGATCACTTCCAAAAGCAGCAGTTATTGCATCATCTCTTGCACTTTTAGGGTCATTATCCAATTTAATCAATGCACTGTTCACTGCTCCAACACTATTGTTGAATTCAGTTAAACATTTGCTAATAGCTTCATTTGTGGGAAAATATTTTGCCATTACTTCAAGATAAATATGAACCGATGTTACCTTAAATAATGCCATCTCCAAGATATAATGGGAGAGGTCATGATAATTTGTGGCTAAGGGGATATATGGGTCAGTTTTCATAAGATTCAAACATTTTGGGATATCTGATTCAGGCCTGTAGTCTCTACATAATGCTTCATACAACCTGGTACATAATGCTGGAAGAGGGGCATAAAATATGATGCATAAGAAAAAGATGAACAAAAAGGATGATGGTGTTGTGGATTTCATTTTTCTAATGATATTGATGACAATGGGAACCTCAAATTGATTTTATAGGTCAATGTACCAACCAACAGTTAGATTTATAGATAGCTAGTTCAGATTTTGATGATACCATGTGTCAATTTAATACTTTTTTTTTTAATTGTGTAGGAAAAATATTGTTGATATACTCTTAATTAAATTTTAATTAACTAGTCAAATGAAATAAAAATTGTTTTTGAGGAAAAATATTAAATGAGAATGAAAAATTTATAATATCTTTGATAAATATTAATAGAAAATAATGATAAAAAAATATTTGTTTGATATAGAGTTATTTGGTCAAAAAAAATTAATTATTAATTATTAAATAATATGATATTCTTTAGTGATGATATAATAAAAAAAAACCCTTTAATATGATATTTAAAAATATATATTTTTAAAAATTAAAGATATTTAACTATCGATAAATTAAAGATATTTAACTATCGATCATTTGAATTTTTTTTATTTTTTTGTGGTAGCCGGGGTTTGAACCACAAACCTTGCATATATTATGCATTGTCTATACCAACTGAACTAAGCTCACGAGGACCGATTATTATGAATTCAACATGAGATTACCCATACAAATTCCATAATCCAGAAAACTTAATATCCTTTTTCGGATATCATACTAGAAAATTTATATTTAGTTTTCTAGTTTGTATTTTTTTTTTAAAAGTATCATACTTTTATCCAACAATTAAAAAACTAGTTGCCAAAGATTTTAACAGTAAACAATATTTTGGGATAATAAGTGAAATATTTTTGCTTGTGCGTTTGACCCAACTTTTATGGGCTTAAAAGCTATTTCAAAACTAGAGTCGTAAATAAGAACTTTTTGGTGTGAGTATTGGGCGATAAGAGGTTGAATTTCGTTTCTAGGGCTATTCAAGATTGTGTGTAATATTTTGGCTCAACTTTTGGCTTATGATGATTTGGGGGGGTTTAGTTTGATTTTGGTGTTGACTGGGTTTTGGAGGTTTGTTTTTTATTGGTGTTTAAGATGTACATTATATGTATTTTCTTTTTGTGTCGTCTATATACGACGCTTTTTGCTTTGTAGTTTCTGTGTTACCGCTCCATTTTCATCTTATTCAAGGACTTGGGTATTAATAAAATTTTGCTGTTAAAAAAATGAGTTGTTTAGTCATAGCTATTTATTTGAACAATTCATATTTGCACTTAAACATTGTCAAAAATGTTATTGACCATTCTCATTATACACAATTTCCACACGAGCCAAACCCTTACGGGTTATCCGAAGGCAAACGAGCTACCACCAAGAACCTGCTGAGAGATTCAACGGGAATCCCAAATACAACAACCAAATCTAGAGTCGTCAAAACCACCGCAAGATCTGGTTTGGGGGTAACGTGGAGGGCAGAAGCCGCTCATCACACCACTTGTTAATTTATTTTCTTGCGAACTCTTTTATACTACATATTTATTTTGTAGTACTTGTGCTTTAATTTGTTATATCTACACATTTGGTGTAATCTTTAAATTATAGTGTTTTTATTTCTTTTGGGTGTGATCCCAAAGTTTGAAGAGAGATGATATCTATATGGTTTACGGTCTCTTCTACAATAGATAATTTTATTTAGAGAGTGATAACTATCTTATCAAAGTTACTAGCTTCTCGGTTTAAAATTTTTATTAGTTAAAATCTCAAGGTGTTTACATTGGAGAATGGAGACTAGTAGGCATGTATTTTAAAACGGAGGGAGTAATTATTTTACTTCACCATCCCAATTTTTTAAATTTATTTAATCCTTTTATAACCATTTTATTTTATTTGGTTAAATGTTTTTTTAAGTGCTTATTTTTAAAACGTTAAGGAACACAATTCACCCCTTCTTGCGAGTTTGAAGTCACTTGTTTAACGAGTGGTATCAGTGCTTGAACTTTTGTTTAAAGACTAATCGTATCAAGAGACAAGATAACTTCAAACAACGGTTCAATAAACATACTCCCATCTTTTAACGGTGAAGAACATGGTTATTGGGAAGAGAGAATGATAGATTTCATTGAAGGGTAGATTCTGAAATTTGGGATGTTGTAGAAAATGCCTCATTTATTTCCACTCATTTAGACAATAATGTAGCAAATGAATAAACCAAGATCTATTTAGACCAAAAATGAAAAAGAAAAGGTTCGATACAATTTGAAAGCCAAGAAGTTTACCACAACATCATTAAGCATTTATGAGTTCAATACAATTTCAAAATTTAGCTCCGCCTTTTGGCTTTATCAATGCTTAATGAAACTGTGATAGTGTTCTTAGTTTTTAAATTTTATTAGACCTTTTCTTTTTCATCTTTGCTTCAAAGAGATTTCGGTTTATTGACCACAGCATTATATTAAATATATGAGTGATAATAAATGGAACATTACTATAACATGCCAAATATCACAATTAAATCCCTCAATAAAAAAATTCATACTCTTCTTCCAATAATCATATCCTTCACAATTGAAAGATGGAGGTCTGTTGATGGAACGATTGTTTGAAAATATCTTGGCTCTTGAGATGGTTAGTTTATAAAAATGAGTTTACGCTCTGATGCCACTAGTTAAACATGTGATTTCAAACACACATGAAGAGATGTGAATTGTGATCTTTAAGAAGTTTAAAATAGAAGCACTTAACAGGGTTGATGATGATGATAGCTATGAATATTTACAAGAGATGAATTTTGTGCCTTATGAAACACTTCTTCACAATAACATGAATACCAGTGGTTTTGTAGTTCCCTTTGTCATGCAACAGGTTAGAGACACATGATCCTTTTTTCATTTTCTTTCAATTTCTTTTATTTTAGAGAGATTTTTATGATAATGAATTTGTGAATTTCTGGAGACGCTTCTAAACAAATTTTATGATAATGAATTTGTGAATTTTTCATCACCTCCAAGTTTCTCGTGCGTCTTACTTTCAGATTATAAAATCCAAAAAAAATGTGCAGGTAGGGAGTATCTTATGCTTTTTTAGAAATTAAATCTAAATAAGGCCACATTTGACATGCTGATATTGTGCATTTTGTCTCCTGACTAATGAGTGGTATAAATTTTGGCAGGAACCACTTGTGCTACAGTTCTTATCCGAGCAATATTTACGGAAAGATGCAAATCAGTAGCAGCTGGAATGAATGCAATGGATCTAAGGCGAGGTATAAATATGGATGTTGACGCTGTTATGACAAACTTGAAAAGCAGAGCACGAATGATTGACACTTCTGAAGAAATAGCTCAGGTATGTGTATCAAATTTTTAGAGCTAATAGGCATATTCCAAGAAAGTGGTGACAACCTCAAGGACTGCAGGACAGTAGTTTTTATGAGTTTTGTATTTTTAATTTATTGAAGTTTGTTTTCATGTTGTGGAAAGTTTTTGGATCATATCAAATTTTATGATATAAATTTGTGTTTGATTTTTGTGGGTGGATTTGACACAGCTCATGCTGCTGCTAGGTAAATCTTTGAACATATTTTCAATTTTTTTGTGTAATTGATATTTTTATTGTTGAGTTGATTCAAAATTTTGAATATCAGAGCCTATGATCGAACTACGATTAAATTCAGGGGAGTTGGTGCTGACATAAATTTCACTTTGATTGATTATGATGATGATTTTAAACAGGTTAGAGAATTTTCAAGTATACTTGATGAATGTGAAACTAGATGGATTATATTATGTAATTTTTCGAGGTTTTGTTACTTAGACGAAGAATTTATCGAAAGAGGAGTTTGTGCAAACACTTCGTCTACAGAGCAATGTTTTCTCAAGAGGGAGTTCGAAGTACAGGGGAGTAACACTGCACAGATGTGGCCGCTGGGAAGCTCGAATGGGTCAATTCCTTGGTAAAAAGTGAGAACCTATTTTTAATTTAACTTTAGTTATTTACTATGATTGTAACACCCCTACTAGAATTGCCTAGGATATCTAGCATCTGTGTTAAACTTGGCATTGGATACATTAAAATTACAATAATAAAAATACTTCGTTGAATAAGATATATAAATTATCGGCTTATACCTCTAAAAAAAATTACCACCGACGTGAACTTCATATGGTCCGACGACTTCTGCTTATTCATCACGAACCTTTCTAACGGCTAGTAACCTGAATATCTGAAATAGATAAAAGGATTGGGGTGAGACATATTGTCTCAGTGAGTTCCACCTATCCTAGGCTGTAGGCAATCTTAGGGAACCTATGATCGCCATCTGTTACTAAACTCAACCCATTTCGAATTTTTATGATTTCACTATGCATAACCAAGCGATTAGGGGATAACTAGAATCGCTGTCTGTCATACTCATAACTTTAATCATACACATAATCACCATAATCATAATAATAATCATAAACATATATCCAAAATATCTTATTCTGATATAACTTATACTTTGACATACTTATCTGAGTATGTCTTTGATTCTTTTATGATAGCAACTAGTTTCGGCTAACTAAGCCGTAAATACATAACTAAAATTCCTCATTTCCAACGATTGGTAAAATGCCCATGAAAAATTGTTTCGTAGCTAATTCATTCTACACATAACTTTCATGTTAATATGTGTATGCTATGTTAGTATTCATGTTGGAGGGCCTTAGAATTTTTCCTTGGTTCCATGATTGAAAATCTTACGTTTTTTTTTTCTTCAAATATTGACCTAATAATTCTTGACTAAAAATTTCATATCATTAATTATACATTTCAATAGGTGCGTATATACCACATTATCTCTTCGTTGTGGCGAACGGTAATTATTTCATTTTGTTACTATGAGCCGTACCTCATAGGCTACATTATCTCTTCGTTGTAGCAAACGGAGTTTTCACATTCGTTACTATGAGCCGTACCTCATAGGCTACATTATCTCTTCGTTGTAGCAAACGGAATTTTCACATTCGTTACTATGAGCCATACCTCATAGGCTACATTATCTCTTCGTTGTAGCAAACGGAGATTTTCTCAATTTTATTATTTATTTCTCTTTTTTTTTTTTTCTTTTTCTATGGGCATGTTACTCATTTCAATTTTTCTACTCATTTCCATTTTTCTACGATTTTCTATAATTCACTGTGAGCATTTTACTCACATGTTGCATTTCCAATCATTACTATAATTATATACATCAATTGGCTTGATAGAATTTCCCTCCAACATTTATACTAGCATATACATACTTATTAACAACATAAAAGAGATTTTCAAATAAACTAATAATGGTACCTAATTCAGAAATAATCATTCTGCTATCTCATATTTATTCTGTTTCAAATGTACCATTCATATGGCAAAATAGTCATGCTTCCACAAAAGACAAGAAATCATAAAAAAATGGTCTAAATATCCCAGTTATCTCAATAATCTAACAATTATAATCGATCCCAAAGGTGGGTTCTAAGCTAAAGGAACTCACCTTGGAATTAGTCCCGAAATTTGCAAGCAGCTTATCCACAATTTGCAGCTCCAAAACTCCATAATCCATTTTCCAAAATAGCTTATGTCTTGGCTTATAGGTCTTGCTCTTTCCGAAACAACTCAACTCATTTGTAACGTACTCTTACTTCATCTAGCAGCATACACGAGAATTTCCATTTCAGTCCTTGCACCAGAAGTACGCCGTTTGGCTATTTAAGCACTTCCAAAAAGCTTAATTAGCAGCTTATGGCTTCTATCAAATTAATTTCGACCCAGCCGTTAACAAAGATGTTCCAACATATATACTCAGCGCCATGAACCACTTATACAGCAGGTTAATCCACAACTTAGTCATTTAAGGCAAAATTCCCAAAACAGCTTAACTGACAGCTTATGACCTCTAAACAATTCAATTTCAACTCAAATTTTCCAGAAGCAACCCAAACATGTATACACAGCTCCTAAATCACTCGTATCGAAATTCTAACTTGTTTCACCCAATAATCACTTAAAATAGCTTAATGGGACAACTTATGGCTTTTAACTTCTAGCTTCATTCCAAACAGCAACAACAACAAAAATATTGCTATTACCAGCCCAACATAGAGAGTCATCACAGAAATCAAAGGTGATGACATGTTGTCATTACGTATTTTTTAGGACTTATTTTGACATTTTGATAGAGTTTTGAGGCAATATGAGGTAACCAGGGGTGTGAAAAGCAGAAATTCTGAAGTGCTGGAAATTGGAAATCGTGGCGCGATTTTGAGTGGCGTGGCGCGATTTTGTGACCAGAATGAAGGTTTGGTTCTGCCACTGAAATCGTGGTACGATTTCTGGTGGCGTGGCGCGATTTTGCTTGTGGCGTGGCGCGATTTCTACAACCGTGGCGCGATTTTGGGCGCAGTCAGACTTGCCTATTTAAGCTGAAATCAGTTCCAAACATAAGGGTTACGATTTTGGAGAGCTAAAGTGCGATTTTAACACCCAGAAGACTGCATAGGGGCGATTTCCATCATCTCTAAGCCAGTTCATGTATGTTTTAATTCTTCCATTGATTATGCTATTTGTAAACACCATTATGAGTAGCTAAATCTCTTAGAGATGGGATCCGAGATGAATCTATGTAAACCCTATTGATTTTATGTTGCTGTGATGAAACTCTATTTTACATTAATGATATTCTAGTCTTTATTCAATTTAATTGTTCTTAATGCTTTTCATATCTTGATCACATATGAACATGATTTCGTGAGAATGAATGACTATTGACCGTAGCTTTTAACTTAGACCTAATTAAGTTGTTCTAATAAACATGGTTAGTCTAGGAATGGATAATCGTTTATTAGTGATATAAGGTTAACGTGCTTAAACCTTCGAGAATTATTAGACCACCTAAGGAATTAGGGGCTGTAGTTTAAGAGGAGGGTCCTAACTCAAGGGATTGATTAGGACTAATTTGTTAACTATCGTAGGGCTAGCAAATCATTGATAGGAATAGAGTATAGTAACCAATTAGGGGAAACATAGAGGATTCGACGATCTAATCTCATCTCTCTCCATATTTTCATAACAAACTTTATCTCTTGTTATTTGTTTTAAAAACAAACCAAATCTTCTGCCTAGTGGCAAAACAAACATAATCTTTATACATCCTATTGCGTAACAAAGTTAACTTATTGCAATTAAAAACAATCCTTGTGGGAACGATATTTTTACTACTTCGATAGTTTTTGGTTCACTTGCCAAATTTCTATCAAGTTTTTGGCGCCGCTGCCGGGGATTGTTGATTTATTTCAATAAGGCAATTTTGTTATAATTTAGGATTTCTGTCATTTATATTTTTGTATATATATTTATAAAATAAAATAAAAATGATTTATGCTCTTCGTTTTCTTCTCATTGTACGGTGCTACTAAAAAGTTTATTCAAGTTTTACAGCTATGATAGACAGGTTGTACCTTCATGACACAAAAGAGATTTGTACGCTGCAATATGAAAAATATATGCTATCTATGAAGATAAAATGTGTGGACAGTCAAATCTCGATATTAAAAAAGAGATGTGGTCGTGATGAGGCGAATCAACCAAGTAGTAATTGTGAAGGGAAGAACGAGGTGATCAACATAGATTACAATACTCAACTTCAACATATTTTAGATGATTTCTTGATGTCAAATCAAGTTTCATTTGAGAAGTTTGATCTTCAGTGTGGTGATCTTGTTGAGAAAGCACATGAGTCTAAGAGGACATTGGTTCAGATGGAAATTGAGTGTCACAAGGTTGTGGCGAAGGAAAAACCTAAAGTGATGAATGTTGATATTTTCTCGAAGTCTGGACCAACGGAGGTTGAGGAAATCATTCGTGTGCAGATGGATGCACGTCCTTCTCTAAGGTGGGAGAGCTTAAATTCCAAAGGTTTCACTGTGGGTGCATGGGAGTATCTGATTCGTTGTGCCAAATTCATGGAATTCCTACCAAACAAGAGGAAGAAGAAGGATGATATATTCTTTCTATCATATTTGCCACCCTAATAGTGGTTGAAGAGTCAAGCTCAATGACGTAAAAGAAAGCGCTTGGTGGGAGGCAACCCATCCTTTTTATTATGTCTTTATTTTCCGTATTTTATTTCTATTGTGGAGTCAAACAATTTGTCTTTAATTTTCATTTTGGTTTAACTCAGTTGTATCCCCCTGTTATGTGATTGAATCTGAACTTGTTTATTATTGATGAATTTGCTTGATTATTGACTTTTTCCAGTTTAGTAACAATTTTGTGATCAAGCGGTATTCCAAAAGTTCATATGGAGGAGTGACTTGTGATTCAAGGCGAAGTGTGCGGCAGTAAAGATAGGTAGTCACAACTCCCAGAAATCTAAACTGTAAGGATTCATGGCCAAATTTTATTTTTCCAATTTTACTTATATAGAGTGTTCCATGTTGCTACATTTCTAGAACTTGCACTGTTTCTTTTCTATTGATTGATCATTGTCAAATATACACTGAGGCGAAAGTGCTTGGTCCTATGAGCCTTTGAAGCCTACCCTGATTATTGTTAAAATTCTCCTTTTCTTAGCCAATTTGAGCCGGTAGGTTTAGAACTTTTTGTTCGGTGACAAACTACATTACAAACTTAGAGACTTTTAGGATTTATCCCATATTGTTTTTCTGAGTTAGGCGTGCTAGAATGTTGCTAAAAATTAAGTTTGGGGTTGCTTTTGGAATTTGCAACCAATTAAGTTTGGGGTGGGGTAACTAGAGAACAAAGAACTTGAAAAAAAGGAAAAAGATGAAAATATATACACTAAAAATTGTGTATCAAAAAAAAAAGATGAGAAAAATAGAATGAAAAAGGGACAAGACATTGAAAATCCGAGTAAACTAAAAAAACTCGAATGTCCCAATAGTTAGAAATGTTCTCTAGCCCCGTCTTGAAAGGAATTGTGTTCATAGGTGAAAGATGATTGAATTATGTTTTAACTTGTGTAGGAGTGCCTAACTCGAATTTTGTGTAGCCTACTTATCTAAATATCATCCCACCTTCACCTAAGCCCCGTTATAACCCTAAAAGACCTCAAAGTGTGTATTGACAATTGATTTTGATTGATGATTAGAAACTTTTCAAGCCTATGGTAATATGTAGATTTGCATGTCGACTGTGTGTGAACCCTTTTCATATTGTTGAGTGGAGTTGTGTATGGTGGATGCGAACAAGTCAAACTAGCTCACTTTTAGCTAGTAAGGTGATGAACTTTTGGGTACTATCGCTTGATCAGGTAATTGTTATTTTATTGTCGACTGTCAATTTTACAAGTAAATTCCTTGAGGACAAGGAATGGTTCAAGTGTGGGGTTGTGATGACATGTTGTCATTACGTATTTTTTAGGACTTATTTTGACATTTTGATAGAGTTTTGAGGCAATATGAGGTAACCAGGGGTGTGAAAAGCAGAAATTCTGAAGTGCTGGAAATTGGAAATCGTGGCGCGATTTTGAGTGGCGTGGCGCGATTTTGTGACCAGAATGAAGGTTTGGTTCTGCCACTGAAATCGTGGTACGATTTCTGGTGGCGTGGCGCGATTTTGCTTGTGGCGTGGCGCGATTTCTACAACCGTGGCGCGATTTTGGGCGCAGTCAGACTTGCCTATTTAAGCTGAAATCAGTTCCAAACATAAGGGTTACGATTTTGGAGAGCTAAAGTGCGATTTTAACACCCAGAAGACTGCATAGGGGCGATTTCCATCATCTCTAAGCCAGTTCATGTATGTTTTAATTCTTCCATTGATTATGCTATTTGTAAACACCATTATGAGTAGCTAAATCTCTTAGAGATGGGATCCGAGATGAATCTATGTAAACCCTATTGATTTTATGTTGCTGTGATGAAACTCTATTTTACATTAATGATATTCTAGTCTTTATTCAATTTAATTGTTCTTAATGCTTTTCATATCTTGATCACATATGAACATGATTTCGTGAGAATGAATGACTATTGACCGTAGCTTTTAACTTAGACCTAATTAAGTTGTTCTAATAAACATGGTTAGTCTAGGA
Source organism: Medicago lupulina (assembly GCA_958299785.1). Taxonomy (NCBI): domain Eukaryota; kingdom Viridiplantae; phylum Streptophyta; class Magnoliopsida; order Fabales; family Fabaceae; genus Medicago; species Medicago lupulina. The sequence continues at coordinate 19,943,742 of OY283145.1, read as the reverse complement.
ATGGATAATCGTTTATTAGTGATATAAGGTTAACGTGCTTAAACCTTCGAGAATTATTAGACCACCTAAGGAATTAGGGGCTGTAGTTTAAGAGGAGGGTCCTAACTCAAGGGATTGATTAGGACTAATTTGTTAACTATCGTAGGGCTAGCAAATCATTGATAGGAATAGAGTATAGTAACCAATTAGGGGAAACATAGAGGATTCGACGATCTAATCTCATCTCTCTCCATATTTTCATAACAAACTTTATCTCTTGTTATTTGTTTTAAAAACAAACCAAATCTTCTGCCTAGTGGCAAAACAAACATAATCTTTATACATCCTATTGCGTAACAAAGTTAACTTATTGCAATTAAAAACAATCCTTGTGGGAACGATATTTTTACTACTTCGATAGTTTTTGGTTCACTTGCCAAATTTCTATCAAGTTTTTGGCGCCGCTGCCGGGGATTGTTGATTTATTTCAATAAGGCAATTTTGTTATAATTTAGGATTTCTGTCATTTATATTTTTGTATATATATTTATAAAATAAAATAAAAATGATTTATGCTCTTCGTTTTCTTCTCATTGTACGGTGCTACTAAAAAGTTTATTCAAGTTTTACAGCTATGATAGACAGGTTGTACCTTCATGACACAAAAGAGATTTGTACGCTGCAATATGAAAAATATATGCTATCTATGAAGATAAAATGTGTGGACAGTCAAATCTCGATATTAAAAAAGAGATGTGGTCGTGATGAGGCGAATCAACCAAGTAGTAATTGTGAAGGGAAGAACGAGGTGATCAACATAGATTACAATACTCAACTTCAACATATTTTAGATGATTTCTTGATGTCAAATCAAGTTTCATTTGAGAAGTTTGATCTTCAGTGTGGTGATCTTGTTGAGAAAGCACATGAGTCTAAGAGGACATTGGTTCAGATGGAAATTGAGTGTCACAAGGTTGTGGCGAAGGAAAAACCTAAAGTGATGAATGTTGATATTTTCTCGAAGTCTGGACCAACGGAGGTTGAGGAAATCATTCGTGTGCAGATGGATGCACGTCCTTCTCTAAGGTGGGAGAGCTTAAATTCCAAAGGTTTCACTGTGGGTGCATGGGAGTATCTGATTCGTTGTGCCAAATTCATGGAATTCCTACCAAACAAGAGGAAGAAGAAGGATGATATATTCTTTCTATCATATTTGCCACCCTAATAGTGGTTGAAGAGTCAAGCTCAATGACGTAAAAGAAAGCGCTTGGTGGGAGGCAACCCATCCTTTTTATTATGTCTTTATTTTCCGTATTTTATTTCTATTGTGGAGTCAAACAATTTGTCTTTAATTTTCATTTTGGTTTAACTCAGTTGTATCCCCCTGTTATGTGATTGAATCTGAACTTGTTTATTATTGATGAATTTGCTTGATTATTGACTTTTTCCAGTTTAGTAACAATTTTGTGATCAAGCGGTATTCCAAAAGTTCATATGGAGGAGTGACTTGTGATTCAAGGCGAAGTGTGCGGCAGTAAAGATAGGTAGTCACAACTCCCAGAAATCTAAACTGTAAGGATTCATGGCCAAATTTTATTTTTCCAATTTTACTTATATAGAGTGTTCCATGTTGCTACATTTCTAGAACTTGCACTGTTTCTTTTCTATTGATTGATCATTGTCAAATATACACTGAGGCGAAAGTGCTTGGTCCTATGAGCCTTTGAAGCCTACCCTGATTATTGTTAAAATTCTCCTTTTCTTAGCCAATTTGAGCCGGTAGGTTTAGAACTTTTTGTTCGGTGACAAACTACATTACAAACTTAGAGACTTTTAGGATTTATCCCATATTGTTTTTCTGAGTTAGGCGTGCTAGAATGTTGCTAAAAATTAAGTTTGGGGTTGCTTTTGGAATTTGCAACCAATTAAGTTTGGGGTGGGGTAACTAGAGAACAAAGAACTTGAAAAAAAGGAAAAAGATGAAAATATATACACTAAAAATTGTGTATCAAAAAAAAAAGATGAGAAAAATAGAATGAAAAAGGGACAAGACATTGAAAATCCGAGTAAACTAAAAAAACTCGAATGTCCCAATAGTTAGAAATGTTCTCTAGCCCCGTCTTGAAAGGAATTGTGTTCATAGGTGAAAGATGATTGAATTATGTTTTAACTTGTGTAGGAGTGCCTAACTCGAATTTTGTGTAGCCTACTTATCTAAATATCATCCCACCTTCACCTAAGCCCCGTTATAACCCTAAAAGACCTCAAAGTGTGTATTGACAATTGATTTTGATTGATGATTAGAAACTTTTCAAGCCTATGGTAATATGTAGATTTGCATGTCGACTGTGTGTGAACCCTTTTCATATTGTTGAGTGGAGTTGTGTATGGTGGATGCGAACAAGTCAAACTAGCTCACTTTTAGCTAGTAAGGTGATGAACTTTTGGGTACTATCGCTTGATCAGGTAATTGTTATTTTATTGTCGACTGTCAATTTTACAAGTAAATTCCTTGAGGACAAGGAATGGTTCAAGTGTGGGGTTGTGATGACATGTTGTCATTACGTATTTTTTAGGACTTATTTTGACATTTTGATAGAGTTTTGAGGCAATATGAGGTAACCAGGGGTGTGAAAAGCAGAAATTCTGAAGTGCTGGAAATTGGAAATCGTGGCGCGATTTTGAGTGGCGTGGCGCGATTTTGTGACCAGAATGAAGGTTTGGTTCTGCCACTGAAATCGTGGTACGATTTCTGGTGGCGTGGCGCGATTTTGCTTGTGGCGTGGCGCGATTTCTACAACCGTGGCGCGATTTTGGGCGCAGTCAGACTTGCCTATTTAAGCTGAAATCAGTTCCAAACATAAGGGTTACGATTTTGGAGAGCTAAAGTGCGATTTTAACACCCAGAAGACTGCATAGGGGCGATTTCCATCATCTCTAAGCCAGTTCATGTATGTTTTAATTCTTCCATTGATTATGCTATTTGTAAACACCATTATGAGTAGCTAAATCTCTTAGAGATGGGATCCGAGATGAATCTATGTAAACCCTATTGATTTTATGTTGCTGTGATGAAACTCTATTTTACATTAATGATATTCTAGTCTTTATTCAATTTAATTGTTCTTAATGCTTTTCATATCTTGATCACATATGAACATGATTTCGTGAGAATGAATGACTATTGACCGTAGCTTTTAACTTAGACCTAATTAAGTTGTTCTAATAAACATGGTTAGTCTAGGAATGGATAATCGTTTATTAGTGATATAAGGTTAACGTGCTTAAACCTTCGAGAATTATTAGACCACCTAAGGAATTAGGGGCTGTAGTTTAAGAGGAGGGTCCTAACTCAAGGGATTGATTAGGACTAATTTGTTAACTATCGTAGGGCTAGCAAATCATTGATAGGAATAGAGTATAGTAACCAATTAGGGGAAACATAGAGGATTCGACGATCTAATCTCATCTCTCTCCATATTTTCATAACAAACTTTATCTCTTGTTATTTGTTTTAAAAACAAACCAAATCTTCTGCCTAGTGGCAAAACAAACATAATCTTTATACATCCTATTGCGTAACAAAGTTAACTTATTGCAATTAAAAACAATCCTTGTGGGAACGATATTTTTACTACTTCGATAGTTTTTGGTTCACTTGCCAAATTTCTATCAAAAGGCAATAACTATTTATGCTTCTAATCATTCAACATAAACTATATCTCAAAATAATCACTTTTACCTCACTTTTGGCTTGATTTTGCAAGAATCCCCAAAGTGATGAATGGAGAGAAAGCTCGGCTGAGAGGAAAAAGAAGTAAGGAGAAGTAAATTCAAGCTTAAAATATGGTTCAATTCTCATGGAGTGACATTAGTAGCCTTGCAAATTGATTTGGTGAAAAATTTGAAGATTGAGATGGATTAATGGTGGAAAGAAGTGAGGGGCGAGTGAGAGTAGAGAGGAAGAGGGAAAAATCTGTAGAAAAGAGTGAAGGAAGAGTGTAGAGAATTTTGGATATTTTGTCTTATATACTCCATTTGGTAAAAATGACAATTTTGCCCTTTTCTACATTCTTCTTTAAACTAAATATCCGGTAAATGTCGTAAAAGTTTTAAGCGGCATATCTCATCCCTCGTAGTCTGTTAGAATAATATGATTTAGTACCATTTTGCCCTTCTCTTAAAAATTCCAAAGGATAAAATAACTGGTACTGATAACTGACGGAAATTTTTCGTGCAGGATATTACATTCTACCCCCCTTAAAGAAATTTCGTCCTCGAAATTGAGGGATTTAGTTGCTAATAGCGCTAATAATTCCTATATAGCTTTGGCTTTAGATTCCAACACGTATTTGTTACTGACTAATTCTTTCAGTCCAAATAGATTATCGGTTTCCTTTGCTACACAAGGTTCTGACAACATAACTATTAATACCAATTGGCTTGAGCCGACGAGTACATTAAATATATAAATCTTATCTGAAAAATGGTGCATTGACTGACGAGTACACAATACACGAGGTAGTACAACTGATGGCGTAATACATGACAATTATCTAAAGTCATCTGACTGCTTCACCTGTACTAAACTTTCAATATTCTTAAATCAATCATAATACACCTTTATCTTATCAAAATAAGCAAAACCTATAGTCATGGACCTCTTGAACTTATCTTTTCAAAATATACATTTCATTCTTGAACAATATTGTTCTGTCTGTTACTATAGGGAACATATTCTCAGCCTTTCTGATAATTCCATACCGTATATCACAGATGATTTATAGCTTATGTGACATCAGTCTCTCCTTTACATCCAAAAATATAGAGTTTAGATTTCCGAACTTCACGACTAAAATTGCATTCGAGCATTTGCATTAATATTCTGAGTAGTATCTCTTCCCTCAGATACTTGTTACTATACCTTATATTTCATGATAGTACTTCAAACCAAAATAAAATCTTCTATATACAACATTCGTATTTGTTGCCTCATACATGACTCTTTTTAAGCTAGACCGATACTTTTAATTCATTCTTCGAAATCATCGCATTGATTAACCATGTTACATACTATAGGCGATTCCAACATCTTTAAATTTAACTCGGTGGGAACATGTCTGCCATACTCTTACTACGTTCTCTTCGACTACTTGAACTTTTAATATCTATGAATTATGTGGTTTGGAAAATTCTTAGTTCGTCTCTTAAAATTTCCCATGAATATTTGTATTCTAAGGTCATAAACTTTTGCGCATTCCGTTACTTCTTTACCGATAAATTTTCCGTTGCGCCACTCTGATTTATCAACCCCCTTCGATCAAGCATATTAATCCGTCCATACTATAAATTTCACAATCTCAATACTACATATTATGAACAGAGAAGCTAACTTTACACTTCTTGCTTGTCATACCCTCATTTTGGACCTAAAAATACTCTTTCAAACTTCCGGCTATTTTCTAAATCCTTTCAAATTCACTGTGTTTACTGTGCTTCAACTGCATACATTACTGCTTCAGTCTTTTAAAATTTTGCATAAAATCATACAAAAGGGTATTTTGGTCATTTCCTACAAAGGAACCCATTTTCAGTCCCTGCAATTTGTCCCTGAGTCTTTTCAACTAGTTTGCATAAATCTTTAATCAAATTTGTACAAAATCATCTAGTTTGCATCTGAGTCAGTCTGAGTCGCTTTTTGCCCCAGGGGCATTTTAGTCTTTTCACATTATTCAAATTTTGGGCAGAGAGGTATTTTAAAATACCTCATTTTTGGTAGTTTGTTCATTTTAGTCCATTTTGTCGTTTTTAAATGTTTCACTTTACGTTGTTTTCAAATTTACACTTTTTAGCCAATTTTATTATTTTTACATTTTAGTCCAAATACTTTTAAAAATTGCAATTCAGTCCAAATATTTTGTTTTTTGCAAGTTTGTCCCAATTCTTTTAGGAAACAGTTTTTTTAATTCTCTTAAAAACAGTCCCATTTTTTTATTTTATTGCGAAGTGGTCCCGTATTTTACATATTTGCAGATTAGTCCTCAAGGTCAAAAATAAGCCAATTCAGTCCAAAAAGCCACGCGAGCAGGTCCAAGTCCACATGGCAGTCCCCAATTGGTCAAGAGCACACATGGCAGCTTATAAATAGCACACAGTGTCAGAGAATCAGATTCATCAGTGCCAACTCACAAACAGAATCAGAATTTTCTCTCTCATGTCAGTTAGATCAAAAACGATAACAGAATTCAGTTAGGAAGAAGAACTTCAAGCTCTCAGAGATTCAACAATGGTGAATCTTCATCATTGAGCCATTTCTCCCTGCAATTCCAACGCGAATTCACTGCTAGGGGCAGCAAACTCAAGCGTGATCACAGGATTGAAAATTGAGAAGAAGAGGGAAAGAAATTCAAGGTTCCGAACCGGTTCAGAGGAGAAAAGAAGAGAAAGCGCAGAACTGAATCAGAGAAGAAGAGGAAAGCTACTGGTTAACCTTGGAATTGAATCAGGAACTAACAGAACCGAAGAAAGCTCAAGGAATTCCAAAGATTCAGATCAAATCCCCAGGAAAACTGCAGGTAAACTTTCAATCCCAACATCTACATATCATAATCGCAATGACAAGGAGAAGCTGATATGAATCCTTGAATTTCAAACGGCTCCGATTCGTAAACTCACGAAACCCTAAAAATGGTGAAAGTTATGAACAAACCTTAAAGATTCAAGGCGAGTTTGAATCGTCAAGAATCTGAGAGGATTCATGGACGTTCGAACAAGCAAGACAAGAGGAGATGACGAATCGGAACCGTATACGAACATCAACAAGGATTCACGTCAAACTGGTAATTTCACGAAGCTTTTGTTTGATTTTTGTGATTAGAACAACGAAATGGGACGATTAGGCATGATTAGAGATGAATTTGAGCAAGTTTTGAGAGATTAGGGTTCGTGTTCTTTGTTCTTGAGGGAGTGAGAGAAAACGGCGAGGAAGAGAGAACGAGAGAGGGGAAAGAATGAAGCTGAACCGGGTTTTAACCCTTATATGCGAGTGTTTGAACCGGGTCGGGTTCAAACCGACCCATGTCTTGTGCCTTGGCCACCTTTAGATCTAGGTTTGAGTTAATCCGGATCAATCTAACGCCTCTGAGGCATCCAGTTTGATCCGGATCCGTGTGGGATGGATAACAGTCCGCTGGGTTTGGGCTTTGGGCCTTTTTCTTACGTTTTTTTGTTCTTGCTTGCTATGCACACCTCTGATCTTGCTACTTGAACCCATACGCATGTTAATTTTCTTGCAAAAATCCTGAAAAAATTACTATATGTTTCTTGATATATTTTCAACCGTTTTGTGGTAATTTCACACTTTAAAGTGGATAAGAAGCATGTGCGCTAATTTTTATTGGATTTACATGTTTTGATGCTTTCTTGCGAATTTTCTTGCGCCATTTTGGATCCAATTCTTGCTCTATGGCGTTGATGTTTGATATGTGATTTTTGTGATGTGTTCATCTCTGAATTCATGCTGTTTCTACATTCTTGCATGCCTAATTGTTAATTCCTTGGTTTTCAAACTCAATGGATCCTTTCTTGCTTTACAAATTAATTCCTAGTCCTCTAGTTCAAGTGCTCAATAATTTTACAAGTTGCTTGCAATCCACAATGCCACAATCTTGTTTGTTAATTTCTCTTTGCAAGATTAATTGAAAGCCTCTCTTTGGTCAAGTTTAGTTGTTAACTTTGAGATGTAATTTGTTGTTGAAATGTGTTGATTTTAGGGTTTAAGTGTGACTCATAATTTCTCTTTGATTCTTGAAATGTTTTCTTTGAAGAGGGGATGCTGTTTTGGGTGAAGGTTATAGGTTATGGGATTTAGTTTAGGTTTTAGGTCTTAGCGTAGTATCACTTGCATTATCTTTGGTGTTTGTTTCTTTTGCAATTTGCTTAATGTTTTTAGTTATGTTCACTTCATCTTTTTTCCATCGGTTTAGTGCTTTGTTAGTAAGTTTCATCTATTATGCATTACTACTCATGCTATTATCTCATTTCATTACTAACCATTTTGTTCCATGTCTTGTGCACATTGCAAGCATTGCCTCATTTTCGCCTTTCTTTCCTTTTAGTCACTTTATGCAATTTGCTATTAATTCATGTAATATTCTAGGCTTAGTTTATTTTCTTTAATTCCATGCAAGACTATAGAATGTAAAATAGGACCCGATGTAAAAGACTATGGACTATGATGATGTACACCGACACATGCACCGACACACGCACACACGTTGTATGTTCATCGCTAGGTGTATGTTTAGGATACGCGGTACTTAGAAAAATCAATCTTTTGAAAAACAAATAACTTCCATCACTTCAAATCTTTTTCAAACAAACCTCGGAGTCAAAACTCCGAAGGATTTTCCCTTTATTTTCTTAATCAAATCAAAAATACAATTAATTCCCAACTTTAACTGTTTTTTCATTAACAATTGAACCAACCAAATGCTTTCTTTTTCAATTCTAATGCCTATACGGCCTCCTTTCCCTTCTTCAAAACCTTTCTCAAAATTAAAAAAAACAAACAAAACTCACAAAGACATTTTGGAAGAGAACTACATGGAATTTTGATCCCTTAAAAGGGTATGTAGGCAAGAGACTCACATCTCTCCAAGTCCAATAAAATAAAATCCCATCTTCTCCCTCTCATTCTTAAAACCAATCATGCTTTCACAAATAACGATAAAAGCAACGCGTAAACGTAAAGCATAGAAAACGGTTCCTATAGGATACTATAGTCACCGCGGGTGCCTAACACCTTCCCGCGATGAAATCAGCCCCGAACTTAGGATTTCTGAGGTTTTCTCGATTTTACCTTCCCCAAAAAAAATAGAAACATCAATGATCGAAAGGTTCAGATCCAATTAATGGTTTGACACCCGAAAATCGCGATGACAGAAATGGCGACTTCACTGGGGACTTTTAGGGCTACACCTAGTTTTTCATGCTTTATATTTATGCTTTGCTGTTACATGAAAATTTTGCTTGTGTACGTGTGGGGTGAGAACATCAAAAGCCCTATACCCGGGCTGAGTGAACTTAAGATTAGGAAGAGATATAATCGACAATCCATTCCGGGGGTTGCCTCGTGCATTGGATTACGCGATCAATCTCACGTAGCTGAGGCATTTTGGAGGTGATGTTGTCGGCGTGTGTTGTCATGCTTAGGCACTTTACTTCCAATTGACCGATGAAGGCTATGAACCGTAGTTACCAAGCCCATCCTTGGCCTTTTTTAGGACGTAGTGCGGTGGCTAAACCGAGCGTTGTCTCGAAATTTAGTCGTCACGCGATACTACACCCAAACTAAACCTTCTTACGGATAATCATGGACAAGCGTCGCCTTGTACTACCATGATGTACGCAAGAGAGGTTGTGGTTTGGGAACTTTATAGAACCTTGGTCACTACTATCAAAGCCTTAGTTTCACCGGACACCGTGTCCACTTGTTACTTTAGCCCACCGTGCTTTCTTTGTTAAACAAAACCATGCATACATGCATTCATGCATAAACCTTTTTACATGCATTTATCAAAGGGTATAGACAAACTAAAATTCTTTGCAAATATAACCAGGCATGAAGAAAACTAAGTCTTACAAGCTCAAGGAAGTCGATCCCACTTCCTTTCGCTTAGCATTTCAAAACGATTTGTCTTGACAGCTTTCTAATTCCATCATCTTGCTAAATGTTTGCAAAAGAATTCTAATTTGTCTAAAAAACCCTTTGGTAATAAAAGAGTCATTTTTTGCATCTGCATCTGCATATCATGCATCATATGCATCATTCAAAAACAACACAACAAAACTTCCAAGCGCTCATTGTCTCCTGGTTCTTTTGCCGCAGTTTGAAAAATGGCTCGTGCTCAGTGGGTCTAGGCCCGTGTTTTGTTGTACCAGGAGGCATTGCAAAGAACTGGAACGTTATCAACCTCCCTGTGTTTGTGCATGATTCTAAGTAATATGTCTTGCTGTTTAGGCTTTATTTTCAAAATAACAATCCTTCCGTCTTGCCCGAGGCGGAAGTGACCTTTTTTGTAAAGGGCATGTTTGTTCCGACATCACCATTATCAATAAAAAAAACGTCGTTTCTTTCACGACTCTTTTTCTTTCTTTAATGTTTTTCCCTTGGAAATAATGGTAATGCCAGAAAAAACCAAAACATCTGTATTTTCTTATTAATTTCAAAGATCTGCATGAAAACTGTTTTCTAAAAATCATCCAATCATGTCACGCAGATCGAACCAAAATGAACCCGTTGAACACAGTGACTCTATGTTTCTCCAAACTGTTGAATCCCCGGTATTCGAGACCGAAGACGAGGATAGTGATGACATACCAGATGAGATTGCCCGATTGCTTGAGCAAGAAGAGAAAACCATTCGGCCTCATCAGGAGGAGATCGAGCTAATCAACTTGGGTACTGAAGATAACAAAAGAGAGATCAAAGTCGGTGCTGCATTGGAGGAAGGGGTCAAGAAAAGGATCTTCCAGCTTCTCCGGGAGTACTCGGACATTTTTGCATGGTCGTATGAAGACATGCCAGGCTTGGATCCTCAAATTGTGGAACATCGGATACCGACAAAGCCAGACTGTCCTCCTGTCAGGCAAAAGTTGAGACGGACTCGGCCGGACATGGCCCTGAAGATCAAAGCGGAAGTGCAGAAACAGATTGATGCGGACTTTCTCATGACAGTTGAATATCCTGAATGGGTTGCTAACGTCGTACCAGTGCCGAAGAAAGATGGTAAGGTCCGAATGTGTGTTGACTACAGAGATTTGAACAGAGCAAGCTTGAAGGACAATTTCCCACTGCCTCACATCGACGTGCTTGTTGACAATACTGCCCAGTGCAAGGTGTTCTCCTTCATGGACGGTTTTTCTGGCTACAACCAAATCAAAATGTCGCCCAAGGACAGGGAGAAGACGTCGTTCATCACTCCATGGGGAACGTTCTGCTGCAAAGCAATGCCGTTCGGTCTAATAAATGCTGGTGCTACCTACCAAAGGGGGATGACCACTTTGTTTCATGACATGATTCACAAGGAGGTTGAGGTGTATGTAGATGACATGATTGTCAAGTCGAGCGATGAAGAACAACACGTGGAGTATTTGGCAAAGATGTTTGAAAGGTTGAGGAAATACAAGCTTCGACTGAACCCAAACAAGTGTACATTCGGTGTTAGGTCTGGGAAGTTGCTAGGCTTCATTGTCAGCCAGAAAGGCATTGAAGTAGACCCAGACAAAGTCCGGGCCATCCGCGAGATGCCGGCCCCGCAAACTGAGAAGCAGGTCAGAGGGTTCCTCGGGCGTTTGAACTACATCTCCAGATTTATATCCCACATGACTGCGACTTGCGGGCCGATTTTCAAGTTGCTCAGGAAGAATCAACCTGTGGTATGGAATGATGAGTGCCAAGAAGCTTTCGACAACATCAAAAGTTATTTGCTAGAACCGCCTATCCTCGTTCCGCCGGTGGAAGGAAGGCCTTTGATTATGTATCTGTCAGTGTTGGATGAGTCCATGGGATGTGTGCTCGGTCAGCAAGATGAAACTGGAAAGAAAGAGCATGCAATCTACTATTTGAGCAAGAAGTTCACCGATTGTGAGACTCGGTATACAATGCTCGAGAAAACCTGTTGTGCCTTGGCTTGGGCTGCCAAACGCCTGCGTCATTATTTGATAAATCACACCACCTGGTTGATATCCCGGATGGATCCAATCAAGTACATATTTGAGAAACCGGCTGTCACTGGAAAAATCGCACGTTGGCAAATGTTACTGTCAGAATATGATATCGTGTTTAAAGCTCAGAAAGCCATTAGAGGGAGTATCCTGGCTGACCATCTCGCTTGCCAACCGCTTGATGATTACCAACCGTTGAAGTTCGATTTCCCTGACGAGGAGGTCATGTTTTTAAAATCAAGAGACTGTGAAGAACCACCGATCGGTGAAGGTCCAGACCCTGATAGCAAGTGGGGATTGGTCTTTGATGGTGCTGTTAATGCCTATGGCCGAGGAATTGGCGCAGTAATTGTGGCTCCGCAGGGGCATCACATCCCTTTCACAGCCCGGATTGTGTTTGAGTGCACCAACAATGTGGCCGAGTACGAAGCGTGCATTTTGGGAATTGAAGAAGCCATCGATATGAGAATCAAGCACTTGGACATCTATGGAGATTCTGCACTAGTCATCAACCAGGTAAAGGGAGAATGGGAAACCCATCATGCTAATCTGATCCCTTACCGTGACTATGTGAGGCGTCTGTTGACGTATTTTACAAAGGTCGAGTTGCACCATATCCCCCGAGAGGAGAACCAGATGGCCGATGCTCTTGCTACCTTATCTTCTATGCTTCGAGTGAACCATTGGAATCATGTGCCGATGATTAAAGTACAGCGCCTAGACCGGCCCGCTCATGTGTTTACTATCAGTGATGCAGCTGTACAGACAGGTTCAGACGGAGTCAACGTCAAACCCTGGTATTATGATATCAAACAATTTTTGCAAAGCCGTGAGTATCCGCCAGGTGCTTCCAACAAAGACAAGAAGACATTGCGCAGGTTGGCTAGTAAATTCCTGCTGGATGGTGATGTCCTGTACAAAAGGAATTTCGATATGGTGTTGTTAAGATGCGTTGATGAATGTGAAGCAGAACAGCTAATGCACGATGTGCACGACGGCGCCTTTGGGACCCACGCATCGGGGCATGTTATGTCTAGAAAGCTGTTGAGAGCTGGTTACTACTGGATGACCATGGAGCGTGATTGCTATCGATACGCCAGGAAGTGCCACAAATGTCAAGTATATGCTGACAAGATCCATGTGCCTCCGCACGCTCTCAATGTTATGTCTTCTCCGTGGCCTTTCTCTATGTGGGGCATTGATATGATCGGGAGAATTGAGCCGAAAGCTTCAAACGGTCATCGTTTCATTCTGGTAGCAATCGATTATTTCACCAAATGGGTCGAAGCTGCATCCTATGCCAACGTGACTAAGCAAGTGGTAGTCAAATTCATCAAGAACAATATCATCTGTCGGTATGGTGTCCCTAGCAAGATCATCACTGACAATGGTACCAACCTGAACAACGACATGGTGCAGGCCTTATGCGAGAAATTCAAGATTGAACACCACAACTCCTCTCCTTACAGACCTCAGATGAATGGTGCAGTTGAGGCTGCTAATAAGAACATCAAGAAGATTGTGCAGAAGATGGTAACAACATACAAAGACTGGCATGAGATGTTGCCCTATGCTCTACACGGCTACCGCACTACAGTTCGTAGTTCAACCGGGGCAACGCCTTTTTCTCTTGTATACGGCATGGAAGCAGTCCTCCCATTGGAAGTGGAGATTCCATCTCTCCGTGTGATTATGGAAGCCAAGTTGTCTGAGGCTGAATGGTGCCAAAGTCGGTACGACCAGTTGAATTTGATTGAGGAAAGACGACTGGATGCTTTGGCTCACGGTCGGATGTATCAAACAAGAATGAAAACTGCTTTTGACAAGAAAGTCCGTCCTCGGGTGTTCAAGGAAGGTGAACTCGTGTTGAAAAGAAGAATGAGTCAGCTACCCGACCCAAGGGGCAAGTGGACGCCTAACTATGAGGGACCTTATGTTGTCAAGAAGGCTTTCTCTGGCGGTGCTTTGATTCTCACTCACATGGATGGTGTAGAACTTCCGAATCCTGTGAATGCCGATATAGTCAAAAAATACTTTGTCTAGATATGAAAAGAACAGCGTGGTAGGTCGAAAACCCGAAAGGGCGGCCTAGGCAAAAATGCGCTTCCCGGTGGATCGAAAACCCGAAAGGGCGGTCCAGGCAAAATAAGGGACAAGAAACAAAAATGTAAAAGCTCGCTGAGATTACATGTAACTCAGGCAAAAATGAGCGTCTCGATGAGCCGAAAACCCGAAAGGGCGGTTCATGCAAAAATGAGATTGAAATAAAAGACAATTGACTATATCTGGCAAATTACCATTCCCCTTGGGATCCTCGCAATCAATGTTTGGCTGTTCTCATCCGAGGTTCCAACGCCTGTGGATCCAAGAGTTTCAGATATCATAGCAGTTACTGTGTTCAATGTACCACCAACCAATAAAATTACCATTTTCCAAGATTTGTAAGTCCGTGGAGTCACGCTTTTGGCCGACTACCACCCTTATACATCAATTTGAGCCTATGCTTTTGTTTGGCACTCATTTTCCGTTCTATTTTCAAAGCTCTATACAAAAAGATTTCTTCTATGTTGATAATGATGCGTGTTTGGAATAAACATTATGAAAATTGAAATTTTTGAGTATTTTGAAAACAAGTCTGAACAGCTAGGTACATTCAAATGAACATGCATGAACAAATCTACATTGATATCAATTCCAATTCAAGTTACTAGCAGCCTTCCCCCAGTGACGGTCTGTGGTCAATGGCAAGAATGAAAAGCATGAAAAAATGAATATGCTCGCTAAGTCGAAAACCCGAAAGGGCGGCTTAGGCAAAAAAATGAGCACCCCGATGGATTGACAACCTTCAAAGGCAATTCAGGCAAAAACAGGGGCATGTGAAAAAAAAACTATTCCCCGGTGGATCGAAAACCCGAAAGGGCGATCCAGGCAAAAATGGGATGAAAAAGAAAAATGAAAGGAAAAATGAAAGAAAAATAAACATGCCAAAAGCATTGACCACAGATGCGATGTCTGAAGCACTTACGTGACTGTTCCAACAAGCAGCAACACCATTCAGACTGTTTTTTTTTTTACAATTTTGCAGCTTCATACCTTCAAGTGTTGGTCTCGGTGTATGTTCAAACGACGGCATCTCCAGAAGAGGAACTTTTGCAAATATATGTCCGAGCGCGAGCCATTACGTGCCCATTATTCCAATGTTTTGTCCGTCTCTGCGAAATTCTGTCTACAAATTGCCAATCATCATGCATGTCCAAGCATTCATGCATGCATAATCATGCATCCTACATGTTCATGCATTTGATAAAACTGTTATGCTATTCATACGCATCTGCATTCTCAATTCCCATGTTAAATTTCAATCAAGATCAATCATGTCAACTTCAATTTCCTTTGTCAACAACAAATGTCTATTGTCATGTCAATTTCAAAGTTCAACAGTCTTGTCAACATTCCTGTCAAATTCAAGCTCCTGCAGTTATGTCAATCAAATTCGATTCCTTTTCAAATGCGATTTATTTCTGTTAACGGCCAAGCGGCTAGTTCGCACCCAAGAACAGCTTGTGCCTATCAATTTGCTTCTGTTATCGGTCAAGCGGCTAGTTCACATCCAAGAACAGCTTGTACCTATCCTTTTGGTATCCGCCGAGCGACCAGTTCAGATCCAAGAACAGCTCGTGCTTTCTATTTTATTTTCTGTCAGCCAAGTAACCAGTTCGTGTCCAAGAACGGCTTGTGCTTCCTTTTGTTTTCTGTCAGCCAAGTAACCAGTTCGTGTCCAAGAACAGCTTGTGCTTTCTATGTTTTCTTTCAGCCAAGTAACCAGCTCAAATACAAGAGCAGCTTGCGCCCTTTGTTGTCAATATTCCCGGTCAAGTGGCTAGTTCGCATCCAAGAACAGCTTGTACCTGTCAATTTGCTCTCGAGTCTCCCCAGTGAGTCTTGTCTTTTGTTATTTTGTTAATGTCAATCAGTCCCGCAATGGATACGACATATTCCTTTCTGCTATTCTGTTAATGTCAATCAGTCCCGCAATGGATACGACATGCTCTGTTGTTTGCTATTCTGTCAATGTCTACCAATCCCGCAATGGATACGACATATTTTGTTAAATTCAATTCTCAGTTTGTCTTGCATTCATAACACAAATGTTGCATGGCATACATAACATTTACAAATGTATTTTTACGCCCAAAATCAGTACAAATGTCGATATTTAAGTATCTTCGTCGCGTCAAGCCAAAGACTCCGTCTCTTGACTCTCCAAACGAAGAAACTTAAATAGGGGCAGCTGTCATACCCTCATTTTGGACCTAAAAATACTCTTTCAAACTTCCGGCTATTTTCTAAATCCTTTCAAATTCACTGTGTTTACTGTGCTTCAACTGCATACATTACTGCTTCAGTCTTTTAAAATTTTGCATAAAATCATACAAAAGGGTATTTTGGTCATTTCCTACAAAGGAACCCATTTTCAGTCCCTGCAATTTGTCCCTGAGTCTTTTCAACTAGTTTGCATAAATCTTTAATCAAATTTGTACAAAATCATCTAGTTTGCATCTGAGTCAGTCTGAGTCGCTTTTTGCCCCAGGGGCATTTTAGTCTTTTCACATTATTCAAATTTTGGGCAGAGAGGTATTTTAAAATACCTCATTTTTGGTAGTTTGTTCATTTTAGTCCATTTTGTCGTTTTTAAATGTTTCACTTTACGTTGTTTTCAAATTTACACTTTTTAGCCAATTTTATTATTTTTACATTTTAGTCCAAATACTTTTAAAAATTGCAATTCAGTCCAAATATTTTGTTTTTTGCAAGTTTGTCCCAATTCTTTTAGGAAACAGTTTTTTTAATTCTCTTAAAAACAGTCCCATTTTTTTTATTTTATTGCGAAGTGGTCCCGTATTTTACATATTTGCAGATTAGTCCTCAAGGTCAAAAATAAGCCAATTCAGTCCAAAAAGCCACGCGAGCAGGTCCAAGTCCACATGGCAGTCCCCAATTGGTCAAGAGCACACATGGCAGCTTATAAATAGCACACAGTGTCAGAGAATCAGATTCATCAGTGCCAACTCACAAACAGAATCAGAATTTTCTCTCTCATGTCAGTTAGATCAAAAACGATAACAGAATTCAGTTAGGAAGAAGAACTTCAAGCTCTCAGAGATTCAACAATGGTGAATCTTCATCATTGAGCCATTTCTCCCTGCAATTCCAACGCGAATTCACTGCTAGGGGCAGCAAACTCAAGCGTGATCACAGGATTGAAAATTGAGAAGAAGAGGGAAAGAAATTCAAGGTTCCGAACCGGTTCAGAGGAGAAAAGAAGAGAAAGCGCAGAACTGAATCAGAGAAGAAGAGGAAAGCTACTGGTTAACCTTGGAATTGAATCAGGAACTAACAGAACCGAAGAAAGCTCAAGGAATTCCAAAGATTCAGATCAAATCCCCAGGAAAACTGCAGGTAAACTTTCAATCCCAACATCTACATATCATAATCGCAATGACAAGGAGAAGCTGATATGAATCCTTGAATTTCAAACGGCTCCGATTCGTAAACTCACGAAACCCTAAAAATGGTGAAAGTTATGAACAAACCTTAAAGATTCAAGGCGAGTTTGAATCGTCAAGAATCTGAGAGGATTCATGGACGTTCGAACAAGCAAGACAAGAGGAGATGACGAATCGGAACCGTATACGAACATCAACAAGGATTCACGTCAAACTGGTAATTTCACGAAGCTTTTGTTTGATTTTTGTGATTAGAACAACGAAATGGGACGATTAGGCATGATTAGAGATGAATTTGAGCAAGTTTTGAGAGATTAGGGTTCGTGTTCTTTGTTCTTGAGGGAGTGAGAGAAAACGGCGAGGAAGAGAGAACGAGAGAGGGGAAAGAATGAAGCTGAACCGGGTTTTAACCCTTATATGCGAGTGTTTGAACCGGGTCGGGTTCAAACCGACCCATGTCTTGTGCCTTGGCCACCTTTAGATCTAGGTTTGAGTTAATCCGGATCAATCTAACGCCTCTGAGGCATCCAGTTTGATCCGGATCCGTGTGGGATGGATAACAGTCCGCTGGGTTTGGGCTTTGGGCCTTTTTCTTACGTTTTTTTGTTCTTGCTTGCTATGCACACCTCTGATCTTGCTACTTGAACCCATACGCATGTTAATTTTCTTGCAAAAATCCTGAAAAAATTACTATATGTTTCTTGATATATTTTCAACCGTTTTGTGGTAATTTCACACTTTAAAGTGGATAAGAAGCATGTGCGCTAATTTTTATTGGATTTACATGTTTTGATGCTTTCTTGCGAATTTTCTTGCACCATTTTGGATCCAATTCTTGCTCTATGGCGTTGATGTTTGATATGTGATTTTTGTGATGTGTTCATCTCTGAATTCATGCTGTTTCTACATTCTTGCATGCCTAATTGTTAATTCCTTGGTTTTCAAACTCAATGGATCCTTTCTTGCTTTACAAATTAATTCCTAGTCCTCTAGTTCAAGTGCTCAATAATTTTACAAGTTGCTTGCAATCCACAATGCCACAATCTTGTTTGTTAATTTCTCTTTGCAAGATTAATTGAAAGCCTCTCTTTGGTCAAGTTTAGTTGTTAACTTTGAGATGTAATTTGTTGTTGAAATGTGTTGATTTTAGGGTTTAAGTGTGACTCATAATTTCTCTTTGATTCTTGAAATGTTTTCTTTGAAGAGGGGATGCTGTTTTGGGTGAAGGTTATAGGTTATGGGATTTAGTTTAGGTTTTAGGTCTTAGCGTAGTATCACTTGCATTATCTTTGGTGTTTGTTTCTTTTGCAATTTGCTTAATGTTTTTAGTTATGTTCACTTCATCTTTTTTCCATCGGTTTAGTGCTTTGTTAGTAAGTTTCATCTATTATGCATTACTACTCATGCTATTATCTCATTTCATTACTAACCATTTTGTTCCATGTCTTGTGCACATTGCAAGCATTGCCTCATTTTCGCCTTTCTTTCCTTTTAGTCACTTTATGCAATTTGCTATTAATTCATGTAATATTCTAGGCTTAGTTTATTTTCTTTAATTCCATGCAAGACTATAGAATGTAAAATAGGACCCGATGTAAAAGACTATGGACTATGATGATGTACACCGACACATGCACCGACACACGCACACACGTTGTATGTTCATCGCTAGGTGTATGTTTAGGATACGCGGTACTTAGAAAAATCAATCTTTTGAAAAACAAATAACTTCCATCACTTCAAATCTTTTTCAAACAAACCTCGGAGTCAAAACTCCGAAGGATTTTCCCTTTATTTTCTTAATCAAATCAAAAATACAATTAATTCCCAACTTTAACTGTTTTTTCATTAACAATTGAACCAACCAAATGCTTTCTTTTTCAATTCTAATGCCTATACGGCCTCCTTTCCCTTCTTCAAAACCTTTCTCAAAATTAAAAAAAACAAACAAAACTCACAAAGACATTTTGGAAGAGAACTACATGGAATTTTGATCCCTTAAAAGGGTATGTAGGCAAGAGACTCACATCCCTCCAAGTCCAATAAAATAAAATCCCATCTTCTCCCTCTCATTCTTAAAACCAATCATGCTTTCACAAATAACGATAAAAGCAACGCGTAAACGTAAAGCATAGAAAACGGTTCCTATAGGATACTATAGTCACCGCGGGTGCCTAACACCTTCCCGCGATGAAATCAGCCCCGAACTTAGGATTTCTGAGGTTTTCTCGATTTTACCTTCCCCAAAAAAAATAGAAACATCAATGATCGAAAGGTTCAGATCCAATTAATGGTTTGACACCCGAAAATCGCGATGACATTGCTGCTTCAAGCACTAACTTTCCAGATACTGCATTTTCCCTTAAGCATATACTACTACTTGTTCCCGCAAGGTGTTCTTTGAATGATTCCCACATTTACATACTAAGATATACTTAGAAAGTTTAAGGCTTACTTCCATCTATTCCATTTCTTGTCGTAGTGGTAATTACACTTACAATCTCCTCCGAGATAGCTTCGACTCCCAAAATTCATTCTAGTCTACAAAGTCATTCTTTTGGCTTTTTGGAACAATTGCATAGGGAAAATCATCAAAGAGCTCAACATCATTTTGCATTAACTATACTTTGCATTAACACATCCTTGTCCTTGATTTTCTGTTGAAAGAGCTCAACATCATTTGTCCGTTAGTTCACCGAACTCCGGGAGTTTATCATTAATCTTTGTTTTCAGTTTCGATCGAAAAAATTTACATCTTCTATTTGGCCATCATTAGGATCACTTTTCCATTCACTGTTAAACTGGAGTTTTTAATAACCCAACGACAATTTAATAAATCTTGATAGATACGGGGGGCTGATTCAATTTCCTTAGTGGACAACTCCCGTTTACTTAACTTCTCTGCAATTCTTTGCCAATAAAAATACACCTGAAAAAGATACTTTGACTCGTAAAGATCTTTCTACTACTATTTATTCATCCTTCTTGATTTTTTTTCTACATAGCATCTTCACTTCCTGATTCATAAATCTGACACTTAAGATTAATAAAGCTAGCACTTAAGATTCAGAAGATCCGACTAAACTGACATAATTTATCTGGCTTACGTTGTCCATTCAATGCTCGCATTGAGGGGATTTCTTTGTCTGCTCGAAAATAATTTACTTATTCCTTAATTAGTTCGCTTAACAACTCAAACATCAAAATTCAGCTCGTTCCGGGCATCTGAGTCATTCACTTCTTACGCACTTTACATCCACTGAGAGTTTATGAATTCCATTTTTCGGCGGATAATTTTATCATATCAAGTTCCTAGTTACGCAGTCCTAGTTACGCCTTTAGAAATACTTCTTTCTTCTATACCTTACTTTTGCTTCTTATATTGCGGCTCATGTCAAAGTTGCAATCATCCCTTAATCGCCTTGGATCTCTTACTTCTCTGGTATCCACATAAAAAGTGTTGTTCAACAATATCGGAGTATTCTGTCTTAATCTTAACATATCCCTTATGTCCTTGAAGAATCTTAAGCTTCACAGTTTCCAGCCACCATTGGCGTCAAATACTTCCTTAACAAGCTTCATTACAAAACCTGACACCCTGACTTTCCTTCTTCGGACGCTTCATTCCACCTAGGTCCTATTCAGCTCTCAGACATTTGTTCTAACTATCATATACTAGTCTGAGTTGATCAGGCTCAGCTAGACATGACATTCAGAATAAATATCCGGAACTCAATAGTCCCACTGCATTTTATTGAATTCTAATGACCCAAGGCACGATCTGAATCGACCTGCTCTGATACCAAATTGTAACACCCCTACTAGAATTGCCTAGGATATCTAGCATGTGTGTTAAACTTGGCATTGGATACATTAAAATTACAATAATAAAAATACTTCGTTGAATAAGATATATAAATTATCGGCTTATACCTCTAAAAAACATTACCACCGACGTGAACTTCATATGGTCCGACGACTTCTGCTTATTCATCACGAACCTTTCTAACGGCTAGTAACCTGAATATCTGAAATAGATAAAAGGATTGGGGTGAGACATATTGTCTCAGTGAGTTCCACCTATCCTAGGCTGTAGGCAATCTTAGGGAACCTATGATCGCCATCTGTTACTAAACTCAACCCATTTCGAATTTTTATGATTTCACTATGCATAACCAAGCGATTAGGGGATAACTAGAATCGCTGTCTGTCATACTCATAACTTTAATCATACACATAATCACCATAATCATAATAATAATCATAAACATATATCCAAAATATCTTATTCTGATATAACTTATACTTTGACATACTTATCTGAGTATGTCTTTGATTCTTTTATGATAGCAACTAGTTTCGGCTAACTAAGCCGTAAATACATAACTAAAATTCCTCATTTCCAACGATTGGTAAAATGCCCATGAAAAATTGTTTCGTAGCTAATTCATTCTACACATAACTTTCATGTTAATATGTGTATGCTATGTTAGTATTCATGTTGGAGGGCCTTAGAATTTTTCCTTGGTTCCATGATTGAAAATCTTACGTTTTTTTTTTCTTCAAATATTGACCTAATAATTCTTGACTAAAAATTTCATATCATTAATTATACATTTCAATAGGTGCGTATATACCACATTATCTCTTCGTTGTGGCGAACGGTAATTATTTCATTTTGTTACTATGAGCCGTACCTCATAGGCTACATTATCTCTTCGTTGTAGCAAACGGAGTTTTCACATTCGTTACTATGAGCCGTACCTCATAGGCTACATTATCTCTTCGTTGTAGCAAACGGAATTTTCACATTCGTTACTATGAGCCGTACCTCATAGGCTACATTATCTCTTCGTTGTAGCAAACGGAGATTTTCTCAATTTTATTATTTATTTCTCTTTTTTTTTTTTTCTTTTTCTATGGGCATGTTACTCATTTCAATTTTTCTACTCATTTCCATTTTTCTACGATTTTCTATAATTCACTGTGAGCATTTTACTCACATGTTGCATTTCCAATCATTACTATAATTATATACATCAATTGGCTTGATAGAATTTCCCTCCAACATTTATACTAGCATATACATACTTATTAACAACATAAAAGAGATTTTCAAATAAACTAATAATGGTACCTAATTCAGAAATAATCATTCTGCTATCTCATATTTATTCTGTTTCAAATGTACCATTCATATGGCAAAATAGTCATGCTTCCACAAAAGACAAGAAATCATAAAAAAATGGTCTAAATATCCCAGTTATCTCAATAATCTAACAATTATAATCGATCCCAAAGGTGGGTTCTAAGCTAAAGGAACTCACCTTGGAATTAGTCCCGAAATTTGCAAGCAGCTTATCCACAATTTGCAGCTCCAAAACTCCATAATCCATTTTCCAAAATAGCTTATGTCTTGGCTTATAGGTCTTGCTCTTTCCGAAACAACTCAACTCATTTGTAACGTACTCTTACTTCATCTAGCAGCATACACGAGAATTTCCATTTCAGTCCTTGCACCAGAAGTACGCCGTTTGGCTATTTAAGCACTTCCAAAAAGCTTAATTAGCAGCTTATGGCTTCTATCAAATTAATTTCGACCCAGCCATTAACAAAGATGTTCCAACATATATACTCAGCGCCATGAACCACTTATACAGCAGGTTAATCCACAACTTAGTCATTTAAGGCAAAATTCCCAAAACAGCTTAACTGACAGCTTATGACCTCTAAACAATTCAATTTCAACTCAAATTTTCCAGAAGCAACCCAAACATGTATACACAGCTCCTAAATCACTCGTATCGAAATTCTAACTTGTTTCACCCAATAATCACTTAAAATAGCTTAATGGGACAACTTATGGCTTTTAACTTCTAGCTTCATTCCAAACAGCAACAACAACAAAAATATTGCTATTACCAGCCCAACATAGAGAGTCATCACAGAAATCAAAGGCAATAACTATTTATGCTTCTAATCATTCAACATAAACTATATCTCAAAATAATCACTTTTACCTCACTTTTGGCTTGATTTTGCAAGAATCCCCAAAGTGATGAATGGAGAGAAAGCTCGGCTGAGAGGAAAAAGAAGTAAGGAGAAGTAAATTCAAGCTTAAAATATGGTTCAATTCTCATGGAGTGACATTAGTAGCCTTGCAAATTGATTTGGTGAAAAATTTGAAGATTGAGATGGATTAATGGTGGAAAGAAGTGAGGGGCGAGTGAGAGTAGAGAGGAAGAGGGAAAAATCTGTAGAAAAGAGTGAAGGAAGAGTGTAGAGAATTTTGGATATTTTGTCTTATATACTCCATTTGGTAAAAATGACAATTTTGCCCTTTTCTACATTCTTCTTTAAACTAAATATCCGGTAAATGTCGTAAAAGTTTTAAGCGGCATATCTCATCCCTCGTAGTCTGTTAGAATAATATGATTTAGTACCATTTTGCCCTTCTCTTAAAAATTCCAAAGGATAAAATAACTGGTACTGATAACTGACGGAAATTTTTCGTGCAGGATATTACAATGATCACATGAGATATTATGAATTTAAAATCCTAAGGCCTCCAACAAAAGTGAATGAGTTTCAGCTTAATTCTCGACACACTTTTAGGCTCTTTATCGTGTTATGAGAAACATGTATAAGATAGTAGTATCATACATGTTTCTGAGAATTGAGAAAGAATTGGCAAAGGTGTTTTGGTTTGGTTATAGAGATTGCGATGCTTTCGTGCAGGTATATATATCTTGGGTTATTCGACAGTGAAGCAGAAGCTGCAAGGTCCTAAGCACTAATGAATTATTACATTCTACCTGCACTGAATTTATTACACTTGATTATCAAGGTCATTTGCAATGCATCCAACATGTATCTCCCTTTTGATTTTCCAATTGGTAAGTAAAATTATCATTGTACAGAATAGAAAGTACAATGCCTAAAAATTGTAGCATGGACTTTCCTTAGCAAGTTCAAATATGTTTTGATAAAAAGGAAGCAATCAGATATTTTGAAAATGTGATCACAATCGCGGATTTAGAAGAGTATAAATCAATGCGATCGCTGAGCTTGAATAAGGATTTGTCAGTGTCAATCCTTCATAAATGTTGTTTTTTTATACACTAAAAAACCAAAAGCAATTTATGAATTATATTGGAGCCTGTGACTGTTAATTCTGGTGTAGTGTAGAGGAGCTCAAGTTATTGAGTATGATCATGATGATGTTAATCAACAAATATGAGGATTTGTATTATTCAGTCTATGTATATTTGTTTAGATTACATAATATTTGCACTATTTGGTTGTGTTCCGAAAATGATGTCATCATCCTTGCTTGCTTCTTGCAACTTGTGTTTTGGTTTTCAACTGATTTACTCTACTCTGACATATTTGCAGTTCAAAATGTGCGAACCACAAATGTGCAATGTTGTGTGTAAGCTTAAACTTGATGCCAAAACCGCAAAAGCATTCAAAAAGAAGATTGATGATGAGTATCGGGTGAACATGTACGGCGTGCCAGTAAATTGTCTTATATTTCCATGCCTGTCTTCTGCCACTATCTTGATATTGAGGATCTTACAATGCCTCTACCTTCTATGTACAGGATTCTAGATAACCTTCCTTTGGTTGTTCCCATAAAGCGTGTGGATCAGGATTCTATTGTTTATCAGCTTGGTTTCCATGTTGGACTCAAAGGACAATATGGTGGGGTATGCTCATTATACTATAAATCAATGTCTATTGCTGCGAATGCCAATTTTTTTCTTCTTCTTGTGCTTACTATGTTGAAATACACAGAGCAAGGAAGAGAAGTTTGTTATACACAACCATTTGGCATTTACTGTCAAATATCATAGAGATTCACTCACTGAATCTGCCAGAATAGTCGGCTTTGAGGTTAAGCCATTCAGGTCTGTATGTTTGTGCTTGATTTGTTCTATGAATTCAGTCTGTCAAACCAGTTGTGGTATGGATTCTTACTGATTTTCGGTTCTGAATGATGATTTGCAGTGTTAAACATGAATATGAAGGGAAATGAGATGAAAAGACTCGCTTATCAACGTGTGACCCTCATGCTAAACATACAGTTGTCAACTCCAATACTCCTCAGGAAGTTGAAGAAGTAAAGGAAATCATCTTCACATATGATGTTGAATTCTTGGTGAGATCATCTTAATAAAACAGTGCTTGAATGGAACTGTATTGCATGTGCTAATTGTTAGCCGAAATATTTTGTACAGACTTACTCTTTGCCATTTTGAGTTGATGGGCCACAAGACAAAATTCCTGCCATGAGGTGTATTCTCATGAAAAGTCCCTAACTTTAGGTTTGTTTGATTCATTCTCTTTATATGATAGGTGGTTTTATTAATTAATATTGCTGCAAGAGGTTTGCAAAGGTATATGCAAGATATTGAAATGCTTAACAAAACGCAATTGACTTTATGTAGATGCTTAAAATAAATTAGAGCTCAACATCCAGAAAATAACAATCTCAACTGGTGTAGTCACTGTCACAAAGTGTCTGAATTTGAATTTATGTATTGCTGCCATTGATCCTTTAATTACTGATTGTAGACATCTCATGACTCAATTAGAGAGTGTCAAAGTCACATGTTAGGAGACATTCAGTTCATTAAGCTATGTCACTGTTTCAAACTTTTCAATTTTCTATTCAATTCAATCCTAATATATATACATTGTTGTAATGCTGCAGAGAAAGAAAGGATTATTTCATCATTCTTCTTTTTTGGCTGGTGGAGCTACCTTAGCTGACTGACGGCTTGAAGCCGAGGATGGAATTCTGGAGTTATAATTAACTTCATCGAGTTTCATGATTCAATGTTTTGTTTTGTATTTTTTCCTGGATGTATATGTGACTATACCCAAATTAAATTTCAATTTACGTGCGATGATAAAAATGTTTGACTTTTAAAAACTTTTACTTTTCAGTCCATTTGTGCATTTTGTTTTTGCTGCATGATTTGGATACTTTTGAAGGGGGCATATATAGATAGAGATAGCATTTGTGCTAGCATTTTTATATGGTTTCTTGGTATGCCATAGAATTGGTCCCATAAAGAAGTTGCATGGGGAATGGTAGTAATGCAGAAACGAATATAACGTTCTTTACTGAAGATTTTTCATTCGAGTGGCATTAACCTCATTTAAGTGACTTTATCTTGGTATTAAAATCGTGTAATTCGCTAGATGTTATGTTTGGAAAGGTTTCTAAGTTTCAGTTATTCACTGTTGTATAAATTCCCTTTTTGTGGTGTTTTTGGAGAAGAAAATAATGCATAATGAGGATCATTGGTGGCAGATAGATAGATGGAACATTTTTTGTGATTTCGTTCTATTCTATTTATAATTGATTTGGCTATTTGATTTTTTGTTGTTTATGTTTGGTTTTCGATTCCATTGTTATAAGATATTTTCAATGAAGCTATTTTATTTATAACAAATATGGCTATTTGATTTTTTACGGCTTATGTTTCGTTTTCCATTATGTTGTTATATTGTCTTCGATGCTCCAACTTAGTCACTGAACCTTGAGAAGGTCGATACTTTTGCTGAATCCTCAAAATCAGTTCCGATTCCTATGGTATGTCAAAATTATTGTCTCAAATGGTTTTAGGTGATGTATAGGATAATAAAGTATTGTATGATGTATAAACCCAGAACAAGCTGCTGAACACCTTCCTGTAATTAGAAATGAGAACAAGTCGATGATAGAAAATTAGCAAGTGTACTAATCTAAATCGCGTAATAAAATAATTCGTTTTCTGAGGGACTGTTTTGATATCAACTTAACAAGAACATTAACATTAAGATATAATAAAATTTGGGGGTGCCTTTGGCAATCAGATTTGAGTTCAATTGTAACTAAAATGATGAAAGTAACGTTGGTTTTCGAAATAATTTAAGAGAAATGACTAGATCAATTGATTCATCTGCACATCATTCATTAGCAACTTGTTTCTTAAGTCCACGAATGTCACAAAGTTTACGACGAATTAACAAAATAACCTAGGTCAATCCCTTGATCCAAAGTCCTCTTATCTAATCATCATTCCCTAATTCCTTAGGTGAACCTATAATCATCAAAGGTTAATGAGTTCGTTAATTCAATTATCACAATCCAACAACTATCTATTCCTAAATTGTCCGTTGAATTGAACAGTATAACTATGTCCGAGTTATATGCTAGTGTCAATAGTCACATAATATCTTGAATCAATCATATTGGGTTAGAATTATGAAGGCATTAAGAACAAAATATGCTGCATAAACTAGATTGACATTCATAAAAGTAAGAGTTTTAGGTTACATCACATGAATTAGTACAGAATCGTCTCTTGACCTAATCACAGAGAATCTAGCTACTCATGGCTAAAGCATAAATAACTAATGATAAAGAAGAATTCATTACATGAAATTAATAACCGGCTATGAGTTTTGATGGTCTCCCACCTTCTGCTCAGTGATCAAGCTCCAAAAGTCTCATTTTTCTCTAAAATTTCGAACCCTTGCCTCAGAAATCAGTTTGGCTTTTATAGGAAAAAACCAGGTCACGCACAAATCGTACTACGATGCCCAAAATCGTAGTACGATGTCTCATTAACTCCATATCAACCTCAAACGTTCCCTTTCATCGTAGTACGATGCTGAAGGATCGTACTACGATTTTTTCAGCGGCCAGGCAAATAAAAACGTCCTCAAATCGTAGTACGATGCTAGAAATCGTACTACGATGCATCCTGTACTCATGCTCTTCAAATGTATCTTTTTGTAGCTCAAAACTCAAGCAAAACCACCTGAACTCGACTCAACATTACACGAAATTAAAGCAAAAGTGATATATGACCTAGTGTCATCACAACCCCAAACTTGCATCGTTACTTGCCCTCAAGGAACTTACTTTAAACATGAATTGAAACAGTAAAATAACACCTACCTCATCAATGGTATCTCAAAAGTTCATCTCCTAGTTAGCATTAGTGAGCTAACCTGCTCGCTAAACATTCATCCCACAACTTCACGCAACATCATTGAAAAAGGTTCACACAGTCGACACACTAACCACTATATTGCCAAAACTTGAAAAACTTCTAAACATCAATCAAAATTACATCACAATACACACTTTTAAGGACTTTCAGGGTGCAACGGGGCAAAGGTCACAGGTGGGATAATTTTTGGGAAGTAGGCTTAATATAACAAATTGGAGTTAAGCATTTCCTACTTTCTTTGGCAATTGGAAACACCACACCCTGGAATAATTTGCTCAAATTTGAGAAATAGAGAACACAACAGAAGTTTCCGGATCACTAAATTTACAAATCTTTGTCTCAATTTATTATATCACTATATACACTTTTTTTTTGTAAGTTTATTTTTTTGTGTCAACTTGATTTTTTTTGTTTTTTTTGTTTTTGTTTTTGTTTTGAGACAAATGTGATCTATTTAACTCATGTTCCCTATATCCCTCACCCCAAACTTAAAATGTTGTTGTCCCATGAGCAACCCCAAACTTAGGTTTTTGCAACATCACAATTGTCCAACTCCAAAATAAATTTGGAATAGATTCCTAAGGTCGCTAGGCTGAAAATGTGGTTTGTCACCGAAACAACGGGGTCTAACCTATTGACTCAAAATTGGCTTAAAAATGGAAAAAATTTATTGCAACAGGTAGGCTTCAAAGGCTCAAGGTACAAGCACTATGCCTTAGTGTGTAAGTAATGTAACCAATTGACATAATGAAAATTCGCAAGTCTCATAAATAGTATTAGCATGGAACACTCATATTTTGTAAAAATTGAAAACAAAGTTTGGCTTTGAAACTTACTGGCTGAGGTTTATGGAAGTTGTTATTCCACAATGTCGTACACTTCAACAAAGAATCCTCATGCAAGCTCTTCCTCCTTGAACTTTTGAAATACCAATGATGAACAAATGCTACTAGACAGGTAAAATTCAAGAAAAAGTGAGTTCCTCAATAACAAACAAATGCAGATGCAATTACAAACATAGGGTAAGCAAAATTCAGAACACTAGCAGCAGTCACACACCAACAATGTTATTAGACTGAAGCATAACAAAAATGACAGAAACAAAATAAAAACAATTAACTACTGAATTAAGGAATGTAGAATCATTGATCATGCGCGGATCCTGTTGCTCAAACCCATCTTGTTGTGGTGGTGGATCAGATAGTATGCCTACAAGCTTTACGCCTTCCCCTTACGTGTAGTCCTCCTCAATGTCATGCTCCCTCTGAGCAGCTCTATCCCTAGTCACCTGGAAGTAACTTCTCATCTGCTCTCGGGAACTAAACCTCTCAAATGAACCCCTCGACTTTCTCTTGTACTTGAATGTCATCGTGGCGAACTGATCCAAGAACCTTGGGGGCTCTATGTACATCTGAGAAGATGCTTCATCCATCCAATTAGTTGAGGTATAGATATATTCAGCCAGTGCTGGGTGCATAAGTGGGTACTCCGCCTCAGGTTCTCCGTGCACATTCGGCTGCTCCTCTGGTTCATTTTGGATACCACCTTCCTCTCTCAACTTCCTCTCGTAACTAGGGGTGTTCAAATCCAAACCGATCCAAAATAAAACTGCAAACCGATCCAAAAAAACCAAAAACCGCAAAAAACCGAATATTTTTGGATGCGTTTGGACGTTGTTTTGTAAAAACCGCTAGGATCGGATTGGTTTTCGGATCACTTTTTCAAAACCAAACCAAACCAAACCGAACCGCAAAAGTAAATATTAATACTTATTTATTTTTTTAATAGTATTATATGCAAAATTATTATGTTGCTTGTTGGTTTTTAATCTTATATATTTCACTAATTTAATCTATATTATTATTATTTCATGTGTTTAAAAATGATCAATGATTTTCATATTGTAATTTAATTTTTTTTAATATAGTTTGCATCAAACATTTATTTTACCGTGTTTGGGTAATATTAGTATTAATAAAAAAAATGCAAATAATTTTATTTTGTTTACATTTTGGATATCCAAAAACCGATCCAAATCAAACCGCATATATTTGGATCGGATCGGTTCGGATTTTTTTTAAAAATAATCATCCAAACCGAACCGAACCGCATGTGATTTTTATTTTGGATCGGATGATATTTTTCCTCAAAACCGATCCAAACCGGATCGCGAACACCCCTACTCGTAACCCTCCAATGATGTGTCGGTAATAGGTAGCTTAGACTTGACATACACATCTAACGGTTCCGTTGGAACTCCAACTTTTTCACACAGAAAACTAATCAAACAGTTGTGACCCAAAGCCGTGTTGCTAGTGGTCACCATTTCTTTAATGCTAGCATAGATCAGTCTCCCCACATTCATCTGCTCTTGTTCTGAAAGAAGCACTAAAAGAATGAAAACTCTACTCACAATCATTTTTGCAGCAGAAGATGTTCCTTCAATTGTGGCGTTAATGAACGACGCCCACGCCCTGTACACCGGTAACAAGTGTGCTGTATTCATCCTTTGAGGATTGCTTGCTGATGTTTTTCTCCTCCACCCTTTACCCTCTTTCATTAGCCCTACAAGCATCTCATCCCATTCCTCATGAGAATTAGGGTAGTTAAACGGGTCCCTTCTCCGCTCCACATCACAAACTTCAGGCACGGCTAGCCCCAACATACGGTTAATGTCGCGAGATGCATAGCTCACTTCCTTTCCCCTTACTATCGCAAAATAATTTTTCTTCGGCTCCACATAAGCGTTTGCAAAGAATTCCAACGCAATCGACTTGTTACTCGTTTTTTTAACCATGCCATTCAAACCTTCCCAACCTTTCTCTCTTAAAGTGGTCTCAAATGTGGGGTGCCTAGTTAGGTTTATGACATCAAATGCCCGTTATCCAACAAAGTCTCGCTCCTTAATCTCTTGGTACCTTTCTTCCACCTTTTCCGACTTGAACCTTTGGTAAGTGGGTGGTTGGGTTGATTCTGATTGTGGGTTAGATGTTGAGGCTTGTTGTGTTTGGCGTCTAGTTTGCTTCTTGGTTTGTGGATCGGTGTTAAGGGAAGCTTTGGGTGGCATTTTGTGATGCTTGCAAGGTGTTTGATAAAATGGGTGAGAGAGTGTTAGAAAAATTTGTGGGTTTGGGTGGTTTGATTTGTGTGGGAAATGGTTTTGTAGTGTTTTGAGTGAAGAGAATTGAAGATTTGGGTGTATAGATGGATTTTGGCTGAAAATTCACGGTTTGGAGGAAAAATTCGGCCGAGCTTTGCTTGGAAAGATGAGAAATGGGTTGGTTGGATGCGGTTTCAGGATATATAGGCCAGGGGGATCGTAGTGCGATGGTTTGTATCGTACTACGATGGTAGTTGTAACGGTCGAGTTCAATATTGGGCCCGTAGAAATTTCTTCTATTATGTAAGAGGGGCAAATTCCATCTAGGTCACTCATGTCCCTCAGCATGATTCGTAGAGTACCCATCAACCAACTTTATAGTCATCTTCTTACATACAACGTTTGAATGGTGACAAAGCACTTGATTCCAACTTCTAGGGTACATAGTGGTTTCAGGTCAAAGGGTGGAATACACCACTATCACTATGAGAATATCTTATGACACTTTTCATAACTTTTACTATGTAGTATTCTCATGGTGGGTCAATCCAATATAAATATTACTCCTAATATTTCTATCTATGTGTAGACTTGATAACTCTTTATTCATGATTTGTGAGATGTGATCATCAGTCTATTCACGTAATAGTCTTTATGCTTTAACGATATCTCACTTCTCAATATAGCTTGACTACAAATACTTTAAGAATAGTTTCCTTATGTTTAACGGGGTCTCACAATTAAGTTATACTTAATGTTCCATTAAACAGACTAACTATTCTAGGGAATTTATTATTTTGAAACAAAACAAAATCAATAAAGAAATGTCTTATTATTTATATATTCACAATATATATTTATATCAATATCATGATACAAAGCCAAACCCAATCAATATAGATTAGCTATTAGGGCTTACTCCAATAGTATGTGTGTCCAAGTGTAATTTGTTATCTGTTTTTGCTCGTGCCTCCTTAATTACGACACTTTGACTTTGTAAATACTCTTGGTTTGTTCCCCTTTGCATGCCTTGTGCGGAGTGTATCATCGTTTTTTTTTTATAATATATCATTTTAGTTTGTTAAAAAAAAAAAATTGGGTCAACAAAAAATTAATCATCTTTTTACTGAATCAACTAATACCACATCATTTAAAAATTAATAGTTAAATTTTTGACCAATTTTTTTTTTGTGGTGGCCGAGGTTCGAACCTCGAACCTTAGCAACTAAAGTTAAGCTCACGAGTACAAATTTTTGACCTATTAACTACACGTCAAATTTATTTTTTTTGAACGAATGTCAAATAAATAAATATTTTTTTCATTATTTACTGCTAAAATTTATTAAAATTATTAAATATTTTCATTTTATTTAATATTCATTCATAATTATACATTATAAAAAAATTGAAATTTATAAATCAAAAAATAATTATTTTTTTTGAAAGAAAATCAAAAAATATTTATAATCATTTTAAGAGGTTGTATTTTAATATAAAATATACTCTTAGAGGGTGGAAATCAATTTATATAATTTGAGACATAAAATTCCTCTTTCAAATACATAGATTCGGTCAAATAATTTTTTATCTTGTGGTAAATAGATGAAATGACAATATCCATTGAAAAGTCGCACAAAAATGGAGGAAGTGGGGTTTGACCCGGCTTGTTGACAAATTAATTATTTTATCTTTGAGTCAAAGAATGCCACATTTTTTTAAAATTAATAATTAAAGTTCTTTGACCTATTAACACTATGTCATATAAATATATATTATTTTGACTAAATAAATATGTTAATTTATCGTTCATTACTTCTAAAATTTATCAAAACTATTAAAAAAATTCATTTTTATTTAATACTTTTCCATTTTAGTTAAAATTAAATTTATAAGAATAAGAAAAAGGATACCAAATTGAGATATGACTTGTTGACAAATTAATTTTTTTATCACTGAATCAAAGAATGCCACATTATGTAAAAGTCAATAATTAAAGTTCTTTGACTTATTAACTCTAGGTCAAATAAATTTATAAAAAACTTCATTTTTATTTCCTTTAAAAAAAATATTTTTATTTATTATTTTTGATTTAGTAAAAAATGTATTTATAATATAAAAATAGGAATAGGATAACAGAAATAATATTTTATGAAATTTACTAAAAACAGAAGAATTCATCGTTGGACCAAATTTATATTAGACAACTTTATGATATTGAACTAACTTTATAAATATAATTTCTAGCTTATATATTGACATAGAAAAGTAATTTGAGGTTCCTATAGTCATATATATCATTAGAAAAATGAAATCCACATCAATATCATCCTTTCTGTTCATCCTTTTCTTGTGCTTCATATTTTATGCTTCTCTTCCAGCATTGTGTCTCTTCGTCGGTGTGTATGTAAAGGTATGCGCTGAATACACTCCACTAACTGAATTCAAACATTGTCTTAAACTTCTACAAACTGACCCAAGAATCCCCTCAGTTGCAACATACCCTGAACTCTCCTTTTATATCTTGGAGATGTCAATAAATGAGGCTATGTCAACTCAAGCTTCGTTTATCGAAATGGCACAACGTTTCCCTACTGAAGAAGCTCTTAGTCAATGTGCAAATGAATTTTATGATACAACTATTACATCATTCAACAATGCATTAGATATGTTGCATAAGGATGCTCTAAGTTCAAGAAATGATGTACAAGATGCTACTAGGGGAGTTATTGGTTGTATAAAAGCTCTTCAAAATACAAATGAAACTTTTGATCCTGCAGTTTATGCTCGAAACAATGATACATTTTTACTAAGTGTAGTTTCTTTTTATGCTATAAATCATATTCTTACATAGAGGAGGTTTAAGAAATAAATCATAGGAAATAGTTGGCCTAATAATTTAGGATATTTCCTATGTAAGAAAATAAAGGCAAAATTGTACCCGTGGTTCTCTAATTTAATTTCAGATAACTATTTCATCATTATCTTTTTTCACGTCATTCTTGTGTTTTTAGTTCAATTGCATATTAATTTTCAAGTATTAAATCTAAAAAATTTATGAAAACATTATTGAAAGACCACAAAAAAAAATAAAATTGAACAAGCTAAAAGAGAATATAACATTAAAAGGAGTGGTTTATCCCACACAAGATGTGTAAAGAGGAACACGACCAAAAATTACAAAGTCACCGGTGTCAAGATGTGAATCTAAAATAAAATCATAGATATTTGAATCTTGAAATTCCAATACAAATTAACTGAAATGACATGAACAAAATAAGGGATGAAATCGTTATCCAAAATAAACTAGCCACACAATAATCATAAAAATAAAATTATGATTGGGCAAGATTGATATATTATCTGAATAATTCATTTTTCGGATAAATTATTCTCGTGGCTCCTTAACTTACTTTTCATCATCTAAATATTATACCGGGCAAAGTTAAGTATTATCTTGAAATCAAAAAATAATTAATACTAGATGATGTCATTCTTTTATATGTAAACAAATCTTTATTTAAATTAATTTTATTGAGCTGGCCCTAAAATTTTAGAGAGATAATCTCAACTTTCTTTCTAAGTTCTCTCTTTTTCTTTTTAATTCAATCATACTCTAAATGTCCTACCAGGGGCGGTTCCTCGAAGATGGGGTAGCCTTTGCTAACAAAAAAAAAAAAAACTATTCATTAATTGGTTGGTATCTATTTATACTTAGTTATCCCGAATAATAAATATTGCGACGCACGAGTCTTCTCGACTTTAATAGATACCAATTAATAATCTTTAACATGTAAGATCATAACCCGAAAGATCATGGGTCGATCAATAAACGCAAATTAGATTATTAGAGATACAATATTACAATCGAATGATAATAAAAAAAATTATAAAGAAAAAAGATAAAAAGAATACAAAATTATATTGTTGCACAGGTCAATTGTATTTATTACTTTTATAGTTAAAACATAAAAAATTAATGTAGTTCATGGTTCCTAACAAATTATTTAGGGTAGCCGAGTTTGCATGGAAATTAGAATATTATGTTTGTAAACGTATTAAATAAGTGTACAACAACTTGTAAAAAAAAAAATCTATAGAAACAATATATTAACTTGCTGCAGACCTAATAAAATTAATAAATAATATAGATAAGGATTAAGATATCTATTAAATTTTTGCTTTGAAAAATATTCACGGTTACTAGAGAGAGAAATGAAAAAACATATATGATGCAAATTTAGAGCCAAAATTTTAGGATAGAGTTATTGCAAACCTAATAAGGGATTAGTGGACGGAAAAAATTAAGTTAAACTTAACAAAATTAATAAATAAGGATTAAGCTACCTCAAATAAGTTATGTTGTCAAAAATTAGCATAAATAAACAAAATAAAAAAATACCACATGATTGATGGATTTATTTATATTGATTTGTTACTTTCGGTTTCAAAAACAACTATAGGTAGAAAATATTTCAATAACAATACTCAGAAACAAATTATATGTATAATAAGTTCTTGCAAATAACTTGTTTGTTTCAATTGAAAAGACATTAATAAATAATTTATTAAACAGTTAATCATGGATAAAATTGACTTCTTAAAATGCATTTTGCCCAACTTTTTTAAATATTGTTGTAAATTTTTATTTCATTTGTTGTTGCTCTAATTATTTTTGGATATGCAAGGAGAAAAAATATACATCAAGAGGTAGCATTGACATCTAAACTAAGTTGGCACCTCGATGAAAATTCATCCTATGCCACCAAACTTAAAATATTATTAAAAAAATGGGGGGAAAGTATATACAAAGAGGATAGACTAGACCGAGATCCTCAAAACAAGAAATAAAAAGGAAATGAAAACCAACATACTAGGGGAATATGTAATTAGGTAGACCACATTTGTCCCGAAAGAAATTATTTCCCCAAAGCCCCCGTAAATTTGGGATCAAAAGACCTCTCTCATTAATACAAAACTTCTTCATGCCAATACTTTTCCATACCAGGTAGGATTTTTGTGGCAATACTTTGCCATACTTTGCAATGGGAGCGGATCGAGACACAATGGCCGCAACTGCTAGAACTGCATCATATGTTAGCAGGTTTTGTGTGCCTATGTTGCTGTCCACGGGAACCGAGTCTGCAACAAAGGCAGGGACAGGGACTGCTGGGACGGGGTCTAGAATTGAATTAATGGCAAAGGGTGGTGTGACGGAACCATCAACTGGTGCTGTAGGGACTCTGTGCACCGCAATATGGTGTGGATGCACAATTGTGGCCAAGGGAATTTCTTTAGACGAGGTAGTGACTTCCTCGTGCACTACCATGTTTAGAAACGGAGAAGACCTCACCTCTTTAACAAAATTGAAGGTAAATCCATCAAAATTCTCATGCACGTCAACATGCTCTACATAAGTCAAAAGAAGAGCAACAACAACAAGAAGCTTTGGAACACTGTCGTTCCAAGATTCCTGTTGCGTCCTCTCCACTTCAAGAGGGTGCACGCCATTGTCTACAACATCAGTAACCAATTCCAAAATGGGGATAGTTGACTAAGGTAACACGCCCTGATGAATTGCATCTGAAACATTTTTTAAATCAAAGCTAAAAGAGTTGCTTGAAACATCCTTAGGAGGAGCAATGTTTTGATTTGTTGATCGTTCTTGTGTATCTATAATAGTAGTTGAAGTAGAAGGGGCTGCAACAGCAACATATGGCATGGTATCTTAAGTAGAAGCACCTTTATCACTACGGTGTTGCCGAGGAATATCTTTCTTAGTAACTAGTTCAGCCGCCATAGGTTTCTTGCCATGGTCAGTCACCTTAGCTGCCTCCGGGTGCATCCATTTGTAAGTCGAAACATTTTGTTCAATGATATAACAGTGATGGCAAAAGAACGGTCTCCTCTCATATTGTACTTCAACCTTAAAGGAAAAACCATCTCGTTCCACAATAATTTCATCATAGGCTATTTTAGACAAGTCAATGTCCACCAAAATTCTCGCATAGTGTCGGGGCATCCAAATCTATCGGAGTACCAACGACACTCGCAATTTCCTTTAAAGTTTGTCCCCCCTAATACTCTTGTAGAAGTTCAATCAGTCTGATCCAAATGGAGGAATGAGTCTGTTTCCGAGAATAATGGTTAAAGTCCTTCATCCATTGAAAAAGGCAAAGGAGATCCGTATTAAGAGCAATGTTACTAGCCGCCCAAACTCTACGTAAGTCATCAGCCTGTTCAAAAAGTAAATCATAATAGCCCCTGCCAAGTGAAATCATTTTCCATTTGTTAACCATCTTGCAAAACTTGCCTAACTTAGCCGCTAAATCTCTCGTTGTGTAAGGTTTGTTTCCTTTATTCAAAGTCAGTCTTCCCCGAAGGCATTCTAACATTCAACCAATCCTTTAGAATATTCTTCCTATTCGATTCGAATAAAAAGAGCATCACCCTTGGTGCAGGGAACCAGAAAGAGTCTCATCCGCCACAAAGGACTTATGTGGTACTATCACAAACTGAGAAGAGTTTATAACATTATGAGAAGTGGTAGAAATTTGTGTCTGCGCATGTGGTGAAATAGTAACAGGCATTGCAAGTTCAGCCTACCAATCAAACATGGCATGGCAAGTTGTTTCGTAACCAAACAGGTTTGAAAATCAGAATCGCAAAACCCTCCTGACCAGCGATTGTTAACTAAAGCAGCAAGTGAAATATCATTCCCACCAATTAGACCTAGATTGAGAACCAATCAATTTGAATTTGTAGAATTTGAAAGCTGATCCAAAATAAAGCAATTAAAATGACAGAATTTTCAAGGTACAAGGACTTTGTTCGGGATAAATTGAGGTATTTTATAGTTGAATGATGGGTTGGGTTTGTTTTAAAATAGAATTTGTAATTGATTAAAGGTAGCTTGAAGGAATGACAGTTCTCCCATAGTTCCAATGTTTTGGGAGAAATAAAGAGGCAAAGGAGAGATTGTTACACCTTCATAGAAAAGGAGAATCGACGGGTCTATATAACAAAGAGAGGGAAGAACGACGTTTAATTTTCTCGTGGGAATTTTATTTATCTAATGTTGAATGCAGTATTCAATGAAAAATGACACGTATTTTGTGGCTCAAAGAGAGAGATGAAAATTTCAAATTCTTCCATGGAGTAATGTCTAGAAGATAATGGGGTAATGCCATTACAAATTTTATCATGATTAACGATAGAATTTAAGGAGTGAATAATTTTCTAGAACCAATTTTTATTCTTTCGAAAACCATTTCAAATTTGTTCCGTTATTCCGATCAGGGTGTCAAATATATCATTTAATTCTCTGAGCACTGATGAAGAGGTTCAAGTAGACATTCTCTTTACATAGGATGAGGTGAAGATGGCAGTGTGAGATTGTAACATCTCCAAAAGTCCAGGACTGGATGGCATCAAACTCGGTTTCATTAAGTATTTATGGGTTGACCTTAAATATGATACAATGAGGTTCATTTATGATTTTTATGGTAACAACAAGTTGGTGAAAATTTCTAACTATACTTTTATTTCTTTGATGCTAAAAATGAATTGCCCTCAAGTTATTTGATTTTTGGATTTTCGTCCAATTTCATTAGTTGGTTATATGTACAAAATATTGGGTAAAGTCATTGTTAATAGATTAAAATTGGTTAGTAATAGTGTTGTTTCTAAAGATCGTTTGGCTTTTGTTAAGGGTCGACAAATTTTAGACAATATTCTTATTTGAAATGAAGTAGTAGATGAAGCTAAAAGGAAAAATGAGCTTCTCATATTTAAGGTTGAATTTAAGAATGCTTATGATTATGTGGAGTGTGGTTATATGGACATGGTTATGGCAAAGATTGGTTTTTCTTGTAAATGGGGGCATGGGATAATGGAATTTGTTAGTACAAAAAATATGTCGGTTTTTGTGAATGGGAGTCTTACAGAGGAATTTAAGGTGGGTAGGGGTATCCGGGAAAGTGATACACGACCTTCTTTTTTTTATTTCTTTTAAAAGCATTGAATGTGATGTTAAACACTTTTGTGGATAGTGGCATTATTTTCGGCTATGGTGTAGGTTCTCAATCTTTGCTTCAGACATCTCACCCCAATTTGTTCATGATACCCAGATTATGGGAGAGAGAAACTGCGGAAACATTAGAACGTTGAAGGCTACTTTCATAATTTTCGAACTTTATCACGTTTGAAATTGAATTTTCATATGAGCTTACTTGTAGGTGTCAATGAAGTGTAATCTTGGTTGGTTGAAGCAGTTTTTGTTTTGAAGTATAAAATTGCTCAGCTTCAATTCGTTTATCTAGGTATTTCGATTGGTGGGGATCCTCATAGATTATATTTTTGGCATTCGTTGATTAAAAGTATTCGTACAAAATTTCCAAGGTGAAAAAGTAAAAATTTGTCCATGGGTGGTTGGCTTGTGCTCATTAAATATGTCATGTTATCGATTTTTGTTTTCTTTTCGTTCCTTCTTTAAGGTTGCCACATGTACTATTTATTTCCTTGAATCTCTTTTTAAATCTTTTGAGAAAGCTTGCAAAATACATTGGGATAAAGTTTGATTGGTTAAGGAAAATGGTGGGTTTAGAGTGAGGAGACTTATGGAATTTAATATGGTTTTTTTAGGAAAATGGTGTTGGTGATAGTATGTGTAACACCCTCAAACCCCCATGAGAAATATTAAATAATAAATCATAGTTAAAAACAAGGTTCAAGGTACTACTTATTCAATAATTCAAAAGCATGCATAATTCATTTACAAAATTCTTAAAAATAGTCGCATCGAATTTATAAAATAAACAACATAACACCAACATCTCAACTTCTCAAGGTACATCATGGTTTCTCAGAGCCTAGAACTATACTCCAAAGCAAATGGGAAAAATGAGGAAGCGTCAATTTAAACCTCGGGTACTCACAATCGTCACGCATCCTAAACCGATACGTCTACAACGTGGCGTAGGCGGAAAACCGCAAAGGGTGAGAAATATTCAACATAGAAAATCATGAACATACGAATAAATTTGAGGCAACGAACATCATATTTTCAACGAATCAATATCTCAAGTAATATCCTCATGGAAGTAAGCACATCAATTTTCATATTATTCACATAAAGATCACCAAGTATTCGCATGATTAAATACACATCATCACATATAATCACATAATTGAATCCACGACTCTCACATCAATCCAAATACATGCAATGTTCTAAACATTACTCTATATGCAGGTGGTACCATTTGGATGTTGAAGTTATTTTACTGATTGATCTCATCACCACTCATCAACATATGGACTTGACCATGTATTCATGAACATATGACTCACCAAATGCATACGTTCATACAAGACATCACCATCATAAACTTCATCATTTTATACATGTGTTCATCATCATCATATAAATATATTTATTCACCATCATGAATTATCATCATAAATAAATCATCATCATCAAATTATCCTTCTAAATCATCATCCAACGTGTACTTCATCAAGTAAGCAACATCACTTCATTTAGCACAATTAGCATTTAAAAATCATTAATCGCTTATTCCTAGTTGATACATTTTTCAAGAATCCATATCATAACCAAGCTAACCATCATTCATCATCACATCAATAGCACATAGTCATTCCCAAGTTATCATAGCATGAATCATTAATTTCTAACGTCCGTCTATTTCCTACATTTGTCAAAGTTCGTCTATTTTCACAAATTCACAGCATACAATCCAATTCTAATCTAAACCTAGTTAAAACCAGCTTAAACACTCAAATATACCTCAAGTAACTAAGTTTAGGAGTTTGGGACCCATTGACATACTTTAAAAATTGAAAAACGACAAAAAATTGGACTTCCCACGCCTAGGGGAGGTCGCACGGTCGTGCCACAGGGGTGCACAGTCGTACCACTCAATTTTAAATGATGTTCACGGTCCGTGCCCCCAGGCGCACAGTCCGTGCTGCCTTACCAAGACAAGATTTTTGCATTTTTCATTTTTGCGCGTAAAACACCTTTTTCAAAAGCGTTTTCAATTTGATTCGTGCCAAATTCGTTCCAAACACTTAAACCACTTAAACCCTACTATTTAATATCATTTATAACTCAAAACAATTCGATTCAACTTATCTCAAAATAGTTTAATTTACTTAATCACTTAAAAACATCTTTTAGGTCAAAAACTCGTTTTTCTCCGAATCAACCCCACACCCAAAAGTTCTCATTTAAAACAGAATTTCTTAATCCATTTCATCACAATAACAATTTCACCAACGCCATTATATAGTCCAATTTATCAAAACATCACTTTCATGATTTATCACCCATTTCTCACGAAATTCACAAACAAACCACAACTTAGTCCAAACATCACATTTAACATAATCAATTTTATGAATTTTTCAACATGCAAAAATACCCAATAACATGTCATGTAATTAGAACATGGTTTGAGCAATAATCATCAACAACATCATGATTTTCACATAATTAAGCTAAAATCTCAATAACACTTATTCCATATAATCAACCATGAGTTTTAATACAACAACATCAACATTTCACAACTTTTATCATATTCAAAATTAGCTTAAAGATTGGAGCACGAAAATTAACATGATTCATCAATATCTCATGAAAACACCACAAAAACACAAAACCTAGTTTCTACCCAAATCTTAAATCAATCATATGAAAAGTAATCCTCACACCCACACCTTAGATTTAAATCTTTAAGCTTCCTAGCTCTCAATTCTTCCAGTCTACTTGATCTTGAAGCTTGTTCTACATATTTATCCTCTTAGGTCTCTTTCTTCTTCTCTCTCAATTTTCTCTCTATTCTCACTTTGCCTCTTTCTAGTGAACTTATCAAATTAATCTTAAAACTAGGGTTATGTCTAACACTAGCCTTATATACTCAATATATTGGGTTTAACTCACTTACTATCTATTGGGGCTCAATTTATTCTTACCAACAATTAACTCTCATCTTTCTAATTCACTTAATTCGATCTTTTTACCATTTACCTTAACTCTAATGATTCTACAAAGTTACCAATAACCTCATAAAATAACCTTCACCTATAATTTACTTAATTACCCTTCACTCATCAAATTACCATAATACCCTTAATTTCTCTATATATCTAATAAAATCCAATTAACCCAACAATCAGACAAGTAAATAAAATAATAAAACAATTAAATAAATAAAATCCTAAAATCGCGTCGTTACAATATGTTATGAGGGATGGTCGTCGTATAAAGTCTTGGCTGCTAAGTATTGGGTTCATTTAGTGTGGTGAAAGGAATTGTGTGTTATTAGTTTGGGACTGGAAGGAGGTGAATTGAGTTTGTTTAAGGAAAAGGTTGTTGGAACAAAATGTGTTTAACAATAAATCCTAAGAGTTTTGATGATAACAAGGTATTAAAAATTGACAATTGGTATTGCTAACATTTTTTCAAGTGTACAGGACCATAGACCAAGTGTTATATCTTACAAAGGTG
Source organism: Medicago lupulina (assembly GCA_958299785.1). Lineage (NCBI taxonomy): Eukaryota > Viridiplantae > Streptophyta > Magnoliopsida > Fabales > Fabaceae > Medicago > Medicago lupulina. The sequence continues at coordinate 19,900,887 of OY283145.1, read as the reverse complement.
CTGGAAGAAAAAATAAAGAGCAAAAGAAACATTATTTGAAGCTTAAGGCGCTCTTGAAGAGTTGCACTCCTGAAGACTTGCGCTCCTGAAGGGTATGACGTCATCAGAAGCTGAAGGTCCTCAAAAGCTGGTTCTTCAGAAGCTGCAGTATTTCACCAGAAGCAAATTGATTCAAGTTTTTATGAATCTAGTGTTGTATTTTGGAGCGAAAATCTTGAAGAAGTGGTAGAAGATCACATGGAGGTCACATGTTCTCGTGTGAAAGCATCAGGTTGCTAAAATACAAAGAACGTTGACAAATGTACTATGTACGAACTGTACAACCACCTTCTCCACTACTCTGTTCTTTGTCTCAACTACCAGACAAGAATAACAACTCTCATGTACAACCAAGCCTGCATCCTTGTTCCCTCTCAACCGGAATGGATTTGAAATTGATCCTTTATAGGACAATAACTTAATCAGGCAAAGATTCATTGGTGAAAGATCAAGCTTCAGCAACGACTCTTTTTGGATGAATTGGCACTTACAACGTTCATATTTCACACCTCTATATAAAGGAGTGAAGACTTGAAGAACAACAAGACTCTACAACAATGTAAAAGCGCCAAAACTCTGTCAAATTGTTCAGCATCCAAAGTTCACTTAGAATTTCAGTTTTCAAGTTCATATCTTTGAAATTCAAAAGTCTTAAGAGTCTGTATCTGAATTACATTGTGAACACCACTGATTGTATATCAAGTGTTCAACCTCAAACATTTTTCTTTGTAATTTTGTTTGATAGAAGTCTCTTGCTTGTGTGCTTGAGCATTAGAAGTCTCTTGATTGTGTTCTGGAGCATTTGAAGTCTCTTGCTTGTGTGCTTGAGCATTTGTAATTAGATATTACATTTAGTGAACTCTCCTTGGAAGTGCAAGGGGGACAGGACTACTTCCGGTTTGTGGAAGGAACCTGTATAAATTGCTTGTGTCCTGCTTCTTCTCTTTTCTCTCTGTTTATCTTTCCGCTGCATACGTTTCTGAACATCATCTTCAGAAGCTGTCTCAATTGCTTCTGATCATTAGTGTTCTGAATTTTAAAGAGAAAATGAAAATAAGTAAAACACAATTCAACCCCCCCCCCTCCCCCCCTCTTGTGTGTTTTCTCCCCTTCAATTGGTATCTAGAGCTTGGTTCTGTTGTCAACACCTAATAGTGTAACAGTCCAAGATCTGAGAAAAACATGTCTGCTGAATCATCTGTTTCTGGTTCTGGTTCTGCTGGTTCTGGTGGTAATCATCATGCTGTTTCCTATGACTATAGTGAAAAGAAAACTGACTCAGGGAGGGTTCCAAAGTTTAATGGAGATCCTGAAGAGTTTTCTTGGTGGAAAACCAACTTCTACAGTTATATCATGGGCTTAGATGAAGAACTATGGGATATTCTGGAAGATGGAGTTGGTGACTTAGTCCTTGAGGAAGAAGGAGCTGTTGTTGATAGAAAAATTCATACTCCTGCTCAGAAGAAGATGTACAAGAAACATCATAAGATCAGAGGCTCTCTGGTTTCTTCTATACCACAAGCAGAGTACATGAAGATGAGTGATAAATCAACTGCAAAAGCTATGTTTGCATCTTTATGTGCTAACTATGAAGGAAGCAAGAAAGTCAGAGAAGCTAAAGCACTGATGCTTGTTCATCAGTATGAGTTGTTCAAGATGAAGGATGATGAAAGTATTGAGGAGATGTACTCAAGATTTCAAACCTTAGTCTCTGGACTTCAAATACTGAAGAAAAACTATGTTGCTTCTGATCACGTGAGTAAGATACTCAGAAGTCTGCCTGCCAGATGGAGACCAAAGGTGACTGCCATTGAGGAAGCTAAAGATTTAAACACTTTAAGTGTTGAAGATCTTGTTAGTTTTCTCAAAGTTCATGAGTTAAGTCTCAATGAACATGAGTCTACTAAAAAGAGTAAATCAATAGCTCTTCCATCCAAAGGCAAGTCATCAAAAGCTCTTAAAGTGGTTGAATCTGAATAAGAAGATTCACCAACTGGAGATTCTGATGAAGAGGTTACTGAGATGATGGCTATGCTCTCAAACATACTTCAGTATCTAGCCAAAAAGAACAAGAAGTTTGTGTCCAGAAGAGGTAGCTTCAGAAGCTCAAAGAAGGAAGATCAGAGGGGATGCTTCAATTGCAAGAAGCCTGGTCATTTCATTGTTGATTGCCCTGATCTTCAGAAGGAAAAGTCAAAGGAAAAGTCAAAGAAGCCAACATTCAAGTCAAGCAAGTTCAAGAAACAGTTAAAGCAGAGTTTGATGGCCACATGGGATGATTTGGATAGTGAATCTGAGTCTGACAAAGAAGAATCTGATGAAGGTGCAAAGATAGCTGTTGGGTTAGTAGCTACATCAACTTCAGAAGCTGAAATTGAATCAGATTCAGAAGATGAAAATGAGGTATATTCCAAAATCCCTAGAGAAGAACTGATAGAGTCACTTAAAGAACTCCTCACTCATTTTGAACTGAGAACCAATGAGTTGAAAGTTTTGAAAGAAAAATATGTTGTTCTGATGAAGCAACAAGAATCAACTTTATTGGATCTGAAAGCTTCTGAAGAGGGACTTAGAGGCTTTGACTTCATATGTAAAACTTATGAAGACAAGCTCAAGTTCTTGTGTCAGAAGTTACAAGAAAAATGTGATGGAAAGTCTTTAAGTAACCATGAGATTGCTCTTGAAGATTTCATTATTTCTGGTATTGACAGAAGCAGAATTGCTTCTATGATTTATAGCATTTACAAAAACAATGGCAAAGGGATTGGGTTTTCAGAAGCTAAGTCTAATGACACCAATCTTAAAGCATACTGTAAATGCATTAAGGAAGGTTTGAAAACCTTCTTTGTTCCTGAAGGTGCCAAAATGGAAATTGTTGCTCAATCAGAACCTAAAGCTTCCAGTTCTAAAGCTAAGATTATTTCAAAGCCAAAGAACTCCAAGTCTAAGGTTGTGGTAAATTCTGAATCTAAGACTGCAAAGATTAAGATTCTGAAGAGATCAGAACCTGTTCCTCAGAGTCTGATGAAATCAGAATCTGATGTCCTAAAGTCTAAGGTTCAGAAGGGCAAAACAGTTGTTGCTTCTGAAGTATCAAAACCAAAAGTTGAAAAACCTAAGGTAATGATTAATCAGAAGCTGCCCAGAGCGCACCTCAAGGAACATGAAATGGAGAGTAAATCTTCCAGCTCTAACCCCAAAGGACCCATAAAACAATGGGTACCTAAATCTGAAATTGTCAATACTGCAGATTTGTCTAAAAGCAAGATCAAAGCAAAAGTCATGGTACCTGGACAGCGGTTGCTCAAGGCACATGACAGGAGAGAAGTCAATGTTCCTATCCCTCACAATGAAAGAAGGAGGAAATGTAAAGTTTGGAGGCAACCAGTCTGGGAAGATTATTGGTACGGGGACTATTGGTAATTCCTCTACGTCTATTAATAATGTGTGGTTGGTAGATGGGCTTGAACATAACCTATTGAGCATCAGTCAATTCTGTGACAATGGTTATGATGTATTATTTGAAAAAGCCAACTGCACAGTAATCAACAAGAATGATAAATCCATAGTGTTCAAAGGAAAGAGTGGAAAATGTTTACAAAATTAATTTCTCTGAACTGGCTGATCAGAAGGTAATCTGCCTTCTGTCAATGAATGATAAGAAATGGATGTGGCATAAAAGGTTGGGACATGCTAACTGGAGATTAATCTCTAAGCTTAGCAAGTTACAACTTGTCAAAGGTCTTCTTGACATTGATTATCATTCAGATGCACTCTGTGGTGCATGTCAGAAAGGAAAAATTGTTAAATCATCTTTCAAAGTTAAAGACATTGTTTCCACCTCAAGACCCTTAGAACTACTTCATATTGACCTATTTGGGCCAGTTAGCACTGCATCCTTATATGGGAGTAAGTATGGATTAGTCATTGTTGATGATTATAGCAGATGGACTTGGGTGAAATTCCTGAAAAGCAAAGATCATGCATATGATGTATTTAGTAACTTCTACACCCTTATTCAATCTGAAAAAGAAGCCAAAATTTTGAAAATTAGAAGTGATCATAGTGGTGAATTTGAAAATGAGCCATTTGAAGCTTTTTGTGAAAAACATGGAATCATCCATGAATTCTCTTCTCCTAGAACTCCACAACAAAATGGGGTTGTAGAGAGAAAGAATAGAACTTTACAAGAAATGGCCAGAACCATGATCCACGAAAACAATTTTGCAAAACATTTTTGGGCAGAAGCTGTGAATACAGCGTGTTATGTCCAGAATAGGATCTACATCAGACCTATCTTGGAGAAAACAGCATGTGAACTCTTCAAAGGAAGAAAACCCAATATCTCTTACTTTCATCAATTTGGATGTACTTGTTACATTCTGAACAACAAGCTCTACCTAAAGAAATTTGATGCCAAGGCCCAAAGAGGAATCTTTTTAGGTTACTCTGAAAGGTCAAAGGCATACAGAGTGTATAATTCAGAGACACTCTGTGTTGAAGAATCTATGCACGTTAAATTTGATGACAAAGAGCTTGAAGATAAAACTTCAAAGAAAGATGAAGGTTCTGCAGAGATACAGGTTTCTGAAGACACTCCAGAACCTAATCAGATAGTTGAATCTGAAGATAGTCCAAAAGCTGCACCCACATCAGAAGCTCAAGATGAAGTTGCTTCTGATGAAGCACAAGATGGCTCACAGCAAGCAGATTCATCGAACAATACTTTCAAATACAAGTCTTCTCATCCTGAGGATCAAATCATTGGGAGTAAAGAAAGTCCCAGAAGAACAAGATCACACTTCAGACAAGAAGAATCTATGATAGGACTGATATCAATGATTGAGCCTACAACAGTTGATGAAGCACTTTCAGATGATGGATGGATCTTAGCAATGCAAGAAGAGCTGAATCAATTTCAACGAAATGATGTGTGGGATCTGGTACCCAAACCTTCTCAGAAGAACATTATTGGAACAAAATGGGTATTCAGAAACAAACTGAATGAGCAAGGTGAAGTAACCAGAAACAAAGCCAGACTTGTTGCACAGGGATACAGTCAACAAGAAGGCATTGATTACACTGAAACATTTGCTCCAGTTGCAAGATTGGAAGCAATCAGGTTACTTCTATCCTATGCAGTTAATCATGACATTATATTATATCAAATGGATGTCAAGAGTGCATTTCTTAATGGTGTCATTGAAGAAGAAGTGTATGTGAAACAAACTCCTGGTTTTGAGGATCTGAAGCATCCTGACCATGTTTACAATCTAAAAAATCACTATATGGCTTGAAACAAGCTCCAAGAGCTTGGTATGATAGACTAAGTAATTTCCTGATTAAAAATGATTTTAAACGAGGTCAAGTTGAAACAACACTCTTCAGAAGGACCCTTGAGAAAGACATTCTTATTGTGCAAATATATGTTGATGATATAATATTTGGTTCTACTAATGCATCTTTTTGCAAGGAGTTTTCTAAGTTAATGCAGGATGAATTTGAAATGAGCATGATGGGAGAGCTGAAGTTCTTCCTGGGCATTCAAATTAATCAAAGCAAAGATGGAGTATATGTTCATCAAACAAAATATACAAAGGAGCTTTTGAAGAAGTTCAAGCTTGAAGACTGTAAGCTGATGAACACTCCAATGCATCCAACATGCACCTTAAGCAAAGAAGATGAAGGATCAAAAGTAGACCAGAAGCTATACAGAGGTATGATTGGTTCTCTCTTATACCTCACTGCATCTAGGCCAGATATTTTATTCAGTGTATGTCTGTGTGCAAGGTTTCAGTCAGATCCTAGAGAATCTCATTTAACTGCAGTTAAAAGAATCTTCAGGTATCTGAAAGGAACAACTAATCTGGGACTCCTTTATAGGAAATCCTTAGATTACAAGCTAATTGGATTCTGTGATGCTGATTATGCTGGTGACAGGATTGAAAGAAAGTCAACCAGTGGCAATTGTCAATTTCTGGGTGATAATCTGATATCCTGGGCTAGCAAAAGACAAACAACTATTGCTATGTCTACAACAGAAGTAGAATACATTTCAGCTGCAAGTTGTTGCACACAACTACTCTGGATGAAACATCAGTTGGAAGACTTTCAGATTAATGCTAACAGTATTCCCATTTTTTGTGATAATACTGCTGCTATTTGTTTGTCAAAGAATCCAATTCTACATTCAAGAGCCAAGCATATTGAGATCAAACACCATTTTATCAGAGATTATGTTCAAAAAGGAATTTTATATATACAATTCATTGATACTAAAAATCAATGGGCAGATATATTTACTAAGCCTTTAACAGTTGAAAGATTTGAATTCATTAAGAAAAATTTGAACATGCATTATGTGTCTGATTAAAATTGCTTGCATCTGAATGGAAAGTTTAGGTTCTGAAGTCAGTTCAGAAGCCATTGTCCTTCAAAAGCTCTTGGTTGAGGTTCTGAGAAAAATGTGCTCTTGATGATGTCATTAGAATTTCAAACTTCAGAAGCGGAATCTTTGTGCTTCTGAATAGTAGGAGTTAGTGGAATTTCTGGAGTTGCTTCTGGTGACACCTGTCCCACTAACTTATACAGCTCATCTGAAATCTGATAACGTGGCATAAATGTATTGGTGTATAACAAAAAGGGCAATGATGATCTTTATGCTTTCATAGTACTATCTCGTGCCCCTAAACTGTCATTAATGATGTGTTTGTTTGTCCTGTGTATACTCAAACGTTTTTACTAAAAACACTTAAACAAAACACACACTACTCACTTCACTACCTACACTTTCTATTTGTTGCTTTCGTATCCACTAAGAAAACGCTCTCAACTTAAAACCCTAAAACTTCATCGTCTTCAATCAAATCAATGGCATCTTATAGTTCCGTTCCAGAATCTGGTAATCTAAATCAGCAAGTAGCTCAACAACAACAAGACCAACCAGAAAGGGCTGCTTATTTAATCAGTGGATCTACTATGAAACTCAAAGAACATCAGTTAAAGATTCAAGTAGAGAATCCTGTCGATTTCAAATCTTTGACGTTTCATGGATGCGACATTAAAGAATTTTATGTTGCACAAGGTTGGCTACAGTATTTCAATCTGCTGAATGGTCCAACATACAAAGCTCTCGTAAGGCATTTTTGGGTAAGAGCTAGTATCTACGACAAGAAAGCTGCTGAAGAAGAAGAAAGGAATCTGGTTCTTCTTTATCCAGAATTAGCTAGGAAGACAAGGGAAGAAATGCATTTGGAACCCTTCACCGGTACTGAAATAAGATAAAGTGTGATGGGTGTCCCTATTCAGATCACTGAACAGATCATAGCTTCTGTTCTTGGTGTTAAAGCTGAAGGTATTTACTCTGGGATTGAGATTCCTAACCCTCATACCAGCTCCTGGAAAGACGTTGTGAATATGACTTTGTTCAAATCCGCAAAGGGTGGAAAGTACAGTGACTTGGATATGCAGAAGAAGATGCTTCTGAAGATCCAATTTGAAAATCTGCTACCAAAGGGTGGTGGTAGTGATCAACCCTCTCTTGCTCTCTTCATTCACCACATTATTCATGGTGAAAAAGTTAACTTACCAAGGTACATCTTTAAGTACATGGTCAAGGAACTGTGGAAAAGTCAAAATGAAGATAGATTATGGGTCCCTTATGGAAGATTGTTGTCTGAAATCTTTCATCAAGGAGGTATTATTGAAGCTCTTAGTCAAACACATTTCTACACTGATCAGATGCTAGAAATAGTGGTCGGCAAGGTGATAAATGGTAAGACCCTGAAGAATATGCAACTGATAAAGGTATTCACTCCTCTCAATTCAGACATGAGTGAATCTATGGTGGTGTCAGATTTGATGGCAAACTTCCCACCAATATGCAAGAAGGATTCTCTAGCCGTGCAAATGGCACTTCTCAGTGACCATTATGCAAACACTGGTGAGAAAATAGGGCTTAATGAAGTCCCTGAAGACATGCCAGGAAGCAAGCTTCCTGTTGAGAAAGGCAGGAAAGCCAAGAGAAAGGAGCTTACTCAGGAGGAGTACTTAGAAGGTGAAAATCCTTCTAAGAAAGCTAAGAAGGAAAAGGCTTCTGAGAAGCTTAAAGCTGGTGCTTCTGAAGTCCCTTCTATTCAGGAAGAAGCTCAGGACCTGAACCCAGAAGCAATTATTCAACAGAAGACCAGAAGTGGTAAACAAGTTGCTTCTGCATCCACAACAGCTCCTGAACAGACTCTTCTGAAGAAGAAGAAGAGAACACCTAAACCAAGGAAGCTAAAGGAATCAGTCTATGTGACTGAAGAGACTGATGGTGCTGAAAAAGGAGAAGAAAGGGCAACGAAGAGACAAGATGGAGAAGAAAGAGTCAGTCCAATGTTTATCATGACTCCTGAAATGGCCAAGAAATGTAAAGAGCATGGTGCCAAAATAATGGCTGAAAAGAAAAGAAAAGCTGTTCTATACAAGTTGCAAAGAGATAAGGAGCTCAAGGCAATGGGACTAGAAAACTGTGATAAATTCTATCTTGAGAAGATTGCTGAGTTTCAAGAGATTTCAAAAAGGGTTGATGAAGAAGCTGTAAGATCAGCTGAAGTTGATGCTACTGAACTGGTTACCAGGGAGGTAAGAAAGAAGAAGAAAGCAGAAGTTGAAGCTCTTCAGAAGGTCCTGGAGATAGCCAAAGAAATTGAAGTTCCTGCTTCAGTGTTGCTCAAGGATACTGCTGCTGAAGTAGCTGAGCAAGCTTTAAAAAGTACTACAGAACTTCATATGGAGGTAACTGCAGAAGCTGAGAACCTGCTGTTGGCTCCTGAATCAGAAGCTATGACAGGTAATTCTTCTACACAGCCTATAATACATATAGAATCTAACTCAACCTCCTCTTTATCCAAATCCTCATCATCCTCATCTACTGATATGGATGATATTCCAATAGGCATTCTTCGCCAATATAAATACAAAGGCCAATCACCATCATCCAAAATCCATAAAAAGCCTTCTAAACCTGTTTCTCCTTTCAAACCAATGGAACCCCCTATTGGAGTTAGGATTGGTAATCTGCTTGAAATAAGAAGTAGTAAACTACCTCTTAACCATCCACTTCAACCTAAAACAATTCAACCACTCAACATGATCCTTCCTGAAAAACCTAAAGATGATTCGGTTTTGAACAACCTTAGCAGTCATCTATCAGGTGAACTACCAAATGTTGATCTAAACCTACAAAAAGCCTCTGAAGTAACAACTTCTGAAGTTGCTTCAGAAAGCCCACAACAACATACACCTGAACCACAAATGACCTCATCCTCTCCTGAACAAAGTGTTCATGAACACACTGTTCTTGAACAAACTACATCTGATCATACTCCTGCATCCACTCACTCTGAAAATGCTATGGAGATTGATGATATGATCACTCCTGAAGATCTTAATGAAGAGGCTGAACAATCCTCACCTATGGAGGTTGAACAGTCTGCTTTTGATCAATCATTTTCTAGCAATTCTCAATCCCTCCCCTCAAATAACCTTCAAATTGAACCTGTTGCTGCTCCCAGACCTAGAAAACAACCTTCACTACCCACCAGATTCTTAGATTCTAATGTATTAAGAGGTGTGTGTGAAGACATAGCAGAGAAAATGATCAAGCTCATTTCATCCAGAAATGACTTGAGTCACAGGGAGAGCTATGACAAGCAGTGGAGGAGGCTAAAGGAAAGAGTTGAGAATGTGATGAATGTCTTATCCTCTACGTGCATTGAAGCCCAGGAGCAAGCAAAGCAGAAGTTGCAAGACTGGCTCAGTGGTATTGATGAGAATCTTGAGGAAGTCAAAATACTAGGAACTTGGGCAAGATCTTCATTGAGTATAAGAGGAAGAGAAGCAACTGCATTTCTCCCTCAATTCATTCACCCAAAGGACCTGGATTTGTCTTTTCTAACCAAGATGAATCTGAAGTCAACTGCTCCTGATCTGGCTCTAGTTCAGAAGTATAAGGTCTTGGAAAAGAAAAATCAGAAGCTTGAGAAAGACTTATTGGAACAGAAGCTACTCCTACTGGAATACAAGGCTGAAACAAATGCTAAGTTGGAAGAAGCTAGAATCAGAGAGGAAGATCTGATCAGAAGGCATGAACAATTCAAAGCAGAAATGCAGAAGAAACAAGAGCAAACAAATGAGTTGCTCAAGAAGATTCTTGAAAACACCAGCAAGCAAACCAACCATTAGTTGCACACCTTTAGTTGTTGTTGTTGTGTTTTATTTCTCTTAATTCTAGTTTTAACTTGTATGCTTCTGAATTCTACAATGCTTCTGAACTTAAATGCTTCTGATCTATAATAACTGCTTCTGAATGACTTATTTAACGCATATATTTATTTCTCATTTTGATTTGTTTATGCTCTGAACCTTTTATACGCTATGTTTTTCTCATCTCTTCTTTTTGTTAATGACAAAAGGGGGAGTATATGTGATAGTATTTAAAGGCTCTGAGCCCCATTAATATCATTTGAAATTTTGAAAAACTTCTTATCATTCTTACCTGAATTAAAAGGGTAATACAAGCTCTGAATCTATGAAGGAGTATCAAAATTCAAATTAAGATTAATTGAACCTTTACTTCTTTCTTTTATTTACGTTAAAATTTATTATTGTGTGTTAAATGAATTTAATTAACAAGATAGAACTCAGGGGGAGCTTACAAACCTCACCTTGAAAGTACTATTAGACTCAGGGGGAGCTTACAAACCTCATACCCTATAAGTCAACTTGTTAATTAGATTAACAACAATTGATCAAGTTTTAAATACTATTGTTTGTCATCATCAAAAAGGGGGAGATTGTTGGAACAAAATATGTTTAACAATAAATCCTAAAGAGTTTTGATGATAACAAGGTATTAAAAATTGACAATTGGTATTGCTAACATTTGTTCAAGTGTACAGGACCATAGACCAAGTGTTATATCTTACAAAGGTGCTGGAAGAACAAATAAAGAGCAAAAGAAACATTATTTGAAGCTTAAGGCGCTCCTGAAGACTTGCGCTCCTGAAGGGTATGACGTCATCAGAAGCTGAAGGTCTTGGAAGCTGGTTCTTCAGAAGCTACAGTATTTCACCAAAAGCAAATTGATTCAAGTTTTTATGAATCTAGTGTTGTATTTTGGAGTGAAAGTCTTGAAGAAGTGGTAGAAGATCACATGGAGGTCACATGTTCTCGTTTGAAAGCATCAGGTTGCTAAAATACAAAGAACGTTGACAAATGTACTATGTACGAACTGTACAACCACCTTCTCCACTACTCTGTTCTTTGTCTCAACTACCAGACAAGAATAACAGCTCTCATGTACAACCAAGCCTGCATCCTTGTTCCCTCTCAACCGGAATGGATTTGAAATTGATCCTTTATAGGACAATAACTTAATCAGGCAAAGAATCATTGGTGAAAGATCAAGCTTCAGCAACGACTCTTTTTGGATGAATTGACACTTACAACGTTCATATTTCACACCTCTATATAAAGGAGTGAAAACTTGAAGAACAACAAGACTCTACAACAATTTAAAAGCGCCAAAACTCTGTCAAATTATTCAGCATCCAAAGTTCACTTAGAATTTCAGTTTTCAAGTTCATATCTTTGAAATTCAAAAGTCTTAATAGTCTGTATCTAAATTACATTGTGAACACCACTGATTGTATATCAAGTGTTCAACCTCAAACATTTTTCTTTGTAATTTTGTTTGATAGAAGTCTCTTGCTTGTGTGCTTGAGCATTAGAAGTCTCTTGATTGTGTTCTGGAGCATTTGAAGTCTCTTGCTTGTGTGCTTGAGCATTTGTAATCAGATATTACATTTAGTGAACTCTCCTTAAAAGTGCAAGGGGGACAAGACTACTTTCGGTTTGTGGAAAGAACCTGTATAAATTGCTTGTGTCCTGCTTCTTCTCTTTTCTCTCTGTTTATCTTTCCGATGCATACGCTTCTGAACATCATCTTCAGAAGCTGTCTTAATTGCTTCTGATCATTAGTGTTCTGAATTTTAAAGAGAAAACGAAAATAAGTAAAACACAATTCAACCCCCCCCCCCCCCCCCCCCCCCCCTTTCTTGTGTTTTTCCCCCCTTCAAAGGTGTCTCGCATTATTGGAGATAGAGAAAACATGTCATTTTCGTGTTATCATTGGATGGATGAAGGGTGTTTGTGATCTAGATTTAAAGGTATTATTTATGGGAAATGCTAAAGAGTGCCTTTAGGGCATTGGTTAACATAACAATAATAGAAATATTATGTTGGAAAGTGGTAAAAAGTGATAAATTCAACTTCTTAAAAGTTTGAAAATTGTAGTTTCCAATGTAAATTTACTATTTTTGGTTTCCTTAACCATTTCCCTGAGGACATAGGTTAACAAGACCCCTTTTTTATTTATGTATTGATATTACTGGTACTGTTGTGAAGATGAGGCGGCAAGGGTGAGGAGTTAATCGAAAAGGGTGGCGTTGGAGAAGGTGTTTGTTTCTTTGGGAAGAAAAGTTGTTGGGTCAGTGTGTTTCTCTTTTAGATAACATTTTCTAGTTGAATGATGCTATTGATAAATGGCTTTGGATTCATAATTCTGCTGACGGTTATTCGCTAAAGGTTTCTCATTAGATCATCACTCAAACTGAGCACCCCCGTAATTAATGATATTTTTTCGTATCAATTTGGAGCAAATTTTAGCCGCTGAAAATGGAGTTAAGATCATCTCCATTTATACTCTTCTCCATTTTTTTTATCTGGAGAGATATAGACACAAAAAATCTTAAAAATAATTAATGATGATGAAGCTCATTTAATGATAGGACCCACCACCTATTTTTTGTGTCTATCTCTTTCCCAATTTGTAATCTCCATTTCTTTTAATAAATGGAGAGGATCTCAAACCCTAAAAATGTCGTTTTTTTCTTTGAGGATTTTAAATAAAAGGATACCTAGAAAAGGTAATCTATCTCGTTTTGGAGTATTGAATGCAGGGTTGTTGTTGTGTTATAGAGGGTGTTAAAATGAGGAATTAGTTAATCATCTTATCCTTGAATGTGACTTCTTGTTGGAATTTTGAATATAGTTCCTAGATCGTTGGGAATTTCTTTGGTTACTCCATTTGATGTTGGCGAGCATGCTTTGTAGTTCAGTGGTTCATATGTGTTTAGGAAAGATATTTGTTTTTATCTTCAGGTAATCTTGTTTGGTTGTCTCAAGATTATTGGAAAGGAGCGTAATACTTATATTTAAATCCTAAAATCTTGGATTTTGCGACTTTATTCACTTTCAACGACTCAAATTCATATCAAAATCTAAAAATAGGCAAAATCCTACTAAAATCGCAGGATTTTAATAGTTTTGAAGGATTTTGTCCATTTTTTTAGTTATTTATGTATAATTATTTTGTGGAATTTAAAGTGAGTCGTTTGTTATGACTAGCTACACTTTATAACATATATTTCGCATTATTTTTGTTTTGGTAAAATCCTTCGATTTGATTGCGATTCTACAATTTTTGATTTTGCTATTTCCTTTCGACTAGAAGCAAATACCGATTTTGATAACCTTGTTTGGAGCAACTTCTTGATTGTATTAAGTTTTACTCATCGTGGTTGTTGAAGACACACAAACATAATGCTTTCTTCAACTTTCACTCATGGTCTAATAACATCAGAAAATGGGTTATTTGGAGCGTAATACTTCCATTTTTTGAGCAACTACTTGATTTTCGGAAAATTTTTAAAGCTTTCTTTGTAATATGTACTTTTTTTTTAATCTCTTTTAAGCACACATTGTGCTTCAAAAAGGGTTGTTTTTTATATTAATTTTTTTTTGATAAAAAAAATAACCTTTTGAAGCACAATTGGGATCTTAAAATAAAGAGTATATCTTTCAGTCTCTCACCTTTAGTATGCCGATGATATGTAGAAAAGAGTTGGGCGAATGTAAGAGCGATGCGCGCTGTTTTGCATCTTTTCGGGGCTATGTCTGTCCTTAAACTGAATTTCCACAAGAGTGAGTTGGTGGTGGTGAATGTAAACCGATCCTGGCTATCTGAAGCGGCGGGTGTGTTGAATTGTAGAGTCACTTCCTTGCCCATCATGTACCTTGGCCTCCCAGTGGGGGGTGACTTCCGCCGGTTGAACTTTTGGGATCCTGTTATTGCTCACATTAAATCTCGTCTGTCCAGTTGGAAGAGTAAATACTTATCGTTTGGTGGTCGTCTCGTTCTTCTGAAGTCTATCCCGACCTCGTTACCTATCTACGCTCTTTCCTTCTTCAAAGCTCCCTCAGGTATCATCTCTTCTATCGAATCTCTTTTTATTCGTATTTTTTTTTTGGGGGGGGGGGGGGGGGGGGGGGGGGGGGGTTGTGAGGAAAATAGAAAAATTTCTTGGATTGATTGGAACACTATATGTTTGGAGAATGAGGTTGGTGGTTTGGGGGTAAGGAGACTTAGGGAGTTTAATTTAGCTTCGTTGGAGGGTGGTGACAGAGAAGCAGGGGTTGTGGTTTAATGTGTTGGCTAATAGGTATGGTATAGAGGGGGGGCGCATCCAGGCTGGGGGTAGGGAAGGCTCAGCTTGGTGGAAAGAAATAGCTAACATGAGGGATGGAGTTGGGTCGGTGGTGAGTACCTGATTCGCTGACAATGTTAGACTAAAGGTCGGGAAAGGTGTAGGTTCTTTATTTTGGTTAGATAGGTGGGTTGGGGAGATTCCGTTACAGATTCGCTTTCGACGGTTATTTGAGTTGTCTGAAAATAAATTACTAACCGTAGCTCAAATGTTCCAATTGGGGTGGGGGGAGGGTGGTGAGGCGTGGAAGTGGCGGAGGAGACTATGGGCCTGGGAGGAGGAGTTGTTAGTGGAGTGTAGGTTGCTTTTATTGTCTATTGTGCCGCAGGTTAACCAACAAGATGTCTTGTAATATCCCACACATTAGTTATTGGAATATTACCAGCCGAACGTATCAGAGGATAAATGTTCAGGAGATTCTTTTATGACGAAGAATGTTTTATGATGCAATGTCGGTAATTACACGCATGTTCAGTTTCCGGTGTCAAGCTAAACATGTTGAAGAAAGAAGGGCATTATGATACATGCACACAAGAGGTATTTAAGTAAGTTTTGGCACAAATTCCTCATTGTGGTAGTGACTTTCTCTCTCTAAAGTTACAAAACAAAAGTTAGAACTCTTCCCACTCTCTTCTATCTCACGCCCCTAAACACCATCACCACAAATTCATCAATTATTCTCAATCAATGTTACATGCAATTACATAATCTCATTTCCTATGGAAAATTAACCTAGTAACAAGATTCAAACATGTCCTCCCTCTCCCATCCTTTTCTATTTTTGGTAGATTCTGCACTTACCCATGAAGTAAGGGTTTTCATGAGTTTTAACTAAGCTTGGCCGCTGGATTGTATGCTAGGAACGGAGACTTGAAGCAAGAGATAAAGTTAGAAGCTTGTGTGTGTAAAATTGGAGTTTTACAAGGTAATAAAAATTAATTCGTTTTAAGAAGTTAATTTATAGCTTAATACAGTTTATGTTGGTGCTGGAACTGTTATGAGGATTAGGTTGATTATGGATGAATTTCATGAAATAGTGGTAAGCTCAAGTTCTGGTTTTTGATTCGTATCTGTTTCTGTGTAGCCTGAATTTGAGTGATTGTTGAAGTATTGGATTCCTCATTCAATTCCCTACAGTTTGGACACAAATTTCGTATGATTCGGATTGGAAACGAATTCGGAAAACGCAACTGAAGTTGGTAAATTCTGCTGGAATTTTGTTACGGGTTTTGGGACAGGTCTCCACTATAACATTTCATGAATCTTGGCTCATCATTGAAGTCAAGAGACGATTTTGAAGTTTGGGGGACTGATGTAGGCTTTGAGCTGAAGCCATTGTTTTCATGTTGGAGTTAAGGATGCTTGTACGGATTATGGCAAGGTCTGATTGCTTGAGCTTCTGGTTAAGAAGTTATCAGAAATCTATAAGGTGAGTTCCTTAGTTAGTTCCCACCCTTGGTATTATGAGTTTTACCATGTGAGATAACTTGTTATTTAAGATTTATGAAACTAGGAGATTAGTTGCCCAACTGTTAATGCTTGACAAAACTTGTTATTCTTGGTTTAAAACTTTATTATTTCACTCAAATAGGCTTACTGAAATTGTTAGAATGATCTAGGGCGATTGGGCATCTCATAGATGTTCTGTCATGGTGCCTAAGCGAGCCGGATGGTGGCTAAGCCACGGTGACAGCAAAATTCACCATTTTCTTAAAGAATGAATATTTTCTGCCCAGTGACCATTTTGCAATCTCATAAAGTTTAATAAAAGTTAACCAAGTATTAACATACGTCATTGTCATCATATTAAGACGAGAGTACGATTAAGTATACGTTATGCTCGGGTAGTATTCTAAACCTTAAGCAATGGGAAAACCATAGAGCCTCGATGTAGATCGTCGAGAACAAGTAGATTATCGTGTAGTCTATACATTAGATATAAGATAAGTATGTGCAAGATCAAGAAATAGTGAATTACCATTATACGAGTAGAATACGGACTCGTGGTAATCAATTATGTAAGTTAGGTATAAACCTTCTATGTATGATGCTACACCTCTGAAGCGTAAAATGAATGTTATGTTTCTGATTTTATGAATGACTATGATAATAAGTAAATGGGTAGGTGTCGTGTCTCTCTGTTATCCATGCCAAGGGGGATATGAGAGGTTCAGGCCAAGGGGGACGGGATAACCTCTACAAGGGGGGCCTGCACAACAATGAGGGAGTCTGATGTACCTTAGCTAGGCTTTCATCGGTAATGTATGAGAATATATTCCAGGGTTACTCCACTCGGGATCATTCCGTAAAATGAACCAAGATAATGTTGTTTGTTACACGCTAACCAATAACCTAATAAATGACTATGAACATGATATGAACACGATTACGATATGTTATTAGATACGTACAAGCTTATGTAATAGGACAAGTTATGAAGAGCACTGTCGACGATCTTAGTACCTCCCCGATCGTCCAGTCTAAGATTGTGTCATGAATGGCTTATGTTTTAGTCTTGATACAATTATCGTATCTTGACGTAGCGGTCTTAGGATCCCTTGACCGCCATGACACACATGACGTAAGGCAAGACCTATAAGTTATAGCATGAAGAACTTTATGACGGCCCTAGCATGCACGACCGTCTAATTGTAGACACGTGGTGACCGTAGGTTTCCCCGAGGTTACCTATAGCCTAGGATTAGGTAGAACTCACTGAGACATTATGTCTCATCTCAATCCTTATTTGTTTCAGATCAGCAGGTTGATTTAGTAAGAGTTAGCAAGCTGAAGCCGAATGGATGAGCAGCAAGTGTTTGTTCGTACATGTTGTAGGATGTTTGAATTTCTTTTAGGATGTATTCTATACGTTTTGGACTAGTAGTAGTGTATTGTTGATTGTACGAATGCATATTGTTGTATAAAATATTCATTCGAAGAATTTATGTTGTAAATTTTAATGTATCCAGTACTAAAGATAATGCACATGCTAAACTTTCTAGATACGTTTAGTGTGGGCGTTACATGTATGGTATTGGGTGCCGGATCCAGCAGCAGGTTACACTGTTAAGGGAGTTTATCATTCTCTTGTGGCCGACTTAGTTGATTTGCCTTCCGAATCTGTTGCGCCAAAGCCTAGTATATGTGGAGGAAAGAAGTTCCGCTTAAGGTGTTTGTGTTTGCTTGGTGTCTGTTACGGGATAGGTTGCCTACAAAGGACAATCTTTTTCGAAGGAATATTATTCAGGATGATGCTCGGGGATGTGTCGCTAGATGCAATTTTAATGAATCAGCGGATCATCTATTTTTGCATTGTCATGTGTTTGGGCAGGTTTGGTATCTTGTCCGTCATTGGTTAGGTGTTTCTTCGGTAAATCCTATATCAATTTTGGATCATTATCTTCAGTTTCGCACTTGTTCAGGTTCTATTAGATCTAAATGCTCCTTTATGCACTTATTGTGGTTTGCAAGCATTTGGGTAATTTGGAAGGAAAAGAATGCTAGACTTTTCCGTGCTACGGAAATTAATATGCATCAGTTGTTAGAAAATATTAAGCTTCTTTCCTTCTTGTGGTTTAAAGCTAATTATGTTTCATTTTATTATAAATTCCATGATTGGAGCCATAACCCTTTTGTTTGTTTGTTTGGGTAATGGTTAACCTTCATGCAGATTTTGTTTAGTCTGTAGTACTCTGTTGTAATTTCTGTCTATTTTCTCTGTTACACCTTGTACTAGGGAGATAGTTTGTGGTGTTAATATATTCCATTTTGACTTAAAAAAAAAAGTATAAAAAGATAAAATGTTTACTGATAGTGCCAAAATCAAAGTAATTGTAATACTAGTATCTTTGAATATTTAATCTGTAATTAATCGAAATGGATTTGTCAATCAAAACCATAAAAACACGGCACTAACACAAGAAATTAAACAACACCACAGCAAAACAAATACACAAACATACTTGTATTGAGATGACAAAATAAAGGCAACACACGAAATTTGCACACACAAGGAAAAAAAAATACGAAATAACAATTCGTTATACGTGTTTCTGTGAGCTTAGTTAAGTTGATAGATATGTTGCAAAAAGTATGCAATGGTCGTGGTTCGAACTTCAGACAATCCACTTATTCAATTTTAAAAAAGTATATTTCTTGTCACAAAATTACTTTACCAAATTTCTTGTTTTGTTATACGTGTAATAATAATAACATTGCGAAGAACATGTTGTGAACTATTTTATTTGCATACATCAGAAATTAAACTATGAAAAAAGATGAATTATAGCTAGAGAAGAAATTACACATAGGAAAAAGATCTCATTGTTTCAAACATGGAATGCATCATCAACAGATATTTTCTTGATATACTATGTGACTACTTTATTATGCCAACAATTTTCAGTAATTAATTTCATAAGCATCCACTATAGCTTCTTTCAAAAAAGATGAATTATACCTAAAGAAGCCATTATACTTACAAAAGAGACTTCATTGTTTCGAATATGAATTGCAGGATCATGAATTACTGTGTCATTTTGAAAAGCTTTATCACAATTATAAGCTCCCAAAGCAGCAGTTATTGCCTCATCTCTTGCACTATGAGGATCATTATCCAACTTATTCAATGCACTATTCAATGCACCAAGAGCTGTAACATATGTTAAATATATACATTCACCAATAGCTTTATCACTGGGATAACGTTTTGCCAATACGGTAAGATAAGTTTTAACTGAAATTGCATCATTTAATGCCAACTCTAAGATATACTTTGAGAGGTCATGGTAATTTGTGGCTAAGGGGATTCTTGAATCAGCTTTCAAAAGACTCACACAATATGGGATCTGTTCTGTAGGTCTGTACTCATTGCATAAAGATACATACAAGCTGCCAGATATTGCTGGAAGAGGAGCATAAAATATGATGCACAAGAAAAAGGTGAAGAACAAGGATGATAGTGTTGTGGATTTCATTTTTCTAATGATATTGATGAATATGGGAACCTCAAATTGATTTTCTATGTCGATTTATCAACCAACGGTTAGATTTATATATGGTTATTAGGATGATATTTTGTAAGAAAAGTATTGTTGGTACATTCTTCAATCAAATATAATTAAATAGCAAATTGAGTGAAAAATTGTTTTTGGGGAAAAATTTATTAAATAAAAATGGAATGTATTTAATAGTTTTGAATAGAAAATAATGATAATTTTTTTTATTTGATAATAAAAAATATTGTTGATGCATTCTTCCCTCAAATATAATTAATAGCAAATTGAGTGAGAAAATATTTTTGGGAAAAATTATTAAATAAAAATGGAAAATAATTAATAACTTTGATTTTTTTTTGGTCTTGAAAGATAATAACTTTGAAAAATTTAATAATAGAATAATGATAAAAAGTATTATTTCATCTTTATAGAGTTAATTGGTCAAAGAAATTTAATGTGTTATTTTTTATTAAAAAATGGAGGAAGGGAAAAATTTAGGCAATACTATCCCAGCCAACGTTTATTTTTTTTGGTAGCCTAGTGGCTAGAGCTCACACAATTAAATGTGGAGAAGTGGGGTGTCCGGGTTTCGAACTTCAACCTCTACATAAATTATGCAGTGTCCCTGCCAACTAAGTCAAACTCACGGGGACCATTTTATCTTATTTATTTGTATCACATATGTTATTTATCTTATTTATTTGTATCATTTATGTTATTTATCTATTTGTTTTTTTATGATTGGATCCTTAATTATTTTTTTTAAAATTGCACAGTGTTATGCTTTCTTCAATGTTTAGCTCAAAAACGCTGATGTGATTGTCACAAGTCAATAGTTTTATCATTTAACTATTTATTTATTTATTTGACCAAAATCATTTAACTATTTATTTATTATACACTAACTATATAATTTTCTTGTTTAAAAGTAAGTAAAAAAATGTAATGTACTCGTTCTTAATATAAGAGTACCGACCCTCTCCCGTGGCGGTGAAAGGAAGAGTATCTCCCCGGCGGCGAGTGGAAAGTTTGAGAATTTTCATTATAGCTCAACAGGGAGGATCCCTGGTCCTATGTATCCTTTTAAGGAATCAGACCTTCCGTAGTTCTCTTTGGGGGTTGTAAAGCGGGGATGAAGAAGTGAATGAATCTGTGAATGAATCCTAGAGGCGTCTAACCTCCTATTTTTATAGTCTGTCATAGGAGCGAGGAGTTAAGGATTTTTAGGAGAGTGGAAAGTGGGAAGTCAAGGAGTGGGAAGATTTTGGGGTCCCCCACTATTGCCTAAAGTATCATATTGGTACTCTTATATTAAGGACTGTGTACCGATATGATACTTTAGGCAATATGTGTTCCATGTGATCCTAGCATATTGCCTAAAGTATCATATCGGTACACAGTCCCCCAAGCACAAGGCTTGAAAAGGCCAAGTGCTTGAGTAACGTGTCTTTATCATTCTTATTCATTGGATGATCCTAATGAACAAGTTCGAATTCCTTGAGGCCTTTAAATGTAAATGTGAGATCAGAAAGTTTCAAAGCCCTTGCGCTAAAGGCGAGATCTCTTTTACGGAGAAAAAAAGTGTGGGCTTAACGTGTAGGATCAAGGCTAGCTTAGAGGTTCTTCTTTGTAACGGTATTAGTATTTTAAGGTGAGGTCAATGTTTCGTTCCGATAACGCTAGTTGATTTTGTAACACCCCGTTCTCCCAACAATGTAATATTCAAATAATTTAATTAGAGTAAATCGACAAACGGAGCATTACACTGCTTTTCAAAAATTCTTAAATAGAAAATAAAACTATTTAATTTCAACGACATATCATCTCGTAAACTGCAGCGGAAAATTCTTTTAAATGAATATCAACTTCCAACAAATCTTAGCACAAAGGCCTCAACAAAATTAAATATTATTATTCAACAGAAATAAACTCCAACAACATTGTTTCAAAATGTGATACATAAAGGAATGAAAGACAAAACAACGTTTCCCCCATCGCGTTACGTATCAGAGCCCTAAGACACTTGAGCCGGACATCCAACTAGTCTTCATTACCTGCAAGTTACCCATACGAAGAGCAACATTTTCAAGCAGAAGGGGTGAGATTCACAAACAACAATAATATATATATAATTCATCAACTGAATTAAAGCAACAACATTCATAACAACAGACATCATTAAGCTCATATATACATGGCAGCAGCATTATCAACAACGACCACATCAATTCATATTTGATTTGCAACATTTAGTTTATGTTTAAACAACAACGACATCATTATCAACTGCGACACCAACGACTCGACCAACAACAACAACTACGACAATGCACGACGACAACTACTATGCAATATGCATGTGGTACCATTTAACGCATTTGAATGACAAGGCATTCCAGGGCATGAGCCCTCAACAATTTGGATGGTTAAAGCATCCCAGGGCATAAGCCCTCAACAATTGAATGACTAGCATTCCAGGGCATAAGCCCTCAACAGATGAATGATTAACATTCCAGGGCATGAGCCCTCAACAATGTAGGAGTATGAATGACTCAATGTGTATATCTGCATACAACTTCAACAACAACAACAACAACTACGACGACAACAACATCTGTGCCTAAATTATTTATGACACACTCCCCAACTTAGACAACACGACTCAACGGCATCAACAACGGAAAACAACGATACAACGCATATAATTGTATATATATAAATATACATATTTTCACATAGTTTTGCTTCATTAAAATTTTCACTACATAAATAATGTTAAATAAATCAAGGAAACATTTTAGGATGCTTAGATAAATGTCCTAAAGCACGTAGCAAAATTCACAAAATGGTCGTACAGGACCAACTTCGCTTAAGCGAAGCTCTGCTCGCTTAAGTGAACACAATCACGTAAGTCTGGGAGTTTTTCGCTTGTGGTTCGCTTGAGCGAACTCAATGACGAAAGTTCAGGTTTTGCTCGCTTAGCGTTCGCTTGGCTCTCGCTTGAGCGAACGGTTGTTTAACACATTTGGGCAACTAAAATGGTCGCTCGCTTAAGCGACGGGATGCTCGCTTAAGCGACGCTTCATCTGGGTAGCTTAAAAGTTCACGAATTCTCAAACCCTTTTTCATCCAAAAACCCAATTTTGATCCCCCAATCACCCAAAATGAATTACTACAATGTTTACAGGTCCTATATGCAACACAACAATCAAAACATCTCAGAAATATGCAATCAACAACATAGTTCACAACATTTAGCAATTTTCATAACCTTTACAACCCTAACTCAAGAACACAATTTCTAATCCAATTTTCAGCAATTATATATATACTATTGATTGAAAGCTAGCCTCACCCTTACCTGAATTAAGAAGATTCGAAGGTTCTACAGAAAATGGATTCTCCCTCTTCCTCTTCTCTTTGCCTCTTCTAGGTTTTCTCCCCTTGGCTCTCAAAACTCTTGTTTTTCTTTCTATTGTACGTAAAAATGTTTCTGACTCTTTTTTTCCTATTCTCCCAATATTCCTTAACTCATTTTCATTTCACTTAACTCCCCTTAATTCCCATAATTAATATGTAACCCCAAAAACTCCATAAATTCTATTTTCTTACTTATTTCTATTAAATAATAAAACAACTAAATAATAAAATAACAAAACACCAAATAATCACCCAAATCATTCAAAATCATATAAAATACTTAAAATCAACCAAAAATAATAAAATAACAACTAGGGCGTTACAGATTTCACCCTTGGTAAGTTATTCCTTAACCATGCTATCTGAGATTTTTCTCGTAGTATCGCTTATTTATATCTGGATGGGGTTGAATCCACGAGCCATATTGTAGTTGAGGCGTTACCTCGCATGTTATCAATGCAAAACCTTTGGGTGAACACTTTTTACTTGGGAAAAGCCCCCGATCTATATGCCTTTTGGGTGAACTCATTTATTGGGCGAGGCCGTCAAATTTTATGCTTGTTGGGTGCCTTAACAAGGCGATCCCCCAAGCTCTATGCTCGTTGGGAGGCGCCCCTAAGCTTTATGATTTAGTACTATACCTTTCATTTAGGTCTCACCGCCTTGGTAGGTCTTACCGCCTTTCATTTAGGTCTCATCGTCGTGTTAGGTCTTACCACCTTTGAGTTTAGGTCTCCCTTCCTAGTTTGGTCTTACTGCCTTTGAGTTTATACCTCACCGCCCAATTGGGTCTTACCGCCTTAGAGTTTAGGTCACACTGCCTGGTTGGGTCCTACCACCTTTGAGTTTAGGTCTCACTGTCCAGTTCGACCTTATCGCCATTAAGTTTAGGTCTGACCGCCTTTGAGTTTTGGTCTCACCGCTCGGTTGGGTCTTACCGCCTTTGAGTTTAGATCTCACCGCCCAGTTGGATCTTACCGCCTTTGAGGTCTTTATGTTCAAATTCAAATAGCAGTCATTGCTTCCATATCTGTTTTTTTTTTCCGAGGTTTATTTTTGGTATGCCTTCTGGAGAGCTCTTCGTGAACCTCACATGTGGCGAGTTTGCTTCATACTCTGACATGATCTATCAAAAATTTGACAATACTGAAAACTTTCGAAGTATGATATATATATATATATATATATATATATATATATATATATATATATATATATATATATATATATATAGGATGATAATAAATAAAGCTCATAATTCAAGATAATATTCACATTAATCATGAAGATTATAATAATAAGCCACACCAACATATAATGACCTTATTCACAAGGTATATATGTAGAAGAATAGAACCAGACGCTAACCAATTCGTAAGAAAGCAATGCATCACACATCGTGAAAGACAAACACCATTCATAGACTGTTTTATTTATTTCATGAAAGCAATGCATCAATACAGCGAAAATTCCAGTTTGTATAATCAAGATTCAAGGCAGTATTTTGTCAAAAAATAAAATAAAAAGTGAAGTATGTTGCTTAAGTCCCTGATCAATTTACGGTTATATTCAAAATGGAAAATCAAACATCAGAGCTTGATTTCTATTATTATATTTTGGCTAAAATGCACTTTTGATCCCTCAAGTTTTCAAAAGTTGCAATTTTTGTCCCCATATTTTTAAAATAACACTTTTGATCCCCAAATTTTAGCCCCTTTACAAAACCATAGCCCTCTTAATTTTGACTCGATAAAAGCTGTATATGTCGCGTTTTTTTTTTTGCCACAATGGACAACCTACATAAATTTTACAAAAAAATAATAATTAAAAACTAACACATGACCCCTTCTCTTTTCTCTCCATAACCATTCCTCTTCTTCTCCATAACCATTTTCTTCACACCAAAATCTGCATTCATCCTCCTTCTTCACTCCAATTTTACTCGATTCAAACCCATAAAAACTCAATTTTTACGGATTCTTTTCCATTCAAACCCTTTTCCGGACTATTTGGTTGTTGTTATTTGAGTTGATTAAAATTTCAAAATTAACCAATAAATAAGCACATAAGACGCACCAAAACAAAACTTCTTGCTGGTTTACATACTCGGTCTTATACTCTTACTATCATCTGAGCCTCTTGTATTCCTAACTCCTACGTGCATAAACACCTCCTCAAACAACAAACAACCCTAAAACAAAATTAAATTTAAGAATACAAAAAATAAAAAACCTATTTTATTGAGCCATAGAGAAAGCTGACGAAATGATACAAATATCCAAATTTAAATTTTGAATATTTGTTCTTCAAAATATAAATTTGCTTGATTGACATGCTAGAAAGGAAAATCATGAATCAATGGATTTGGCCAGCAAATTAATGCACAAAAGCAAAGGTTATCAAACAATATCAGCATATCTACAACCTTTAACAATAGCAAAAACTTCAGTAGAAATCAATAATGGTGTCCTTGCTTATTGTGCATGTGTGGTTGTCCTTGCCTAGTAGCATACTTAATTAGAAATGAACAGATCAAAATAGCATTTTCGGAATATTTCATCAACAATGCTTTAAATAATAGAAAACCTAATTTTCTTAATCCAATAGTTATTAGCAGAATATAAGTTTTTAAATATAGAGATGATCTGAATATCACTTTTCATAAGTGCTTTAATCTATAAGTGCTTACTGCTATTAAGAAGACACAAAATATAGTAATAAGTGTTGGCAAAATTTTAATTTTAATAATATTCAGCGTGACATAAAAAAAAACGTGACATGTCAGTTTTGATTGAGTCAAAATCAAGGGGGCTATGGTTTTGCAAATGGGCCAAAACTTGGGAGACCAAAAGTGCTATTTTAAAAATAGGGGGACCAAAATCGCAACTTTTGAAAACTTACGAGATTAAAAGTGCATTTTAGCCTTTTATTTTTTTGAAGAATTTATTTTTTTTCTTAATAAAAGATTCTTATAACATTTCATTACTAATAAGAGTAGCAATATAACGGGGTATTTCTAAATAAATGTTGGGTCTAGCGGAGAATGTGGCCTCACGTGCAAGTGCATGCTTCACCACATAAGCTTGTCACCTGTTAAACTCCACCCTAATGATAGAGATGCGACCAACCCATCAGGAGATCCTTTGAATGGAATATGAGGTCCTATGAATAAGTCCAAGTCAAAGAGGATGAATCAAGCATTACAAGGATTAGTCATAAAGATCAATGAAAAAGAAATTCAACATGCATCAAAGGCTGCACCAAATTGGGTCACTTTCTTACAATTGGATCAAGATGCTTTGAGCCCAACTTGAAGTCCAATTTTCTCTATTTTAATAAGCAAATTTCGTTTTTTATTTTGGGTGAATTTTTAGATGGTCTTTTGTATTCTCCTAGCCTCTCCAAATGCTTCAAAGTAGTGCTCTAAGTTATTATAGTGGCTAGTGGGAATTTTAATCATGTTAGTGCCCATTTTCTAGGTAATAAACATGCACTTATCAATGTATTTGGTAAATGCATGGTAGTGGATCTTATCTTTAGTATTCCAAGCCTAGACTTGAGTTTTCTCTATTCTGAGAACTTTTCCTTTGTTCTTGGGATAAGAACTTTTATAGTGTTGGTTCTACCGATAGGTCGCGGTTAGGGTCGCACTTTGTTTGATAATTTTGGTTTTACCAGCAGGTCGCGGTTAGGGTCAAGTTCCTTATTTGATAACTATGGTTCTACCGGCAGGTTGCGGTTTAGGTCAAGTTACTTGTTTTCAAGACGGTCCTATCGGGTCTCGTATCATGGCAGACTAAGACAAGAAAAGAGACATAGAAGTTGCAATAATTTTGCCAAATTCAGTAATTTTTAACCTAACATCAACATGAGGCATGCACACATACACACTGCAACAATAGATTGTTGATAAACCTCGAAAAACACAACAATAAAAATACAAAAACATCATTAATTACATCAACATAACGAGAAAACAAGAGGAAACAACGCCATGTTTGACGGCGGAACTTAAAATAAAGGTTTAATTTCACTTTTGGTCTTCGCATTTTGACCAACTCACGAAATTGATCCTGTCTTTTTCAAATCGAACAAAACGTCCCCTATACTATCATGTTTTTTGCAATTTTAGTCTTAACCGTCATTTTCTCCTCTAAAAATGCTGATGTGTTGAATTTTTAACTGATGTAGCCAAAAGAACACCTATGTGGCAATGCTAACTTGAAAAATGTCATTAACATGTCATCGAATCATCTTTTTTTTATTTGGAAAAATGAATAATAATTATTTAAAATCACAACTTAACCAAAAAATAAATAAAAACTTAAATTACAATATTAAAAAATAGCAATAATTTCCAGAATCTGTTTTACATTGACATGGGTTTGAAAAAAACCCTATAGAAACTTCATCTTCCTCCTCATCAACAACAAGTCAGAATGGCTAAAGTGGAAACAATGAAGAAGAGAAATGCTGGAAATTGCAAAAGCATATTATTGAATCCCTATTTCAACAACAACAAAGTTATGGGTTTATAAAAAACAACAAAATTTCACAAAAGAAAACAAATCCATATTTGAAATAGGAAGAAATGAGAGAGAGAAAAAAAACTTCAACCATTGTTACATTCCCTTTAATCCTTCATTTTCCAGAACCTTATTTACTATTTCTACCCCCATTTATTCCTTCTTGATTGAACGTATTGAGATCCAGGCAGCCATCAATCGTCTCTATGAACCCAAAACATTTAACTTAAGATTTGAAAAATAAAAGATGAATCCCATGTACTTTCAATAGATTATGTGCTTGTGGCTTTAGTTGAAACAAATTCGATGCAGTAGAAAGAAATAAAGGAACGAGGATGGAAGAAGAAAAAGATGGAAGGAATTGAATAGGATTTGAGTGCTTCACTTACTGATTTGGGAATTAGGGATTTTATCTTTCTTTCAATTTAATTTTCATTTTTTTCTTTCAATTTTTTTTGTTTTAATTTCTGAAAATGTTTAAGTTGGTTTTTTAAATTAAAAAAAATGTTGTTTTCATGACATGTTAATATCATTTTCCTAGTTGTTATGCCACATGGGTATTTCTTTGCCATAACAGCGTTTTTGGAGGGGGAAATGGGAGGTAGGACTAAAAATGCAAAAAAACATGATAGTATAGGAACTGCTTTGTTTGACTTGAAAAAGATAGAACCAATTTCGTGAGTTGGTCAAAATGCGAGGATCAAAAGTGCAATTAAGCCTAAACTAAACATTGTAAGAGCAACTGAGCTAGATAACCATAAACTTTACAAGCTTTAAGGAGAAGAACCCCTTGGAGTTGTTTAGCATTTTTGCCTTTTTCTTTGTCTCTTGAAGAAGAACCTCAGACTCTTACGTTATTCTTAGCATGTTTTACAGTCATTTTCAGTAGGTTTTACCATCAAAATGGAGGAGTATTAAAACAATTGTCTATGATTTCAGTACATTTATAACGTTTTCTATATTTAAGTCTGTAATTTTGTTCTTTCATAAACATAGCGATTTTAGGATGTTTTGATGTAATTCATAAAGAAATCATGTAAATCGGCAAAGCAAAAACATCTGAAGATTTGAAGACCTTGGGAAGATCAAGAATGAAGATTCAAGAGGCCTTAGAGGGGGGAATTCTGTTCCTAGGTTCCAAGATAACTTATATAAAAGCACACACCCAAAACTACGGAAAAGCGGAGAAAAAAGGGCAGGGACACAGTCACATGAGTGTAGGGCACATTCCACGTGCCTAGGGCATGAAACATGCGTTTAGGGCATGCCATTCGCCTAGGGCATGGACCATGCGCCTAGAGCATGTGGTGTGCTCCCCGTGCACTGAAAAAGTGCGGGGCGAAAACCTCTTTTCCTGATTTTTTGTGGGTAAAGCCCGCATTTTCAGCCAATACCTAGGTGAAAAGTCTCTCTATAAATATTGCCTTCCTCATTCATAATTTCCCATTCATAAATGGAGCAGTTCAAGAGGAAGGTAATTCTAGGAGCTTCGGGAGGAGTTTTTCTATCTCCTCCTTGTTTTTCTAGGGTATATTTTTATCTTTTAGTAATTTGTCTTTAGTTACCATGTGTAACTAAATCTTATTAGGTTATGGTTATAAGATGAACCTCTGTTTATTTTGTTGGATAATTATTTAATTGAATGTCGTTTATTTATTTATTTTCTGTTCTCTATTTGTATTGTAGTACACCACCACATATCATGTCGTTTGTCTTAAATATTGTGTGCTAGATTCCGGTGGGATGGTTACTTTTGCTTCGAAATTGGGAGTTGGTGTCTAGCTGCAATCTTGTTTGGCTAGATATGGTGTTTCTCTGGTGGACCGGAGGTGAGGGGTGCCCTTCTTATTTGGTCCTCAAGTATGGTGCGCTGATCGCTTTTGATTCGAGATCGAGAGTAAGTTATTTGGCTCATGTTTGGTTTTGGGATTATTTTGTGTTCTCTCGGTGGATCAGAGATTTTTTTTAAGCGAAAAAAATAGATTAAATAAAAACAAAAGTACAAGAGACTAGGCGACGTAAACCCGACCTAGTTAAAACATAAAAAATGTAATAACAATCCTTAAGGGGAAAAATAACTGATGACAAACTACAAATTTTAGAACCAACCCTAAAGGGTAAACAAAAAAAATAAAAATAAACAAAGTACAAAAACTGAAGCAACAAACACAGACACCATGTGTACAATCCATCGAACCCAACACAGGATGCGAAACCAAATTGCAAAAGAAAGTGGCATCTGTGCATTCATTCCATATCAACAAAGACAACATTAATCCGTATCAAAACTGGGAGATGAAACTATCCGTCAACACGGAAGCAAGTCTGCAATCCCACATTTTCCGCGACGAAAATACTACCACATCAAGTTTACTGCCACAAATCGACTTAAACAACCCAAAATGTGATGCCAACAATAACATCGAATAAGAACGAACTCAGAACCAAAACAAAACCTAACCATCGTGGTGGAGCCAACAATGATTTTAAGAGACAAATCCGGATCGAAACTGAGATGGCTAAGTAAACGTTGAATCATGAACAAGCAGGAACCAGGGATAACCGTGTGAGACAAAACCATACATCAACGTCATCACCACCAATGTTTCCAGCAACACTACCCTAACAAATGAAACATTTTTTAAGATGAAATCACCGAATCTTTGTTGAAACAGATCCAGTTTTGAGACCCAAACAACCCGATGACGAAGATGCAAAGCACCCACGGCGTTTCGATACCCTACATCGGAAGTTTGGGTGAAGACAACGACAAAAGGTTCAACCACCAAAACAATTGTTGCTACCATTCGAGAACGACGATAGAAACGGTCGATCTGGAAGTGGTGGTGTGGAGGGAAGCACGCCACTCATCACACTATCATGCCGAAATCATTACATCTTGAAATGATGAAGTTTGGATTAAAGGGGATGGATGAAGATGAAGGCGGTTGTGATGCTTTTTAGAGAGAAGGAAGATGATATCTTTCAACGTAATTGTTGTTAGAATGGTGGAAGTTGCATGATCTTTCGATCAGGAGCTTTTCGAAGGTGGCTTAGCTTTGGTGATGAGGACAGGGAGTTTCATTTATAGGGGTGGTTATGGATATCGTTTTTCAGTGGTCGTTTTCGTAAAAGATTCTGTTTTAGGTGGTGATGTTTATTTTGGTGGGTGTTGAAGGTAGGGTATGGCTAGGTGTTGTGTGTAGGTGTGTCTTTTATGGTGTTATTTCTGGGTGTTCCGCCTATATATGGCGCATTTAGTTTGTATTCTCTGAATCATCGGTCTCTGTTCGTCTTATCCAGGGATCTGATTGTTCAATAAAATTTGTTGTTCAAAAAAATAATTAGAGGGGAGTTGTAATTCAAGCATGTCATAAGAGATATGCGTATAAATTTTACTTTTCAGTGATGGTGATGTATATTTTAACATAAGAGGGGAAAGAAGTGTAATTCCAACTTTTGTGAGAGGAGGAGAGTGTAATTTACCCTTAGATATCTTTAATTTTGGTATTAAAAAAATTAAATATGTTACCATTATTTAAAAATTAATAATTAAATTTCTTTGCCTATTAAGTCTATATGAAATAAATAATTTCTTTCATTATTATTTGCAACTAGACTTTTTTCAGAAATATTAAATATTTTCATTTTTATTTAATACGTTTCTATTTTACTAAAAATTGAATTTTATTAATTATATATATACAGTCAAAATGATATTTTATTTTTGAGAGAAAATTTATATTTTATTAACATTTACTAAAATAAGAGTCCACCGTTGACCCGATTCCATATTAAATGGAGCCATGTATCATCAAACTTGAACTAATTATTAATTTATTTTGAACTAATTGTTTATTAACCTAATTGTTAGTTGATATATTTGCTTACAAAATCAATTTGAGATTCTCATATTCATCAATATCATTAGAAAAATGAAATCCACAACTCTATCATCCTTGTTGTTCATCCTTTTCTTGTGCAACATAGTTTATGCTCGTCGTCCAGTACGTGGAAGATTGTATGAATCTCTATGCAGTGAGTACAGGCCTATTAGTGATATCAAATATTGTGTGAATCTTTTGAAAACTGATTCAAGAATCCCCTTAGCCAAAACTTACCATGAACTTTCCAAGTACATCTTGGAGATGGCAATAGATCAAGCAACATCGGTTCAAGCTTATCTTATCATAATGGCAAAAAAATTTCCCAATGATAAAGCTTTTGGAAATTGTGTACTTCCATTCTATGATAATTGTATATTGTCATTACACACAGCATTGGATGAGGTGGTTGGTAATGAACCTCAAAGTGCAATAACTGATGCACAAGCTGCTGGTCAAGAAATTTACAATTGTGACAAAGCTATTCAAAATGACAAGCCAAGTTTTGATCCCATCGCAGTCTATGTAAGAAACAATGAGACCTTTTTTCTAAGGGTAATGGCTGTTTCAGCTATACTTCATATGACATAGTGGAAACTTATGAAATCGACCATAGAAAAGTGTTGGGCTAATAATATACGATTTCCTATATAAGCAAACAAATAGTCACATAGGGAGGAAGCATGTATTTCTCTATGTTATTATTTTTAATAATAAAAAATATATGTAGTCATATCGCCTTTTGTCATCTAAAC
This sequence comes from Medicago lupulina, assembly GCA_958299785.1. Taxonomy (NCBI): domain Eukaryota; kingdom Viridiplantae; phylum Streptophyta; class Magnoliopsida; order Fabales; family Fabaceae; genus Medicago; species Medicago lupulina. Next base: position 19,868,675 of record OY283145.1, on the reverse strand, counting down.
TAGTCTGGAACCCGTGCGCGACGCACGGGTGGAAATAAGAAAATGCACATACGCAACGACAATTTCAATAAACAAAAATCCCAGTCATTTCACCATACACCACACTAAACAGTACAACGAAATGGACCAATAAAAACATACAACTTATTCAGCAAAGGTTCAAAGTCCAAACACAACAAGACAACGACAAGTTAGAAAAACCACGTATGTTATTTATTATAAATCCATTGACTAATCAAATAGATTTATTCCTTAGCCCTATCATCAAATAGCTCGCAGGAACAACTTCATGCCATCGATATTCGGGCTAGTTATTCCATAAATAAGTACCCTTCAAAATAAATAGAAAAAAAAAGTCCCTAACAATCATCCTTAGAACCTTGCCGTACCTAACATACTCCCTCTTAGAAGAAATGCCCGTCAAAAGCTCGATAACATCTACAAAAATCAAGGAAAAAAACGATATCACAAGCAAATGGTAGGAGAAAAACAAAGAACGAACAAATAAAGGTTACTATCAAAATGGCCCAACAAAATTGCATCATTACCAACTAAATAATCATAATCCTTAGTGTGATATGCAACATCCAATATACCAGTAAATTTAAAACCATGGAGTGGCACATCAACACCTTCATAAGACTAAACCTTGCTCCTCATCCGGAACATCAACTTATACTTATTATGGGTGGTCCAACACAGTAAAATTTGAAAGCCTGTAAACTCCCTCATCTGACAACTTGTCCTGAAAGATATAGAACAGATGCTTCCTAATGGTTGCATGAATCATGTCCCCCTACATAAATACAACAACATCATAACTCTTCAAGAAAAAGCATCACCCTGAAATAACTTCCAAGTACCAAACAAGATAGACAACACACACAAATAATATACTTACAAAGTCAACCAACACCATCTCAACAGAGCTTATCTGCTCAGGCTTCAGAAACATGGGAACTTCCCACAACCTAACCACGCACACCGCAAATCTCTATGAATCTCTACCAGGAACAACATCAGCTAACTTATCAAAAGAGTTATTCATAACCATGATTAGAGAGTGTCTATAGACTATGAACCTTTGAACACCAACAATAAAAGAAGCGAGCTGAAGACAGTGATGAACAAAGGAAATGAAGCACTGCTTTTATAGTGGGGAAAGAAGGCATACCACTTGAACGTGAATAGCGCAAATTAAACAAAACCAGCTATAAAAAAATGCATAAAATATACATTAACATAACACAAAGCCGTATAAGGACAAACCAACAATTCCAATGCAAATGAAAAAGTGGGTTGACAAAAAATCAAAGGTGGGCAAGAACACATGTCAAAAAAAATAGAAAATATCCAACGGTGGACATTAACTAAGGAACACATCGCAACCTATTTCTCCCAAACCTATACCACGCAATGCCATATAGAGCCCAAAACCTACGTTGTATAGGATAACATCAAACTCCGAGTTCAAGATACTATATTTTAATCACGTTTGAACAGTGGTATTTTTTTATGGTTGTGGTTAAGATTATTGATATTATGATTGCGCAAAATCAATTATTACTCAATACTCAGAGAGAACTTAGTATTTATGTGTTATTTTTTTTAACCAAAAAAAAAATACTAGACATTTTAAAAGAAATTTTAGGAAATGAATCATCTCCTGCTTTTATTATTCAGCCATCCCTCATGCGCTTCATCCAATGGCTGAGAGTTCCTAAGAAATAAATAGATAAAACACATCAGTTTTGAAAAGAGGGAAAAACATTAATGAGTGAGTGGTTGAGATGATGGCAGAAGGGAGGGCAACAGAGAAAACACAAGAGAGGAGCCAGATCCGAAATTTTATTGTCCTCGTGAGCTTAACTCAGTTGGTAGGAGCGATTCATAATATATGTAAGGTCTGGTGTTCAAATCCCAGCCACCAAAAAAAAAAAATTGACCCTGCCCTAATATATTATATTTTAGAAAGATAACTTAAGCTTTTCTCTAAGGTTTTTTTTTTTTTTTTTTAAAGTCTCTATAATCTCTTTTAATATACACAAGTATTTTTCACACGTAAACTTCGATCCTTTCCAAACCTTAGCCATCACCACCTTTCTTCTTTTTGTCTACTGATTTAAGGTCGATTTTGATCCAAAATAACCCATTCAAATTGAAGTATTACTTGATATGGGTAACATCGTTGATAGGACAATTGAAATCCCTTTTATGCAACTGAAATTATTTGTTCATTCCTTTTGTCCTTCAAGTTCTTTGATTGTTTCTGCACGTAGTTAGAAGAGGATAAGTTGTACTATATCTGTGTCTGATAGAGAGAACTTCAGAAAAAGGACAACAAAAATTAAAGGCTAATCCTAGGGTTTCTGAGTAAGCAACTACAACAAGGTCTTGATATTGTTGCTCATCTCAAACTGTTGAATCGACGTCTCTGTCTGACTTTGAGGCTGATTGACTCTGAACATTCTCTTCCATCTTTTCTTCTAAAACTTCTTGCTTTAACCTTTGTTTCCTACTTAAGCACAACTAGAGCAGGGTTCTCATAGAGATCCTTTTTTATAAGAAAATGTTCAGGTTTGAGAGGAGGGATATCAGAATCAAAAACCAAAGATATGTAGTTTGGCAAGTCATCAACCAGAGGCATCTTGGGAGCCACTAATTGTCTTCTTGCGCTCCTTCTGAGTTCTTCCAGATCCACAATCATCATAATGTCTCCTTAAGATGTCATGGCATTATACTGCAACAACTTGAGTGATATTAATATTTCTAAGAATCTCGTTCAACATAGTAGAACCCAACCCATTGACATTCATCATTATTTCATCAAGGAACATTTTGAAGATAAAGTTATGAACCATGAGTATGTAACAACAAGAAGATATTTTAACTAAGGTTTCAGATGTTGTTCAGTTTGTGAATTTAAGGGGCTCTTTAGGTAACTGCTTGTATGAGAATTTATAGCAATAACAGTTGTTGAAGCTTGAAAATGGATACTTTCTCTTTACTATATCTAGAGATGCACAAGAAATAAGGAAAATCATTTCCATTTTGAAAACCGCTGAAAATGTAAGTTCGCTTGATGTTTCATCTATACCGGTCAATGTTCCCACAAACCCTTTTGATTTTGTGGACAAAAATTTTGATGTTCTTGAAACTTTAATTATTGCATGTTGAACGTAATGTTGAAACCCATGTTGAACCTAATGTTGATCTTGTTTTTAAAACCTTTGTCAAACCATGTGTTGATTTTGTGAGTCAAGTACATATTGTCTCTAATAAGGTTGTTGAACGATCTAGTACACTTGACATTTCTGTTGTTTTTCTTGATGATGTTGTTAATGATCCCCCCACAAAAGAAACCTGTCTTGTTTCTGAAATATCAACTTACCAAATAAATCCTCCTATTGAATCCACAAAAGAAACCCCCTATGATGATGTTGTCGAACCAGATGTTGGACCATCCCATGTTCAATTAGATATTATTGTTGAACCTTCTTTTGTGAATGTTGTTGATGTGTTTGTGCTTTCTAATAACCACAAAATTGAATTGGCTGAGAACCAAAATGTTAAGAATACAGAGGCTAATAAAGGTGTGAGTACTGAAATTGTGAATACTATGGAAGGTTGCCTAGTAATGTTGCTCAGAGGCTCAAGGAGAGAAAGAAAAGTTGTTGAGAAACCTCATAAGTTCTGTAGAATCCCCAAGGAAGAAGGCTCCCTTGTGATACTGAGTCAAATGTTGAGGAAGGTGTCTTGGACATCATGCTCTCTAGTAGAAGAAAAGTTGGTGGGAAGAGGATCCATGTGAATGTCCCCTCTTCTCCCATGGATAGTTTGTCTGTTCACTCTAAAGCAAGTGTTCAGAAGTAGAAGTGTGTGTTTCAAATAAAGAGTTACTTTCTTGTGCTAGTTTGAGTGTGAAGTATGCAATTCTGAATAGGATTGGTGTAGAAAATTGGGCACCTACAAATCATACCTCTAGTATTACAACTTGGATGACCAAGCTGATTTTTCTCATGGGAACAAAGGCCAAGCTGATTTTTGGTGAATATATTTTTTTATCAAACTATGAAGAAAGCTGAGACTTTTGAATATAGGTTGTTTATCGAACCACATGTTCCATACATTTTTATCTGTGTTGGTCTGTAACTGATGTTTCTAAAAACAATGTTTTTCTTATGCCTTTGACAAATTGTGCAATCAAGGGGGAGATATATATAATAGTATAACGGGTTATGACTCTATTTTTGATGTGACGGATATGGTATGTCTCCTATGGTGTTATCATTGGTTGTAGCAGCTCTGTTCAATATGTGGTTGATATCATGCATGTTAGTATATGTTGTGGGATGTATTATATGTGTGTTTTGATTGGTTGTGTGTGTTGGATCTGCGTTCTGCTATGAAGTTCTATACGTGTTAAGATGTGTTAATTCAAATGTGTTAATGCACTGCTGTGTTATGTTCAGATGCGGTTATTACTATTGCACGTCTCTGAGTGTTTTGTTATGAAGTATGTGTTGTTATCTGAAGATTGTGTTTGTTCGTACTATATTTGCGTGATTCTGATGTGCTTCGTGTTGAGGAATCTTACTTTGGCTGTTTAAATTCGATGTTGCCATTTTATGATGGAGTACTGTTTATGAAGAGTTTTCTATTACCTTTTCCAAATTCTGCTAACAAGGGGGAGTAGTGTATGTGTGTTATGTCTTATGACTTTTGCTGGAAGCTGGTATGTTATATGCCTAGTAAGGTTGGAGTGAAACCAGTATGTTTGTTGTGTGTTTTTCCTTTTCTATGGTATGCTATGTATGACGTGTGTAGCAAATATCTGGATATTATGTGTATGTTCCTACACACATATTTACTATTGATGTTTTAGCCAAAAAAATTCAAAGGTGGAGATTTTTGTGTTTTTGGTTGTTGACTTGGCTTCATTTTGTTAAAATATTATGTTTTGACAAGATGTCATACCTAATGTCCTAGACATGTAGTATGACATCCATTATATGAAGTTGTGCCGTATTTAGCATTCTTGGAGTGATTTATTTTCGCGTGTGATCTAAGAAGATTTGATTGAAGAATTGGTTTATGTTACTTGTGCTCCAAGAAGCGTGTTGTTCTAAAAGCTTTCCAATGTCGGTTTATATTTGCCGTGTGTTTGAAGTTATTTCCAAAATAGATTTGGGAAAAATATATTTTGTGCTTCTAGAAGATTGTTGTTGAAAATATAAAAGATTTGTTTCAAATATATTTTGTGCTTTTAGAAGATTGTTCCTAAAAATATATTTATGGACATCATATATATTTTTGTACCGTATGTTTCTAGAAGGAACATTTGATGCAAATATATTTCGGTCTATTGAAGAAAAATGCCAACAGGTTGATGGCTATTTAAGAATGCACAAACCCTAGTTTCAATTCACGAAATCAAGCATTGAATTGAGGCGTTACGGTTTCGTTCTTAAGCTTTGTGTTTTATTTTGTATATCTCTCTATGTGCTACATTGATTATAAAAGTATGGAGATGGTTTGTTTAGTTGAGTTGCAATTTGTCTTTGTATAGCACTCTAGTGTTTCTAGCAAGAGTTGGTTTGTGTTTGGAGTTGCTCTCCTAATCTTATTGCATTTGTGATTGAGTCAATCATTGAGAGTGTGGTTAAGTGAAAGTGAGAATGGATCTCATATTTAGGGGGAGTCCTAGAGAGAAATTCACGGGTGGTATTAGGTGAAGAGGCAGTGAAGAAGGTTTCTTCACATAAGGCAAGGGACTGATACTATTGAGAGTGAATTTCTTTTCTAGGCATGAATGCCACCAGATATAGGTGATGTTGCACCAAACTGATTTACCAAATCTCTTGTGTTCTTCTTTACTGCACTTACTTTATTTTTGTATATTGTTTATTGTGCTATATTGTCGTATCAGTTGTCCAAGACATCACATTGTTATAACTGTTGTCCAAGACATCATATAGAACATTTGTTCTACTAGTACTAAAATTGCACAACGTAGACTTTTGTGAATTTTAAAGTAGTGAAATTGATTAATGTCACAAGTCAATTTTTATGGTAGAAAAATCCTTCTATATAATAGAAAAAAACTTCTTTAATTTTTTTTTGAAAAATGGATGTTCACTTTCAATCTGGTTCAAAACATACATTGCATCCTCATTATCAAAATCAACATCCCTTTAAAAGAAATTAAAATCAACATGATAAACTTTAGTAGTTAAATAATTAAAATTGATGAAATGTTGATAAAATTTTTGTACTCTATAAATAAAAATAAATTCCTATTCATTTTAAGTGGTTATGTCTTTTAATTTGAAAATAAAATATATTTTAAAAGGCTCAAATAAATTATAAATTAAAAATAAATGTATAAATTTAACATAACAAAAAATTCCTCTATGAAACTTAAGCTCATTTTTTCATATATTATGTCCAAAAAAAATAATATTGTTTCATAAATACATTGGTCAAATACATAGATGGATATCTTGAATTCAGTCAAAAAAATTAATTATTATATCATTGATTTATAGAAACTATTTAAAAAAGATATTATTTGAATTTCTTGGACCTATACTAATTCTATCTCAAATAAATATATTTTTTTAATCATTATTCACATTAATCTAATTGTTAGTTTATATATTGACTTAGAAATTCATTTGAGATTGCCATCATCAATATCGTTAGAAAAATGAAACCCACGAAACTATCATCCTTTTTTGTTCATCCTTTTCTTGTGCATCCTATTTCATGCTTCTCTTTGTAGTGGTAACTTGTGTGAGAGTTTTGAAATCTGACTCAAGAATCCCCTCAGCCACAACTTACCATGACCTCCAAGCTTATCTTAGAGTTGTCAATAAATCAGGCCAGTTCAAGCTTCTTTTTATAGAAATGGCACAACATTTTCCCACTGAAGAAGCTCTTGGTCATTGTGCAGGTGAATTCTATAATGAGAGTATTGAATCATTCAACAAAGCAATGGGTGACTTGGATAAGGATCCTCTAAGTTCAAGAACTGATGCACAAGATGCTGGTGATAAAATTATTGATTGTATTAATGCTCTTGAAAATACAAAGGAAACCTATGATCCCAAAGTTTCTTATCGAAACAATAAGATCCTTTTTCTAAGTGTAATGTCGTTTTTCGCTATAAATCATCTTACATAGTGGAAACTTATGAAATCAACCATAGAAAATTGTTAGCCTAGTAATTTAGGGTTTCTTATGTAAGCAAAATAAATAAAAATATATATAGCCAAAAAGCATGCTTTTCGCAGTGTTATTATTATTATTATTCTAAAATATATTTAGCCATTTCACTTCTATCATCTAAATATTACCATTGCGCACACTTGATTATTTTTTTAGTACTCACTGAAAATTGAGTAAGCAACCCAGAGAAATGTTAATGCAAGGGCAGCGATATAATTAAAGGAATCAGACTCCTCCCACGCAATCACTTTCACAAATCACTAAAGTTCAAACCCTATCTTGACAAATCGTTGGGAGAGAAGATACTACAGTTGGCGTTCACTTCGGGTCCTGGTAAAACGTTTTTTTTTTTTCAACAACGAAAAGCGAAACCAAAAAGTTCCAAAAACCTCTAAATGCCCCAAAACTAACACAACAAGCACGCTTTAGGGTTTCAACACCACTCGTAAAAGAGGCAAAGAGGACTCTATAATCTAGATAAAGCCCAACGTCAAGAGAGAACTTAATTTCCTCCACAATTTCACCCAATAAAACGTTCTTAAGTCACACTCTTTTTAAAAAGACTCTTGCCGGGATGCATGCCCAGTTGGACAAACTGCGTCACATATATAACGAGGGATTACATGTTACCCTTCCAAGCAATTCAACAACATCAGCAAAATCATGACCAAGAACCTAAAGATGTATTGGACGCTGAGGATACTTAACATTTTTTCAACAAAACATGGAATGCTCCTATTCTAGATAATTTCAAATCACCTCCGTTGGCATCTTTTGATGGAAGAAGTGACCATCTGGAGCATATTTACCGCCTTCAACACACATATGGTGATCATAGGAGCAGCTGATTTGTTGATGTGCAAGCTCCTTCCAAGAACTCCGAAAAAGGTGGCTTTACGGTGGTATATGAATCTTTCCATTTTTCCTATCACCTCCTTTAAATGTTTGTCAAGGAAGCCAATTCATCAGTTTTCAGCCAGTAAACACCAAAAGGTCTCAACCACCAGCCTCTTCAATGTGAGGCATGGCCAACACAAATCCTTGCATGGATATCTCACCCATTCAATGAAGCCTTTATAAAGGTAGTAAACCCTAACAAGGAGATGTTAGTGGGAGCATTCCAAAATGGAGGTAATAATCATGTCAAAATGTTACATGGAGGTGACTATGGTTCAATCGAATGAACATTTGTTTGTCAAAAGGTTACAAGAGAAGATAAAGTAATACCTAATGGACTCTACTAACTTAGAAACATAGATAACACAATACCATAAATACAATAACTTATTATCTAACACAATAAAACTCTAGAAGTACATCTCTAGTTCTTTCGAAAACATGCCTTAGGTCAGTAAAGAATTTTTTTAAAATCAACTGTCTCTCTCAATAATTTTCTTAACCGTTTTTCTATTTTTGTTTGTGTTTAACCATCTAACGACGTCCCTCATTTTTCTCATCTTGAAACAGTCATATGTATCCCTAATGGAAGGCTTTATTTTAGTAGATTTACACTATTTTACTGCAGGAAAAATCACAAAGTCCTATATGCCATAAAACTAACAAACCACAAGCCAAGACACCATAAACAAAAAGAACAAGTAATAAATCAAAACAACCTCCCAAAGCAATCAATTTCATCACAAAAAACAATAGGTCTTACAGAATCAACCAGGGCAGCAGCTTGCTACACCAGTACGAAAACCCGAAACACAGCGAAGTCTGCTCAAAAGCCCAAGCCTTAGCAGACAAAACACAGAACACCACATAGTTCTACATCAATGAAACAGTGAGTTGTCAGAAGATGCATAAAAAGTTGTGTTGGTGGCAAGATTCTACGACAATATTAAGGATTTTGTTTTATTGATTAAAACTCACCGTCATAAACTATTGACGCTGTTTTCGTACGTTGGTGGAAGAAAATAAAATAGAAGGGAAAAGATAAAGGGAGGAAGGCAAGAAGATAGACAGTTGAAAGGAGCAAGTTTCCTACTTTAAATAGTCTATGGCAGGTTAGTATCCACTACCATGTATGAGTTAACATTTCATATTTCAGTTTCGATTTGAAATTGATTCATATACATCAAACAGGTCGGCCACTAAATCCTAATGTTTGTCGGTTTCAATTTTAACTTCATTTTCAATGTATATGATATAATGTGAGAAGACCCATGCTAGGCACATGAAAACTAAAAATCATATAACTCTCTAAGCCAGTTCACTAATTTCAGCTAAAAAAAAACTTGAAGAATCTAGAACTCAATATAGGCATAAATTCCAATTGGATATTCTGAAACAAAGAAAGCAATATATTTGAAACCGGTGAGAAAAATTCCGGCATCTACAGAGAACTGTGATTCAGAGCGAAATGAGGCGATGCTATGAGAAGAGGTTAGGGAAGATCGAATCGAGTTAGGTTTAGAAATGAAGAGAGGTTACTCGCAACATTGTTCTGATTTGTTTTTTTGTTTCTTGTTTTTCAAAGAAATGTGGTTTATGAGTTTTGTGGAAATGGAAAAAAAAATTGGTTATAATGAGAATGTTTCTCCGTTGTTGAAGCTAGTTGATTATTTGGAGGTGTTTTTCAACTTCACTCCCAACTTCCAACTCTCATTCTTAATATCTCATTCTCCGTGTGTGATAATGAGAATCTCTCAACCTACTTCTCCACCACCCTTTTCAAACAAAATAAATGTTTCTCCAAATTTGAATATCTACAATTAAACTTATTTCCTCGCAACAATTAAAATAATCAAATTTTATTATAATGTTTTTAAGGTGGGGTTGATTTAAATTGATGTGGTAGTGCAATATATACGCCTAGGTCTTATATTTTGTTGTTTCTTTGGAAGAAATGTCACTGCATCCTTTGTACACTCTTCTTGCTTCATCTTTCACTATTATACATTGCAACTCTACCCAAACCCTTGGAAAACGACCAGGGCCGTCTTAAACGATTCAAATGCCCCGTTTTAAACTTATAAATTGGCCCTTAATAAAACAAATGTTAATTTTTTTTAAAAAAAAAAGGCTAAAATCACTAAAAAAAGTGCACTAGCAGCATAAAAAATGATTAAAATCACTATAAAAAACAATAGCCACACCTTGAACACAGGACCATTAGCCCTACAAATACCATTCTTTCCCGTTAGGCCACTGATGTTTGCTTAGAACCAATTAACTTTGATAGTATATATTTAATACTTTTTGACCTTGTATACAAAAACAATATATTATGGGCCCCTAAAATTTTGAGGCCCGGTGGCCTAGCCCTGCCTCGACGGGCTCTGGGCCGGCCCTAAAAACGACACACCAACTCTAAAACATTTATTTGCCACTCTTTCTTACAAAAGTAACGCCAAGTTCGGCTCCATAAGGGTTTTTATTTTGCCTTTAATATTCTTTCCTGGATTTTGTTTCTTAGTTTAATGTTTTCGATATGTTTTTATAACATTTTCACTCATATTAGGTTGTCCCCGTCTTTCCTAGCTGTAAGAATGGCCAAAGCCAAATATATAAATAATTTAAGTCTCTTTATTAGAGGCACTAAGATGTGACTTGAATTTTCCTAGTAATATTCCCCCTTTCTACCAAAATTAAAGACAAAATTGCATTTTTGAAAGATGATTTAACATTTCTCTTCTTGCTGGTTTCTTTATCTTTGGTCACCTTAAAAAAAGGCCCCTTGTATAAATCGAGGAGAAAAACTATCCTAGGTTCCACATGATATCTTGAGAGGTGGCATTTGTCTTTGGTTTAGGCTTTCTCTTAATTGTGTTCTTGAGTTGAAACACAATTGAGAGGAAGCCTAAGCCTGAGAGGAATGCAACCACCCAAGATAGAAAAAGGAATCTAGGGTAGTTTCTCTCGATTTGTAAAAGGAGTTGTTTTTTTTTGGGGTATTAGAGATAAAGTAGCCGACCATGAAAAGAAATGCTGAGACACCTTTCAAAAATATAACTTTGTCTTTTGTGTTGGGATATAAGAGGAATACTACTAGAAAAACTTCTAGTATTATCATTGTGCTTATAAGAAAGATGCTTGACTTTTTCATACATTTAGCCTTGCCTGTTGTTGGATCTGGGAAAGATGCAAACAACCTACATTAAATCAAAATGTAAAAAAAAAAAAATATATCTAAAAACTTTAAGTAGAGAAACAAAAAAAAAATAAAGTAAGGTTAAATTGTACTTTTGGGGCCCTAAGTTTCAAACTGTTGTGATTTTGGTCCCCTATTAAAAATATGAAAAATTTAGCCCTCTATGAATCAGCCCATTTTGCAAAAGTGATCCTTTTTGGCAATTTTAACTTAGTCAACGTTTGTTTGGCACTTCATTAAAGGACGTGGCACTACACATGTGTATATTCCTATTATTCTTTAAAAAAACAAAAAGCCATGCGTATAAATAGAAAAATTAAAAAGAAAATAGCAAAGGGATTGGCACACGAGAGAACTACAATCTTCATCTTCTACAACAACAATTTAAAAAAAAAAAAAACTCAGAAAATTGATTCTCAAAAGCCAAATTCTCCTTTATTGAATCTCAAACCTAATTCTCTCCCCAATCTCTTCTCTCTAATTCCACTTAGTCATCTCTTCACCATCAATATTCATCATCCACCAAAAACACAATACACCAAGAAAACACAACCAATACCCCCAAAAACACAACAATATCTCATTTTCACTCTTTACTGTTCTTTATCATCCTCTCACGTTCTTCAAAATTGGATCAAAAACTTCAACTTAGGAGAAAACCTCAACCTTTCATTTTCAATCATTATCTCTGAAACAAAAACTCCCAAATCTCAAAAATCTAAATTGAAAAACAAACATGGGAAACACGAAGAAGCTTCTGAATCATATATGATATTGAAATTCATCTCAAAATCTCTTCAACGCCAAAAAGAATGGTCTTCGGGTAACTTTTGGTCAACACCAAAATAGAGCAAATTTTCTTCCACCTCGGAGTCAGTTCGAGGTGGGTTAGGAAGAACAAATAAAATATGAGGTGCATTGAGTTTCAACTCAAATGTAAGACGACCAGGCTGAGGCTTAATCATAAATATAGCATTTAGAGTATCTATATCAAGCTTATTGTTACCCTCAATCCTATTTATTTCTTTGTTCCCTCCCACTCCAAACCTTCTAGCAATGTAAGTAATGATTCCACCTACCACTATCTCGCCCTTTTCATCTGCCCTCTTTTTACTAATAGAGGAGAGATGATCAAGCAAATAGTAGCATGTGTTCACAGGATGGTCATAAAGCATAGCTCACAACATATAGAGCTCATCCGTCCTAGTTGGTTCTACCTTTTTCCTACCCTGGATTTTGCAAGACATAACCCTCTAAAGATACCTAAGCACGAGGTTGCGAATGTTGCTAGCCTTATTGGAACGAGAGTTATACTATTCTATATCGGTGATACGTTTCCAAAAGGTTGTTGCATCATAGATGGCCGGTCTTAAATCGTGATTCCAAGAGTCATGAATATACCCCGCATTTGCGAAGCCATTTCGGTGAAAAATTTTTCTAAGGACATCTCATAATCAATATTTAAGAGCCGAAAAGAGACTCTATGATTGGGGTTCTCCAATCTCAACCTATCTATAGTAAAAGAAATTGAGCTTAACAATTCATAAGTGAAATTTTTGAAACCCCTCACAGGTCGCAGCAAATTAGCCTAGCCTAGTCTATTCAGCAATTTAAACACACTATCTCTAATGCCCAATTTTTTAAAAGTACGATCATCAGGGTACCTGCAAGCAGTCATAGGTTTAGAGATAAGAGTTTTATACCTATTCCTATGTTTAGCATCCTTGAAGTCGATGCCGTGGTATCAGATGGACGCCCTTTTTTGGGCGGACCCTGAAGAGCTTCCAGCTTCCTTTCCACTTCTCTTTGAAGCCAATGGACCAAAATTGACTTGGGTGGGTTTTGGGTGAGTAGGTTGGGGTTTGGAAAGATGTATGGTGGGAAAGGTTTGTTTTGTTATGGGGTTGAGGTTAAAGTAAGGTTTTTGAGTTTAAATGTGGATATTGGTGAAGAATTTGTGGTTTTTGGGTTAGGGTATTTGGGAATTCAAAATTGGTGGGTTTGGGGTTTGGGTGGATGAAAGTTGTTTTTGGTTGGTGGATGAAGTTTGGAATTGATTGAGTGAAGAAATTTTGTGTTTTAATTAAGATTTGGGGTAGTTGTGAAGGTTTAAAGGTAAGTGGTTATGGAAGTTTTAGAGAGAGGTTTGAGTAAGAGAGAAGTTGTGGTGATTGAATGAGGGAAGAAGAAGAGAAAATTTTGGTTTAAGGCTACATAGGAATCGCGCACGGTCATGCCAATATAGGCATGGGCCGTGCCAACCTTCTTGACATGGAGGGTTGGTTTTGCACAATGTGGCACGACCGTGCCACTTCAGGCACTGGTCGTGCCAAGCTACTAGACGTCCTAGGCTTAATTTTTTTTCGTTTCTTTGAATCATACTTGGACAATTACCTACAAAACAACAAAAAACAAACAAAATAAAAGCAATTAAATGTGTCGGTTGCCTCCCACGAAGCGCTCGTTTAGAGTCATTAGCTTGACGGTTAGAAAAATCATATTGTGTAGATGACACTAAGAAATCATATTGTGTAGATGACACTAAGAAACGTTCTTTCACACTATGATCATCAATCATGCAGCAAGAAAAATCAAAAGGCTCCTTATTAAAGGTTTCCATTCCAAAACCTACCATCTCATCACTAACTCGAAAAGCAATTCTACCACCCTTAACATCAACAATAGCCCCCGAAGTAGCAAGAAAGGGCCTCCCTAGAAGTATAGGCACCTGGTTATCCTCATCCATATCTAAAACTACAAAATCAGTTGGGATATATATCCCTCCTGCCTCGACGGGTATGTCCTCAATGAATCCAACGGGGTGGATATTGGTACGATCAGCTAACTTTAAGGTCACTTGGGTAGGTTTCAACTCACCTATACCCATCCTCTTGAAGAGGGACAAGGAATAGAAAAACTACCCAGATCAGCTAACTAGCCCCTACATCGCACACGACCTTATCAATAGTCTCAATCCCAATCACACAATGAATAGAAAAACTACCCGGATCCCCAAGTTTTGGAGGAAGCTTCTTAATGATTTGAGAGGATGTGGCCACCTGTTGGGCCACTTGGAAGATTTGAGTTTCAAGCATCTTATTATGAGTAGCAAAAGAGTCTACCTTGACACTAAGTTTGGTGAGAGAATCATTCAGAAATCTGGTTTGGTTTTTAAGCTCTTGAAGTTGTTTAGATTGATTCATAACATAACTTTCCATTAAAATTTCCAAACTAGATTTTTGAGGGGTTCTCTAGTTGTTTGCATAGCCGGGTGGTGCTACTTGTCCATAGCAATTTTGAGGGTTTTTGTAAAAAATTTGATTTTGCCTCATTCCTTGGTTGTATAGAGCGTAGTTCATTTGTTCAACACTATCAATAGCACTACCTAGCTGGCAATCAACACCAATATGGTCAAATACACCACAAATTTCACAAGGAGGAGATACAAAAGTAGGAATGACAGCACTAACATTCATTTTTTCAATATTTTGGGTTAGTGCATCAACCTTAAAAACAAGATGATCAAAGTTAGAGACTTCGTACATACCTGCCTCTTTTTTAGAGGGAGTAGGAGCTGTTATGGCTCTCTCATCGGTCCATTGGTAGTGATTATGGGTCATGTCCTCGATCAAGACGTATTCTGCTGTATAGTTCTTGTTCATTAAAGCTCCACCTGCAGTTGCATCAACAGTCATTTTTGTGGTATAAGATAAGTCATTATAAAAGGTGTGGACTATGAGCCACTTCTCTAAACCATGGTGGGGGCAAATTCTAAGCGTTTCTTTGAAATGCCCCCACGCATCACAAAGAGATTTCCCATCTTTTTTATTGAACCGAGTGATTTGGTCCCTTAGTTTAGTAGTTTTATAAGGGGGAAAGAATCGGGCAAGGAATGCTCGCCTCATTTGATCCCATGCTAAGGTTTGGATCCTCAGCGGGGGATCCAGAAAACTGATTTTGCTGCACCAAGTTAAGTAGTGCAGGCTTGATTTTGAAATTGACATCCTCAACCGTTGGGTACACAATAATAGCTTGTGGCTCTTGCGTAGAAGGGGTAGCATACTCTTTGAGAGTACGTTTGGCCATAGTTGTATTATTTTGTACTTCCTTCTTCTTTTTATGTAAGAATCTTTCTATCTCGGGAATGAAGTCACCAAGACTTCTGCTTCTACGCATAAAAAGAACAAGAACACAAGAAGTTAATGATAACAACAGAAAGAAAGGAGAACAAGAAAATAGAGAAAAATAGAAAAAAGGTAAAAGAAAAAGAAAAGAATTCTAACCACAAAAAAAAAATTAATCAAATTGGTTAACTCCCCAGCAACGGCGCCAAAAACTTGATGAGCAAAACCGCAAGTGCATGGTTCAACCGATGTAGTAATAAAAGAGTATCGTTCCAATAGAGAGTTGGTTAATTCAATAAACTTTATTGATGATTAGAAAAAGAAATAAGTAGAAAATGTTTGATTTTTAATGGAAGATAATAATAATAATAATAAAGAGCCTTGAGATTTATTGGTTCATCTTAATAACAAACCCTTCACAAACAAACCTAAACCGGTAATTTTATATTGGTCATACTTTCTAAAGACAAGTTTCTCTTAGGCGTATCACAGCTTCTTTCGAATGTCAGTGAGTGTGTCCCTCTAGCAATCACGCCTATTCTAATGGTTGATTGCTATTAGGATCCTTGAAGAACGAAACTTTATGTGTCTCAAGGTTTGCTAGATTATTCTCATGTTTCGCAACCCTTGTCTAATTTCACTTGTTCCAATATCAAAACTTCTTCTTTCGATGCTTCGCTTTGATATTTGTGATGGTGAATTAAGAAATATAAACTCCTCCGCATTCGCTTCCTGAGTTTGGTATTTGCTAATTCATTATAAGATCGGTGAAATTAGATTAGAAAGTGAGATTATATAAAATTAGGGTTTATGGTTTGGTTTGATTAGGATTATGTCATTAAGACTTATCTAACAATCCCAAGACAAGAAGAGTCTACTCGCTCATGATCATAGTAGACATAGAGAAGAAAGTAAAAGAAAGAACTTTTATTAAGAAAGACAATTGTCACAATTGAATTCCAAGAACAAAAGATGATTTGTTGTGATAGCTAGCTACTCTATTTATAGTTTATAATGACTTAAGCCCTAAGAAATACATCACTAGAATGTTCCACAAGAAACCATGGGCAAGATGAGATGAACTTGGTGAGACAAGACAAGACTGGGTAAGATGAGAGGCGGACTGACATCGCAGTACAAACACTCAGCAAACTTCATTTCAGATGATACTATTGTGAACAAATTGAACCGTGGATGGGGTAAAACCCGGCACAAGGTAGCAACTGGTGCCTCCTGGAGATAAAGCCCATTGTTGACCAAAAGTCTAGAAGAAGTTGCCATTTGTAAACCGGCACAGATTGTTCTTCTACTGGTAACCCTCAGCAGTCAGGCTTTTTTCTTTGTTTTTTTTTTCTTTGAGAATCCCTAAATTTTGCCTGGATTGCCTTTCAGGTTTTCAACTTTGCGAGATCTTTTTTTTTTTTTGTATATTTCTTGTATTTTTGGATTATAATTGCATCTTGCTCAAAGAAGAGGTTCTCTCTGTAGTGCTTAGCCATGTCTCTCTCTCTCGGAATGTAACCGTTTTCGAGGAGGATGCTGACGTACGCTTCACCTACTCACGAGTTCAAAGAGAGTGTGTTTATTGTTCACACTTTTCAAAAGATGTAAAAAGTTTGGAATTTTTTTTAAAAAAATAAAATAAAATTTCTTCAATTATTGCCATAAAAAATATAATAAATTGTGCAAATAGAATAAATGAGAGTTCCAAATAAATAGGCATAGGCTCAAATTTGATGAATTGAGTGGTGACCTACCACTGGCATGACTCCACGGATCTTTAAAAAAGTTTGGAAAATGGTAATTTATATGGGAAAGGTACATTGAACACAATAACCGCTATTTTCCCTGACAACTTTGAATTGCCCCAGTTCTGGGTCTTTGATCTGCAGATGCTTCGAATCGGAGGTCTTTTGATGATTAGATGTCCCAAGTGGATTGTACCTGACTGATGCAGTTACTTTGTCGTGATCCTTAACTTTTTCATAGGTCGCCATTTCGGGTTTTCAACCTATCAGGATAAACAATTATGTTCATGTCTCTAATTTTTGCCTGGACCGCCCTTTCGGGATAGACCTTCTCGTTGGAAGTTTGTTTTAACCTCTTTTGATATAGTTGTACAAGGTCGTCATGCATTAAAGTTCAAGCTTGGATTTCAGCAGAACTCCTATCTACGAGACTTCGACCTCCATGGGAAGCACGGCCTCCATGTTGTGTACTGAGGGAAGGAGGGGGGTTGCCCCTGTTGAAGTATGCACTGGAGTGTGATACCCATGTGAGGCAACGGTAACATCTCATGCCGATCTTTGTAAGTGATTGTCATCTTCTTTGATTTTTGTTTGCAACTTTGACGGCTAAGATGCCCAGTAAGTGAGAGATTTTGTCGGGAGTCTCTTCATTCTCCTCTTCTTCTTCTTCGGACGCATGGAACTCAAAGTCGGAAGAGAGTACATGGTTAAGGTGTTCAACGAGTTTATTAATGCATGATTTGATTGTTGATTTTGACAAGTAAGTATAAGTTATGATTATGTAGATATTTAAGAATGATTAAAGAAAGATTATTTTTTTTGTTTTTTGTGTTACCATTTTTCCAGAACAAGCACACAATAAGAACAAAGTCGAGATCAAAACGACCTTTTTATTAATGATGGAAAATACATGTAGCAAAAAGCCCTACACAAGTTCACTTTCGGCTCGGGCGGGACAAAAGGATTTTTTTGAAAAGTATAAAACAAGCAAACAAACACATTATGTGAACAACTAAGTAACAGAAGAAATATCAATGACGACCCAATTGCTGCAAACTGCTCCACCATATTGATAGATCATGTCCCATGATTCGGTACATTTGGACTTAATCTTCGAAAGACAGGATATTGGCTCGAATCAGTTTTTGGACTGCTGTCTTCAAAGAATAACAGTTCTCAGTGTGACCTGGTGCCCCTTGATGGAAAGCACAAGAGAGATCAGGTCTATACCAAACCAGCAATCTTTCAGGACAAGGTTCCTCTAGAGCAAGGCGGGAAGCAGCTCTGCATATTGCATTGGAATTGGACAAAATTGAGGCGCCCTCTGAACATTATTTTGCAGGGCGGGCTGTTGGAGAGCCTGATGTCGAGGCTGCTGCCGATGTTGGCGTTGTGGCCCTTGCTAGAACTGCGGTTGATTCTGCAAAGCCACCAGATAAGCTGCCAAGGTACTCAACTCCTTTATCTCAACACGAAGTGTTATCACCTCTTCACAAATCTCGTGAACCTCTTGTTCAAGCTGATCCATTTTTCTTTAGTGTTTGCCCGAGTGTTGTAAATGCGAGTTGGTTTCGGACGAGGAGGTCACGACACTTTTGAGATGGACTGACCCTTTTATTGAAAGAAAACAATGTGTGAGACTCTGACTTGAAACTATGAATGCAAAATGATGCATATGCAAAAATGGATATATATTTTTTTCTGAGGACTTGTCAAATTAATTCGTAACCATTGCAGAGAAACATGGTTTTATTTGAAAATTGTGAAGATATTGCAATCGGGTCCCTTTTCAAAAGTAAGAACGGAACCAAGGAAAAAGTTCTTAACAAAATCTAAAGCTTAGTTAAGATTTTTGAAGTTGTATTTCAATGGTGTTTTGTCTTACAAGGTCCGTCCATCTGTGATGTTTGCAAGAAACTTTTCTAAATCCTTCGACATTAGGTGAAAAAAAGTTGTTTATAAATGAATGCATGTATGCATGATTATGCCGATGAACTTATAGATTGTCTCCGAACTTCAGAGCTTAAGTACTATGAGTATAATTAAAGTGTTTATAAGTATTTAATCTATGTTGTGATGAATCTAACTTGGTTTGATATGTAAGTAATTGATTAATGTATATGTTGCTATTGTTGTTGATAGGTTGGAATATATTATATGATTATTGTATGTTGTATAATGTCATGTTGCTTATGTCATTTAAGTTGTTGGTTGTCTAAGTTGTTGGTTGTTTAAGTTGTTGGTTATCCAAGTTGTTGGGTGTCTAAGTTGTTGGTTGTCTAAGTTGTTGGTCGTTGAGTTCATGCATTAAAGTTGAGGGCTTATGCCCTAGAGCTTATGCTCATTAAAGTTGAAGGCTTATGCCCTAGAGCTTATGCTCATTAAAGTTGAGGGCTTATGCCCTGGAGCTTATGCTCATTAAAGTTGAGGGTTTATGCCCTCGAGCTTATGCTCAATTAAAGTTGAGGGCTTATGCCCTGGAGCTTATGCTCAATTAAAGTTGAGGGCTTATTCCCTGATTGGTACCACATGCATAATGCATTTGTCAAGTTGATAAGTTGATGTTGTTGCATAGTCAAGTCGGTGTCGTTGTGTCGTGTTATTTGTTTTTGTCAAGTTGGTTATTATTAATGAGATACTAATGAAGAATTATGTGTAGTAATAATATTGTTAAACATTGTAACTTATGTTGTTGAATTCCATTGATGAATCATATGCTTACTATTTTTGAATATGTATCTCACCCCTTCTGCTTGGAAATGTTGCTCTTCGTATTAGTAACTTACAGGTAATCAAGAATAAGTAGCTGTTGATTGTTGTCGTGAGTGGCTATTTCTCGTTGTGTCTTTAGGTGCTCTGATACGTTACGGGATGGGAGTTTGCTATGTTTGATTGCATTTCTTGTTACGTATCTCTTTTATTAAACAATGATGAACTATTTTTATGAGGATTTAAGATAATGTTGATGTTGTGGCCTTTTAGTGTCAAGTACTATTTAAGATGTTGAAAATAATTCCGCTGCATTTTGTTGAATTTCTATTAAGGCAGATGTTTTAATAAATAGCATTTTTGTTCCATTTATATTCGTGGAAAATTTTGTAAGTTGAATGTGACACTCTGTTTTTAAGTTGAAAAACTCTGATTAATTTATGTTATTTAAAAGTTGGGAAAACAGAGTGTTACATTGATGATATCACTTTGTTTCATTTGTAGTACAACCAGAATATTCTGGAGAACGTTCTGGTAGACTATTCTTGATAAAATTTCATTTTATGTTTTCCTTTTTTTTTTTGGCTTAATTAGTTTAAAATAAAAAAAATAAAAAGACAATATAAAAAAAATCATAATAATAATAATAAAATAAAATAAAAATTAAAAAGACTGAAAATAATAAAGAGTGAGAAGAGGGAACAATACGTCAGATTAGAGAAGAAAAATACAAGAATCAAGTGATATGGTAATGAGAACAAAAAGGTTATCTAATTCTAAAAACAAATTTCACTTGAATACATTTCCTTTATTTTATTTTTTACTTGAATCTAAAAAAATGTTGGTATGAGATAATCACCCAACATAGTCATTAGTTCGGTTATTTTTAAAAATGAAAGTATAACAAAATATATGTAACAAAATTATGTTCAGAGTTTATGACTCATTTAGTAGAGGTATATGATTAAAACAAATAGCTAACAACAAGATTATAATAAAAATAATGAGATGGAAGTAGTAATGTTACCCAAAGTGAAGAAAATAAAACCTTTGTTAGAATAGCCTCTCCTCTCTTTAAAATGTTCACAAATTTATAAGTTTAAAACTAGAAATAAATAACTCTCAAAAACTCTCTCGCAAGACTCACTCCTGCCCTTTTCTTTACTAAAGCTTACTTGATTTTTGTTCTCTCTTTTCTCTCTAAAACTCCCTTTATTTATAGATGTTAAGACACTTGGGGATCAAGCTAAAATGGAAGCTTAGAGATTAAGTTTTAAGCTATTGGGAGCAAATTGTTATGTGATGTCATCTTAGTGATGTCACTTGATAATGTTACTTTGATGATGTCACTTTATTTCATTTGTAGAATGACCAAAACGTTCTGGAGAATGTTCTAGAGAATGTTCTGGTGTATGCTCTAGATCTTTTTTGATAAAGTAAATCTCATTTTATGTTTCTTTTATTTTCCTCTTTTTTGGGAGAAATTAATAACGATGAAAAACAATAAAATTAAACAAATTAAAACCTATTTTTGTGATTTTTTAAATTTGTCCTTGAATGAAAAGAAAAAACAAAATATTTTAAAATACCTCTGCCAAAATTTTTCCTAAAAAGGCAAAAAAATACCACGGGCTAAAAAACAAAAAAATCGAGTCTTAGATCAAAAATTGGGGTATGACAAGGTCCTAGTTAATCCATGTTATTTTCCAAATATCTTCACTTCCCTCCAAAAGAAACAATTAAAAATAGATTCAATAGAGGAAATGATACATCCGGGAGCCTTAAAGAAGGAAAGAAAATATATCGGAAGTTAGGACAAGACAGACTTCAGAAGAACCAATCGGCTAGGGGTGAGAATGAGCCGGGTTGTGCTTAAATAGGCTAGGCCTACTTGAAAAAACTAAAGCCTAAGCCTTGGCCATTTACCTGTCATCAAAGGCTTTATTTTAAGCCTGACCTGGCCATTTTAAAAGTCTAGCATGGCTTATTAGCCTGTCTAAAAGCCTAGTTTGTGTTATAAATTTCAAACAGAGTTTGTTCATCAATTTTTTTTCCTTTCAATTTGTGCAACATAATTAATATAGAGATAAACATTAATTATATACAAATTAAACTAATAAAACACAATTGGTGTGAGTAACTCTTGACTCGTTGGATGAACTTCATCTGATGTATGAGGGAAATAGCAAGTGTTGTGTTGTATCCCAAGTACAAAATAAATAAATCAAAACTGAAATAATAATAATTGTGTTACGAGAATTTGAATGATCAGTAATTCTTTCTGATATATATATATATATATATATATATATATATATATATATATATAATATATAATGTGGAAAAATGTAATATACTTATATACGGGCCGGCCTGATAGACTTGATAAGCTTTTTTTATAAGCCTAAACCTGACCTAATTAAGTTAATAGGCTTTTTAAAAAGCTCAAGTTTAACTCATTTCTTAAACGAGTTAGGACGAACCAGACTTTTAGTAGGCCAAGCCTAAACCCGACCTAATTAAGTTAATAGGCTTTTTAAAAAGCTCAAGCTTAACTCATTTCTTAAACGAGTTAGGACGAACCAGACTTTTAGTAGGCCAAGCCATAAGCCCTTAACGGGCGGTCTGGCCTATTCCCACCCCTACTTGCATCAACACTTTCTTGACATGAAACAACATTTGATAGAGATAAATCTTTATATCTAATCTTAGCAAACATGCAAACCCTAATTGCCTAACCCTAATTCTAAAAAATGGCTCCAAAGATTTGAATTTTGAAATCAACATTTCCCTCCTTGATTTTTTTGGATGAAGTACCTTGGAATGATAAAACTCTTAGCCTTCCCATTCAGAATTAATTTTGGTCTGTTTTCCATGCACAAAAAAGAATATATCTCCATTCCAATGACACAAAACATCGTAATCCCTTTCCAATGACACAAAAAATTGCATTTTTCCAACACGTACATATTCACATCCATCTCCATTCCCCTTTCCTTTTGTGTTCTTTTCAAGATGCAGACAAACTTCTTCTGCTCCCTCTTTCATTCTTTCTATCTATGGGAACCATGACTATGACCTAACCCCCCTCTCTCTCTCCTTTTTTCTCTCACACCTATCTTCCAATGCCGCCACCACCATCGATTCCCGCCGCTAGAACCCTAGCGGAGCTCTGCAGTATCACCACTATCACCCGTTGTAGTAACAACTCTAATCATTTCCTCACACTCAAGCCTTTCAACTCCACCGCAGCCATCTTTGATTCGATCAAATCAGAATTGCGGCTCTTCTCTTTCATTTTCTCTTCATCGCTGATCTTCTCTTCTATTCTCTCTCAATCGTTGTTATTCTCATCTCTCAGCCGCTTCTCTTCTTCATCCTCATCGCCTCCATTTCCGGCCACCTCACCGGAAACCATTGCGAGAACTGTGAGTTGAGAGTGAAATATTTTGAATGGTTGACAGAATTTATCAAAGTATTGCATCAATGATGTCAGATGTTCTTTTATTTGCTATTATTCTTAAAACCGTTTCACCATTTGCATTACAATCATCTATTTATGATACATCTTTCAATTCAGGTGGATCAAATTGGAATAGTGGAATAGTATTCCAACATAAAATTGTGGGCCATAAATGTTACGTTGTTGAAATATTTATGTTAGGGATATGATTTAAGACAAAGATTATTAGGTGGTCTATAATGGAATAGAGGTGCTCATACATATACGAATCATCACTCATCACTCATTCACATATGTTAGTTTTGTTTCTTCTGTTTAACATCCTTTCATATGATATGAATATTCATAGATAAATATGAATTCAAATTTGTACTAATGTAAATATGCGATTATTTTGCTTAATTTTGAAAATGGGTACTAATATGATTTTGATTATTATGGTACAGATGGAATTGTATCCCAATGATTACCATAAGTATGTCTGGGAGCTCAATCCAAACAATGTAAGTATTGGATATATTGAATATGTTTCTTATTGATTACATAATCAAATTGTTTAAGTATAAGATATTAACCTTTTCATTATTTGTTAATTTGTAGTCTCATATCATTTCTACGATGTCATGCCTAACAAAGTAGTGAATTGTTTATTTTAGGTACATTTTTGGTCTGGTATATTTATTCAAAACATCCCTCACCCTTTGATGCTGTAACCGATGCACTCGAGTTCAAAGTGAGAGACATCAACATTGGGTTGAATGCCTTCATGTCAAGTTTAGGGACTTATGAGGTACTTCAAAACTTTTGGTTCTTCAAGGGCAGGCCATTGAACTTAGCTTTGTGGCAATGGGATTTAGTACAAATTGATTATTGGTCATATGTCTTTGGCTTCCTTTTCCGTGACTCATTTCCTTTATTTTATTTTCCTTCTCAATTCTCATCATTTGCCTCTTTCTTCTCAATTCTCTTTTTATATTTTAGATTTTTCTTCTTCTTTTGCTGTTGTTGATATCTTTCCTATTTTAATTTGTTTTAACAAGTTTCAGATCATGGTAAACAAAGTTGTTGAGCATGAGCAAATGGTGTATAGTTGCAACAATAAGGAGCATAGACAAATTAGTGGAAATGGTGTATAGTTGCAGCAATAAGGAGCATAGCAAATGGTGTATTAGACCTTGATTGTTGCTTTCTTTTCCTCTACATTAGATTCTCACTGATTCTGAATTCAAAAGTCATTTGTAGCTTCATGTTAAGTTTATTATAGATTCTCATTGTATGGCATATTTCAATTTCTGTTCTTTATTATAGATTGTTTCTGATAAGTTTAATAGACACAATATTTGCTTTAAATTCAACATTCTTAATTTATGCATAAAATAAATAAAAATAAAAATATGTCGTATTATTTGTATCTTAAAAATAATATTATGATAAAAATTTAATTTCAACCAACGTGTTTTACTGGAAACTATTTTTTATTGATCACGCCATTATTCTATTTAAATATTTTTTGGGTACTTTAATTTGGTTATTCGCTCAAGTTGGGCTCGATTTATTGTATTTCTTTGAGTTTATTCTCTCAAGTAAGTTGGACTCAATTTGTTGGATTTCTTTTTGTGACTATCCTAATGGTAGTCACTTTCACTTATATAATGCTTTTAATATTTGAGATTGTTTCCGAAAAGTTTAATAGACAGAATATTTCTCATTGAGAGCCATATGTATATCCTATAATATTCATATTATAAGTGTAAGATATTTTAATTTAAATTTAATTTATGGAGAGAAATTTCCCCATGTGGTGCACCGATATAGACACTAAAATTGAATGTTTTTTTTCTTTAGTTAGAAGTTGATTAAGGGTGTAAATGTATCTTTTTTTAGTTAGAAATTGATTAAGGGTCCTTTCCAGTTTGCTTCTGATTATTCGACATTAATTTATAGAGAAGCATTGATTTTTAAAAGCAATTATAGAGAAGCACGGAGTCTTTTTTATGGAATCAAAACTTTTTGGCCAGATGTCATGTTTATTTTAACACACTTTTGTGGTGGTATTAACATGCTTTATATTAACACGTTGACTTTCAACATAGACAATTTCATATATCTCTTTTACAATGACTATTAACAAAAGTCAAGTGCAGTCACTAAAAGAAGTTGGCATATACCTTCATCAGTCAATGTTTTCATATGGTCAACTGTATGTTGCAATATCAAAAGTTACATCAAAAAATCGTTATAAAACTCTTTTGACTGATGAATATGGCAACTACATTAATACAACTTCAAATGAGGTGTATAGAGAGATTTTTCGAAACATGTAAAACTTGAATTATAAAATCAAGTCATTTGTATTGTTTTTGGATTTGCAGTTGTCATAATTGTGTGTGACGTTGAATATTGCATTGTAAGGAATGTTTGTAAATATATATGACCCGTGCGGCAGCACGGGTGGTCGATCTAGTTAATTAAAAAAAGGATTACATCAACCCATTCTCTTATATAATGGCCGAAAGGTAGCTACATCATTTTAGTTTTTTTCCAACTAACATGTCAAGAGACACAAAACCTTATCTTAAAACTTGTGTATAGTGTGCATGCATCAGTAATTACCTTAAGTTAAAATTAAAATCCACCAAAAATTAAATGTGTTTGTTAAAACCTGAACCATATCCCTAACCACAAATGGAAAAATCATCATTAACCATGTCCTTAACATTTTTAACAATATGAATCAAATAGTAGAAGAAACAAATGTATGAAAGAAGACTTCCTCTTACAGTTTCTAACGGCCGCAATGTCACTTCCATTCTCAGATAACTCTATCCTCATTACTCCATATATTATCAAACATGAAATTACATACCATCCTGCACAATAGCAATATTTAGAAAAAATATTAGACTAAAAAAACATCAAAGTGAAAACTTACACAAAGGGAGGAGAAGCAGGAAAAATCAAATAAGAAAGATGAAATAGTAATTTGTTTTGCATAGTCAAAACTAGGTCAGTCATTCTCTTTATACACAATCAGTCCTTCAATGTTTTGAATCACATTCACTATCACAAAAATTGACCTCCTCATAATCACTAAAATATGCACACACAAAAATCTGAACATAACTATCATCATAAATATTAAATAAAACACGACATATATTGAAATAACCAGGAGAGAAAAAGAGAAGAGAGGATGATTCTTTGGAGGGTTTGCTGGTGTGAGATGTGATGAAGCATAGGTGATCAACATCCTGCAGATTGGCCGCGACTTTGTGACAAAATTC
The DNA here is from genome assembly GCA_958299785.1 of Medicago lupulina. Lineage (NCBI taxonomy): Eukaryota > Viridiplantae > Streptophyta > Magnoliopsida > Fabales > Fabaceae > Medicago > Medicago lupulina. Next base: position 19,842,021 of record OY283145.1, on the reverse strand, counting down.
ATCAAACAAAATTTGGATTTGAGAGATGAGACTGGATAGCTTTTGTCTTAGAGAAAAAGTGATCAATAATTTTAGAGAAAAAGTGATCACTAATTTTAGAAAAAAAATATACAAAATAAATTTACATGGATTTACAGAGAGATCATGGGTTCTTTATCACTGTTCCTAAAACTCAGGATTTGACGGTGGATTCCAGTGGCCGGGAAAAGAGTGTTCCAGTGATTAGTCTTGAACACAGGTGAAAAGTAACCACTAATTTTAAGAAAAAGAATGATGGAATAGTAAAAAAGATGAATGGAGAAGATAAATAGACGACTGAAGAGATACGTCAAAAAAAAAAGAGTGAGAAGGAAAAGGTTGAATGTTTTGGAAAATGAACAAAAATCAATTGTGTGGCAGACAATTAAATTATTGAGCCGTGTGCCTTAATTTTTTTTCACTGGAAAATAAAATCTCACATTTCCAACTTGTATACAGTTTACCAAGTTACTCATATAATAAGTACATGCTCAAGGTTACATGTAGCAAGCTGAAACATGAAAAGAACATTTTTGTAAATAGGGAGGAATTTAAAATCAACACTAAATGAGGTACCATAGCTTGTAGAACACGCCTAGGTTACATGCTTGGAGGGAAAACACCAAAGCTATTAGGGTAAGCATTAGCTTGACTTAATAAGCTTTTAAAGTAAGTATGATATGATGATATGATTGGGGACGGAACGAGTGAGTTTTGTTGGGGAATGAGTTGCCACTTTATTTTTGTTGGATGATGAATAAATTTCTTCCTTTTTGTTTTTAGTGGATCTGAATTTGAATTATGTTTATGGTTGGGTTGAATTTGAATTATGTTTATGGTTGGGTTTTGTTTCATGTTGGGTGATGAACTAAGTTCTTTTTTTTTTCTTTGAAATCCTTCACTATTTTTAGTTTGATGATGAATACTTAGATTAATATATGGGTTTATGATGAAGTTTTGGATTGAATATCTAGGCTGGAAATGAATGTTTTGGTTGAAGAATATGATTGGTGAAAAAATATGGGTTAGAATTATTAAAATGATTTATAAAATGAGTTGGACCATCAGTAGTCCACTCAATCCTCCATCTGGTCCTGGGGAATCCATGTGCTAGGGTTCTCCTCTACATAAAAGTCCTCCCCAAAGTACGACCTCGACCTAACACTACCAGCAGCAAAGTCATCCATGATCTCTCTCTCCCTATCTTGAGCTCGTCCTCGAGTCACATCAAAGTATTGGTCTATAGCCTCCTCAGACCCATCAAAACGCTCAAAAGACTCAGTCATCGGCCTCCTGTTGAGGCAGACTGCCTCTGTGAGCTTCTGCCCAAACTTAGGACGGCTCCAGTACTCCTGATCAGAAACCTCATTCATCCAGTTAGAATGACCGAACATGTAGTCCAGCATCATAGGATGAATGGTGCAACATAAGCATTAGCAACCGACTTGAAGTCAAACCTCAAAAGCATTCTCGATCCTCCTCACCATTTTGCTCCCTCAACACACAACTGAAACATAAGCTCCTCCCATGCCTCATCATTTCAACCCTTGCACTCATCAATCCGCTTCTGAACATTACATTGTTCAGGCGGGTGAATATCCAACAGTGAATTAAAGGCCTCAGGGCTTTAATTTATCTCTTTCCCCCTCACATAAGACATGTACCTCCTACCCGAGAACCGGGCATTTACATAGAATTCAAAAGCCAAAGTCTTGTTGGCCTGCTCAAAGATCATGTTGTTGAGAGACTCCCAACCCCTTTGTGTGATAACTTGGTTAAACTCTGGGTTAGTTAAAAGCTTTGGCAAGTCGAAACCTCTCTCTTGGATCACTCGGAAGTGTCGGATATCCTTGAAGCGTTCACGGGCTTGGTCGTTTAGGAAACAGTGGTTCACGGATGGTGGTGGTGTAGTTGTTCGGTTTGGTTTCACCAGCTGTTTGTGTTTGGGTGTGGCCTTGGCTTTCTTGGCTTGTTGTTTGTTGCGAGTGTTGGGTGCCATGATCAGGGTTTGAAGTGAGTTGGTTGATGAAGGTTTTAGGGTTGTTTGGAAATTGATGATGATGATGGTAAGGGTTTAGGGTGATGTTTTGGTGATTAGAAGATGAAAAGATGAAGATTTTTGGTGAAAAATGATGAAAATTTTGAAGGTTAGGGTTCTGGGAAATTTTTTGCAGAGTTTGACTACTTTTGGAAGTGAATGGAATGAAAATCGTGGTAGGATTATATATTAGGCTGGGAAAATCGTGTCACAATTGGGTTTTGCAACGGTCAAAAATTTAAAGAACCACCAAAATCGTGTCATGTTTGGGTAAAAACGTGTCACGATTTTCTCTTTTGAAAAATTTCTTGCCTAGAAATCGTGTCACGATTTGGCCAACATGGCACGATTTTGAATGTCAAAGACACCAATTTTTAACTTAGAATTTTTCTTTAGAGCCTCAGAAGATAGGCAAAATCGTGTCACGTTTTACCCAAAACGTGTCACGATTTTGCCGAGTATTGGACAAGAAAAAATTTCTTCCTCTGTTTGTTTCAGCTAAAATATTTTTTTGTAAATAAAGTTGTGGGTTGCCTCCCACAAAGCGCTCTTTTATCGTCACTACCTTGACTGCCAAGGACCCTTAGAGGTTCGTTAAAACAAGTCATACCCTTTCTTTTAGTAGGTCGCCACCCAGATATGGCTTAACTCTCTGTCCATTAACCTTGAAACTTCTGTCACCCTCTGGTGTGATTAACTCAACAGCTCCATGAGGTGACACACTCTTGACCAAGAACGGTCTAGACCAATCTGACTTGAGCCTTCCAGGAAACAACTTCAACCTGGAATTATACAACAAAACTAGTTGCCTAGAGTTTATATCCCTAGATACTAAGATTTTGTCATGATACCTTTTAGTCCTGGCTTTATAGATGAGCGCATTTTCATACGCTCTCAGCCTCATCTCCTCAAGTTCATTCAGTTTCAAGAGCCTTTTCTTACCAGCGGCTACTTGATCAAAATTTAAGGCCGTAATGGCCCAATATACTTTACGTTCTAGCTTAACTAGAAGATGACATGTTTTACCATAAACTAACTTATAGGGTGAAAGCCCTATATGAGTCTTAAAGGTTGTCCTATAGGCCCACAGTGCGTCATCTAATTTCTTAGACCAATCCTTCCTATTTGACGCAACTATCTTTTCTAAGATTTGTTTCAGCTGACGGTTTGAGACCTCAACTTAACCACTAGTTTGTGGGTGATAGGCAGTTGCAACTTTATGCTTGATGTTATACTTTTTTAGCACGGTTTCAAAAAAATTATTGCAAAAGTGCTTCCTACCATCGCTGATCAAGACTCTAGGGGTTACAAACCTAGTGAAAATGTTCTTCTTCAAGAAACAGTTTTGGCATCATTAGCGACACAAGGTACCACTTCTACCCATTTTGTGACATAGTCAACACACACAAGGATATGAAAATATTAGTAAGAGGAAGGGAAAGGTCCCATGAAGTCAATGCCCCAACAATCAAATGGTTCAATTTCAATGATTCATGTTAGGGGCATCTCATTCCTCTTAGAGATGTTACCTGTTCTTTGACCTTTATCACACCTTTGCACAAAAGCTTGGTAATCCTTGAAGATGGAAGGTCACCAGAAGCCACTTTTCAAAATTTTTGTCGCGGTTCTTTACCCATTATGGTGGCCTCCATAAGCTGAGCTATGACAGTGCCACATAATGTTATTAGCCTCCTTACCTGCAACACAACATCTTATCAGACCATCAAAACTTACCTTAAAAAGATAAGGATCATCCCACAAATAGTGGTTTGCATCCTTGAAGAATTTCTTCCTTTGGTGCCACTCCAAGTCATCTGCACTATGTTACCGGCCTTAAAGTTTGCCATGTCAGCAAACCATGGTATTTCTCCCACCATAAACAGTTGCTCATTCGGAAACTTAGCCACAATGGCCTTCTCTTTGTTAGTTACCTCTCTATTCTCCAGCCTCGAGAGGTGGTCAACTACCTCATTCTCGACTCCTTTTTTGTCACGAATCTCAAAGTCAAACACTTGCAATAGGATGATCCACCTCAAAAGTTGAAGTTTTGAATTCCCTTTTGTCAAGAGATACTTAAGAGCTGCATGATCTATAAAAACAATAACTTTAGAGCCTATTAGGTAAGAACGAAATTTTTCCATTGCAAAAATTACTGCAAACAATTCCTTTTCAGTGGTGGAATAGTTAACTTGATTTTCATTTAAAACCTTGCTTGCATAGTAAATTTCATGGAAAAATTTGTTCTTTCGTTGGCCTAAGACTGCACCAACAACACAATCACTTGCATCACACATAAGTTCAAAAGATAGTTCTCAATTGGGTGCAATGATTATTGGTGCAGTCACCAACTTCTCTTTAATCAAAGAAAAAGCATTTAAACATCCAGAATCAAATTTAAACTCATTATCTTTGACTAAGAGGTTACAGAGGCGCTTTGCAGTTTTTGAAAAATCTTTTATAAAACGTCGGTAGAAACCAGCATGCCCAAAGAAACTCCTCACTCCTTTAACATTAACAGCGGGGGGAAGTTTTTCTATATCCTCTATCTTTGCTTGATCAACCTCTATGCCTTTGGAACTTATTTTGTGCCCCAAAACTATACCTTCTGTTACCATAAAATGACATTTTTCACAATTTAAAATAAGGTTAGTTTCGGTGCACCTTTTAAGCACATCATCAAGCTGGAACAAGCATTGATCAAAAGACTTACCAAACACATAGAAGTCGTCTATAAATAACTCAATGTTCTTCTCTATCATATCAGAGAAGATGGAGAGCATACACCTTTGAAAGGTCGTCAGCGCATTACACGGCCCAAAGGGCATCTGTTGAGGCAAAATCCCTAATTAATTTTAAAGATAATAAACCATTATGATTAAAGAATTAATGGACTTTGATTAATTCTTTGGTATTTAACTTGTGCTCTTGAGTGTTTTACTAACACAGGAACAAGGTTTAAATCATACCAAGATTCAAAGAATCAAACAACATTTGAATTCATGATCTAACACTGAGGTCAGAAAGTTAAATCACAATGTTGCTCAGAGATCAGAATGTTCGCGCAGAGATCAGAAGGTTGCTTCTATACAAGCCCAGAATCTCAAGAACATTAATCAAGGTCATACAAGGAACATGTGACATGAATAAATGTCAAGGAAGGTACTTCCGCATGGATCAATCAAGCAATAAAGGAATACATAAGGATTATGTCAAAAAGGATACTCAATGTTCTTTTAAGACTATGAACATTGAAGTACTAGGAATATTCCAAAGGAGAATATCATCCTAGAAGTTATATTCACCGCTCTTCATTATTGTTTCACTATTAGGATTTGATTACATCAAATGGTAGTCTTACAAATCATCCTAAGTGAAACAAAAGGAACATTCTGATGATCAGAATGTTCAGCTCTGCACATGCTTACTTTATGAACAGTACAGTAGGTGAAAAGCAAAAGCAAAGCAAATCTGTCTTGCTCAATCAAAGATAGACACGCATGGGAGTTGGTACAGTTCAAGGACCACGCAATCCCTCAAAGCATGGGCATGAAGATGCAGAATCCACTTTATCTCTCCTGCACCGGTCCCAAGGCAAATCTGGGAAAGTAACTTTCTGATGCATGTGGAAAAGCCCATACTTTGGTTATTGCCCAGAAATTCAGGTGTTCATTCATACATGATGAACCCAGATGAAGATCATGATGAACCCAAATGAAAATCATCATGAACACAACAACATTTTGATGTTCATCAGTGATCATAATGTTTGCCTATATTTTCAAGTAAAAGCTTGTGGAACCCATGACACATGGCATAACACCATTGGACACCCTACAACGGCTATATGAGCCCAAAGACTCTATAAATAGAGATCAAAGGCTCAACATTACTTGCACCATTGCAAAACATACAAGAAAACAACTTGATTTTGTTTGAAGCTCTTGCATTTGAAATTGATCATCACTGAAGGCTCTTTATCCCTTCTTGTAGTGAAAATCAATACTCTTTGTTATCTCTTTCGCAGATAACTTCTTCTTCTCCCTCTTCTGTTTGATTCTCAAACATTCACATCTCTTACAAATTGTAACAAAGTCTCATCTAGATTTAAGGGTACTAAAGTATTAGTTTAAGCAAAGGTTGTAAAAGTCTAAGTGGTTAACTTAGCAAGAAGGTGCAAGCCTACTGAGGCTTAGAGAATACAGGATTGTAATTGTTCAGGTGACCAAAGTTGTAAGGTGCAGGATTTAAGAGGTTATCTCAAGCATCACAATGGAAACTGTCACAAGATTGTGAGGAGTGGACTAGCCCACATTGGGTGAACCACTATAAAATTTTGTGTGTTCTTTCTGTCTTCCCTATACTCTTTAATTTCAGCATACACAACACACACCAGCACATTTACTTTGTTAATCAGTTTTCTGTGTATGAACTTCAGAACGTTCTGAAGTCAGAAAGTTAACTTAACCATTCCAAGTATAAACAACTTGAGAATCACTTTTAAGTTTCAGGATAATTTTTAAAGGGTCACAATTCAAACCCCCCTTCCTTGTGACTATTTTATCTACTTCAGCATCCTCTTATAAGCAAACACACCAAATGAACAAATGAAGGTTGTCTTCTCTTGATATTTTAGAGACACCACAATATGATTATACCCCGAATACCCATCCAAAAAGAAATAAAAGGCTTGGCCAACAAGTCTCTCTATCATTTGATCCATGAACGGTAACGGGAAGTGGTCCTTCCTTGTTGCGGTATTCAACCTCTGGTAGTCTATACACATTCTCCAACCAGTGACGGTACGGGTGGGCATCAACTCAGTTGTTTCATTAGCCACCACCGTCATTCCTCCTTTCTTAGGCACAACATGAACAGGACTCACCCAAGAGCTATCAGAGATAGGGTAAATCATACCTGCATCTAGTAACTTCGGCACCTCTTTCTTGACCACTTCTTTCATTGTTGGGTTTAGTCTTTTTTGAGGTTGAACAACAGGTTTGTATTCAGCCTCCATGTGTATCTTGTGCATGCAATAACCTGGATTAATACCCTTCAAATCAGAAATTGACCATCCCAATGCTCCTTGGTTATCCCTCAAGACCCTCATTAGTTTATCTTCTTCTAAAGGTGTCAAGGAATTGCTAATGATTGCTGGTTTAGAAGCATCCTTAGTAAGAAACACATACTTCAAGTGAGATGGAAGTTCTTTTAATTCAAGAAGTGTTTGAACCTACCCTCCTTCTTTAAGCACATGAGGCGCCCCCTTTGTTTGTCTAACAATTAAGTTTTCGACTTTCATAGGTTCCACCTCTTCTTTGCTTGCTTCAAGTTTCTTGATACATTCCTCAACCTCCATATCTTCCTCTTTGTCACACCCTTCAATGGAATTCACAATTATTTTCTCCATAGGTTGTATAGGTTGAGGCTCTCGGGAATCATCTTCAACAATCTCATCAACAACATCCACCCGGTAACATTGAGGATTATCATTTCTATGTTTCATTGCTTCAAAGATATTGAACACAACCTGCTCATCTTGGAATCTTAACATCAACTCACGCATCTCCACATCAATCAAAGCACGACCGGTAGCTAAAAAAGTTCTTCCTAAAAGTAATGGCATCTCTTCATCTTCAGCCATATCCAAGATAACAAAATCAGCAGGGAACACCAAATCGTTGAATTGCACTAAAACATCTTCAAGCACTCCATAAGGATAGGAAATGGTACGATCAGCTAGAGTGAGGGTCATTCTTGTAGGTTTAGGTTCCCCGCACCCTAACTTCTTCATCATGGAAAAAGGCATTAAGTTGATACTAGCCCCTAAGTCACATAGAGCTCTTCCAACATTAACTTTCCCAATGGTGCATGGAATAGTAAAAGCTCATGGATCTTTCAATTTAGGAGGGAGATTTGTTTGAAGGATAGCACTACAATTTTCAGAAAGTGTTATGTTCTCATCATCTTTTGGTTTCCTTCTTCCGGTCAATACAAACTCTTATTGATCATATTTTTCCACAATTAGTGTGCTCGTGATTTTCGGGTATCAATCCATTTATTGGCTTTGAACCGTCAATCTTTAAACTCTCAATTTTTATCCGCAGGAAGGGAAAAAATGAGTAAAAAACCCTTAAAGAGATTAAGGTCCGGGGGTTGGTTTCGATTAAGGAAGGTGTTAAGCACCCTAAACGACTTCGGTACTCCGAAGGAGCCTCTTACCTAGATTATCTTATGCTAATTATTTGCTTAATTATTTGTAAAATATACGCCTAAAAATCCAAGTGAGAGAATGGAGGGAGAAGATGCATGTTTTTGTTGTTTTTATTGATTTGAAAGGATGAAACCTTTGCCTACTTACCCAAAAAGATGGGATCAAAATCAAGTAGTTCTCTCTCGAAAATTATTTTTGTGTGTTGGATTAATTTTAAGATTTTTGAAAAAAAAGATTTTTAAGAAGAGATGAGAGGCCTCAAGGCATGAGAATGAAAAAAGGTATGAGGTTGTTTGATTTTAGTTAAAGAAAAAGTTTAAGAGATTTAAAGGTTGATTGAAATTTAATTAAGAAAACAAAGGGAGAAAAGATCACTTGATTTTACAAACCAAGGTTTATTAAGAAAATATTTTTGGTGTTATGATTATTTGATTTTTTTGGAAATTTGGTTTTTTCTAAGTTAAGCGTAAACTAAAAACTATACGTAACGGCGTGAAACGGTAAAAAAAGCGAGAAATTCACAAAGGACGTTGGATCCTAAGCAAATTCTCAAGTTTGGAGTGAACCTAAAAAATTACTAATAGTTTGATTTTAAGAAAAATATTTGAAGTCCAATTATTTACCTATTTTGTCGCTAATTCGTTTGGGTCCTTGTTTACGGTCATGACATAAAGCGGTAAAAATTAAAGTGTGTGATTGTGTCGGTGCATGTGTCGGTGCATTTTCTCATTGCTTGGATATTTACATAGGACCTAGATACATTCTAATGTCTTGCATAAAAATAAGTGACGAGTAATAAAAATAAATTACATCAAATCCTAATCACATACTAAAAATGATAAAAAAAAAAAAAAATATGACAAGAAATATATAAAAAGAGATGAATAGAAAGAAGTAGAGTAATAAAGTAAAGCAACATAAATAATTGACAAGGGAAAATAAATAAACAAATAGCAAAAGGTAAGAAAATATTTTTATGAATTTTTAGAGAAGAAAAAGAAAAAAGTTTGAATAAAAGAAACACAAATGGTAAAAAGTAGTGTAAATAAAGATAAGATGGTAAAAAAAAACACAATGAAATAGGCTCCCAAAACTCAGATTAAAAACTGAACCATTTGATTGATCAACAGGTTCAGATTTGATCTTACAGCAACAGATCATGGCCTTACAAATATAGGAATAAAATAAAATTAAACTACTAAAAAAACTGTCCATCTGATTGTAGATCAGATAGTTAAACAACTCAGGAGCATGATAAACACAACAAAAATAAAAACATACAAGCACAAAAAGATCCAGAGGCACAGTAACCGTTAGATCATGAGATCTAACGGTTGTGAGTAAAACCACGGTTTGAAGGAAATAAAGTCCGGTTTACTTAAAAAGAACCGGTTCAGAAATGCTTATAAATAAAAGGATCCGGTTTTTTTCACATAACCTTCTTCTATTTCTCTCTCTAGAATACACACAAACCAAATGCTCTCCCTTCTCTCTAAACTTTTCTAGAAATGAGGAAGAACAGAGGCGGCCGGAGAAGATGAATATTCATCTTCTTTGGTGAGCTATGAAGTTTCCGGCGCGGTGGCCGGTGAGCCACCACGGTGGCGCCGCCGTACCGGAAGCTTTTAACTCTTTTTTTTAAAAAAAAAATTTATATCAAAATCTTCCTCTCTTCTTCCTCTTTACAAATCCGTGATTAAATTTTAAAAAAAAAACATACAAGAAGCATAGATCTACAAAAAAGGTTTCGGACCAAAAACGAAAAGCTACATTCTCCTTCTTTCTCACTTAACTTCGGATTATTCACGTTACTTTGGTCCTGGAACTCGATTCAACACACTTGTTCTTCTGTTCTATTTTTTGGGTTCGGATTTGGTGTTTATTGTGGATTTTGTTTGAGAATCCGAAAATTTAAAAGGGAATATGTTTCTGGAAAACTTTCTGGTTCATCATGTTCTTGATGATTTGGTATTTTTTTTTTGTGTTTGATCTTTGTGAATCTGGATTTTTATGAAATTAGGGTTTTTGTTAGTTCGGTGCGGCTGTCAGAGTAGGGAAAAAGCAATCATTAGCTCCAGTGCAATAAATGACAGTCTATTTATAGACTGTCAAATCAGGGTTTCTCTAATACGTACAAAAGACCAAGATACCCCTAAGGGTCTCTGATACCAAAGAGGACAACAATGCATAGAAACTTGGAGAGAAAGTTGGACAAAGGACCAATGAGCAAAGGACACATGGACTGGATTAAAGCTAAAGACTTGAAAATAAAAAATAAAAAAAGACATACATGAAAAAAAAACGTGATACATTATAGAAAGAAGGAGGAAAGGGAAATAAAATCAAAATAATAAAAGTATAAGAATAAAAAAGGAAATTAAATTATGAGGATTAAAAAATGATAATAAATATGAAATAAATTAAATAAAATTGTCCCTTCGGAACAAAAAAAAAATGAGGTATTTCAAAATACCTTTCTGCCGAAATTTCGTCTGAAACGACGAAACTTTTCGGCTCTTTAAAAGACGAATAAAAGTAATAAAATGAAAGTTACAATGCGTATAAACGAAAATTTTGAAAATATGAACAAAATGAAAGGTAAAATGCAGATAAAATGAGGGTAAAATATGCAACAAAAAATGCGAATAAAATGAACAAAAGCGGTGACCCTGGTCCAAATTTGGGGTATGACAGATGCCCTTATTTAAGTTTCTTCGACCTGGGGATTTAAAAGATGAAATTTTTGAATCAACGGGCCGAAGAGACTTAAATATCGAATACACCAAATTTGACCAGTTGAAATGACGAATAGAGAACAAGTTAAAAGATAACACTGGGGAGGAAAATCTGCCTATTACCCTTGAGAGGACAAAAGACAAACGTGCATGAAAATAAAATTTGCAAATTACCTTTTGAAAAAGTAACCAGTGCCTTGCAGAAAAGAAAATAAAGCTTTTGTCGATTACTTTTTAAATAGTGGCTGAAAGTTTGCAGAAAATAAAGCATTTGTCGATTATTTTTAAAAAGTAACCGACGGTTTGCAGAAAGTAAAGCATTTTTGCAGAACGTAAAGCATTTTTGCAGAAGATAAAACATTTTTTTGCAGAAAGTAAAGCATTTTTGCAAGAAGTAAAACATTTTTTGCAGAAAGTAAAACATTTTTGCAGAAAGTAAAGCATTTTTTACAAAAAGTAAAGCATTTTTGCAGAAAGTAAAGCATTTTTGCAAAAAGTAAAGCATTTGCAGAAAGTAAAGCATTTTTGGTAGAAAGTAAAGCATTTTTGCAAAAAGTAAAGCATTTTTGCAGAAAGTAAAAGCATTTTTGCAGAAACTAAAGCAATTGTGCAGAAAGTAAAGCATTTTTTGCAGAAAGTAAAGCATTTTTGCAGAAAGTAAAACATTTTTGCAGAAAATAAAGCAATTGTGCATAAAGTAAAGCATTTTTGTAGAAAGTACAAGCATTTTTGCAGAAAATAAAGCAATTGTGCAGAAAGTAAAGCATTTTTTGCAGAAAGTAAAGCATTTTTGCAGAAAGTAAAACATTTGTCGATTACTTTTGAAAAAGTAACCGAAGGTTTACAGAAAATAAAGCATTTGTCGATTACTTTTGAAATAGTAACCGACGGTTTACAGAAAATAAAGCGTTTGTCGATTACTTTCGAAATAGTAACCGACGGTTTACAGAAAATAAAGCATTTGTCGATTACTTTTGAAAAAGTAACCGAAGGTTTGCAGAAAATAAAGCATTTGTCGATTACTTTCGAAATAGTAACTGACGGTTTACAGAAAATAAAGCATTTGTCGATTACTTTTGAAAAAGTAACCGAAGGTTTGCAGAAAATAAAGCATTTGTCGATTACTTTTGAAAAAGTAACCGGAGGTTTACAGAAAATAAAGCATGTCAATTACTTTAGAGATAGCAACTGACGAATGTGGTGTTATGAATGCCAGATGGTGACGACCTGACTAGGGACAGAAAGTTTACTTGGGGAACAGAAGCTAAAAAATGGTAAAGGTAAATGCAATGTTGGTGAGGTAAAACTTGAGAAGACACTGGAGAACATGAAAATGTGTATTTGTAGGCTGATGGTTTGTGGAAACTGACACTTGAAGTGTATACTTGGTGATACTTCGGGTTAGACACACTGGGGATGCTGAAAAAGTATTGACAAATTGATTGATTGACACAAAGGCATTTGTGGGCTAATAACCTGATTCAAAGACATTTGCAGGGTCTTAACCTGATTCAAAGACATTTGCAGGGTCTTAACCTGACTCAAAAGGCATTTGCAGGGTATTAACCTGACTCAAAAGGCATTTGCAGGGTATTAACCTGACTCAAAAGACATTTGTAGGGTATTAACCTGACTCAAAAGACATTTGCAGGGTATTAACCTGACTTAAAAGGCATTTAAAGGTTTTTTGCAAGCTATTCGCTTGACTTACAGGTAATAAAAGAGGATTGCAAGCTACTCGCTTGACACATAAGTAACGAAAAATACTGCAATCTACTCGCTTGACGCATAGGTAACAAAAGATAGTTTGCAAGCTATTCGCTTGACTCACTGGTAACAAAAGATAATTTGCAAGCTATTCGCTTGACTCACAGGTAAGTGAGGTTCGAACAGAAAGGATACGACCAAACAAGACTATTGGTGACATCTCTGGATCATACACGTTGGGGATGACGCTTTTGTGAGATACAAATGAAATAAGACAACAGGTGGTCGATGCATTCATGTATAAATGATGATTGTATGCAGTTATATGTGCAAGAATGTTTATATGCATAAATATGTGTATGAATAAATGTAGGAGTACATGAATATATGAATGTATGAATATATGAATGTATGAATGTATGATTTAGATGACTCTATATAACAAGTGAAGCTGACAAGACTGGATAAGTAAGATGGGAGCCGGACTGACATCGCAGTACAAACACTCGGCAATCTTCATTGTGGGATGATATTATTGGAGATGAATCAAATCATGGTCGGGGTAAATCCTGATATCAAACCACTGACGAGAGAAAGCTCAATAATCAACACCGAAGGGATAAAGCCCGATCATCAAAAGCCTGACAGAAATCGTCGTCACTCAAACCATATGAAAGAGTCGCCATTAATCAAATTATAGGCAGAAGTCGCCATTAATCAAACCACAAGCAGCAGTCGCCATTTCTCGGGATAAACCCAACAATCAATCAAACTGGCAGAAGTCGCCATTTATAAACCAGCACAAGGTGTATTCTTCTGTTTGGCCCACTAGAATTGTGATGCCTCTGTCTTTTCATTTTCATTTTTTTTTAATCCCTAATTTTTGCCTGGATCGCCCTTTCGGGTTTTCAATCCACCGAGAATTTATTTTTTGTATGCCCCTAATTTTTGCCTGGACCGCCCTTTTTGGGTTTTCAGTCCACCGGGACGCTCATTTTTTTGCTTAAGCCACCCTTTCGGGTTTTCGACTTTGCGAGCTCTTTCTTTTTGTTTTTTTTTTTTTGACAGAGGTCATCTCACGGCCTTTGGTCATACTCACCCTGCAGGGTTTAGCTGTCCTTGAGACGGATGTTGATGTATATTTCTTCTACTCATGAGTTCAAAGAAAATGTACCTGTTGTTTATGCTTTTCAAAAGACATGACAAAAGTTTTAAAAGAATTTTTTTTTTTTGCTTTAAGTATTAACATCAAAAATAGAAGAGAATAATGCAACTAGAATAAAATGAGAGTTTCAAATAAATGGGCACAAGCTCAAGTTAATGTAAATGGTGTGGTGACCCGCCAAAGGCATGACTCCACAGATTTTAAAAGTTTGGAAAATGGTAATTATATGGGAAAGGTACGTTGAACACAATAACCACTATTCTTCCTGACAACTTTGAATTCCACTGTTCCAAGTCTTTGATTTGCAAACGCTCCAGATTAGAAGTCTTTTAACAGCTAGGATGCCCCAGTTGAATCATATCTGATTTGATGTAATTACCTTGCCATGAGTCGGAGGTCTTTTGGCGGCTGAAATGCCTGAAATATGTCATGTCCGACCAGATGCAGTTACCTTGTCATAATCCTTAACTTTTGCATAGGTCGCCTTTGTGGGTTTCAACCTATCAGGATAATCATTTTTCATTTTTTTCATTCATTTTTTTTGTCTCTAACTTTTGCATGGACCGCCCTTTCGGGTTTTCAGTCCATCGAGACGCTCTTTTTTGCCTAAGTCGCCTTTTCGGGATTGCAACTTATCGAGCTATTTTTTTTAACAAAGTATTTCTTGACTGCATTGGTATTCACCGGACATACAAGCTTGTCACTATCCTCTATAATTAGGCATCCATAGCCCCTAGAACCTGGTTAAATCAGATAGTATAACTTTGAGCACAAGACCAGTTTCTTGACATTCATGGGGATAAGCCTTCTTAGTTGAAAACCTGCTTCATCCTTTTGATATAACTATCCACGCCATACAACAGTAATGCCTTTGAATTCAATCAAGCTTAGCTTTCATTGGAACTTCCATTGACGGGACTTTGACCTCCATGTGAAGCACTGCCTTTATGTTTTATACTGAGGGATGGTGGGGGGGGGGGGGGGGGGTTGCCCCTGTTAAAGTGTGCACTTGAAGTACAATATTCCTGCAAGGTAAATGGTAGCATCTCATGCCAGTCTTTGTAAATGAATGCCTTCTTTTGGACAATCTTCTTGATGTCTTTGTTTGTAGCTTTGACGGCTAAGATGCCCCAGTAAACAAGAAATCTCATCGGGAATCCCTTCGTTTTCCTATCCTTCAGTCTCAGATGCAAGGAACTCAAAGTTGGGAGAGAGCACAGGGTTTGAGTGTTCAACGGGTTTATTAATGCATGATTTTGTTGATTTTGTCAAGTAAATAAATATTATGATTATGCAGACATTGAAAAAAAAAATATTTTTTTTTGGTTTTTCGTATTACCATTTTTCCAGAAGAAGCACAAAATAAAACATAACAAGGTCGGGATCGAGGCGACCTTTTTATTAATGATGAAAATACGTAAAGCAAAAGCCCTAAACAAGTTCACTTCCGTCTCGGGTGGGACAGAAGGATTTTTTTTGAAAAACATAAAACAAAAAACAGACATATTAAATGAACAAATAAGTAGTAGAAAGAAACAACAACAAACGACCCTAATGCAGCTAAACATTCCATGTGGCAACAAAAGGTACCAAGATCCGATAGCGAATTAACCTGCATATTCAAATTCAAACTCTTCGAAAGGTATGAGGTTCTTTTGGACCAACTTCTGAACTACCTTCTGAAATGCAAAACAGTGCTCAATATCATGACCCGATGCCCCTTGATGGAAAGCACAAAAGAGATCGGGCCTGTACCGAGATGTCAATTTTGTTGGCATTGGAGGCGGTGCCTTGGTGTAGATCCAATTCCTCTTAAGTAACCTTGGAAACAAATCTGCATAACTCATAGAAATAGGATGAATCTGAGTTCTTGGAGCCTGTTGTTGAGGCTGTTGTTGATATTGCTGAAACTGGGGTTGATAAACAGAACTTTGAACAACATTTGTTACAGGCATAACGGCAGTGACAGGGTGATACGCCAGATACTGTTGTTGAGGCTGAACCTGTACCACACTCATTTCCTGATCTTCGTACTCGGAATCATCATCAGGAACACTTTCTTCGGCCGAACGTCTCTTTTGGACCCATTGTTCAATACGCATGCCTAGGGTCACCATCTTTGCAAAGCCGCTGAATGCACTTGCAAGCATATGCTCATAATAAGGCTGATCCAAAGTCTCCAGGAAAATCTCGGTAAACTCTTTCTCCTCTAGAGGTGGACGGACCTGTGCGGAGAAATCTCTCCAACGTTGGGCATAAGCTTTGAAAGATTCATTATCATCCTGGGTCATGGCCTGCAGTTCCCTTCTATTTGGGGCCAAGTGCAAGTTGTAGTTGTATCGCTGAACGAAAGCCTCGCACAAATCCTTGAAATTTTTGATATCAACCTTGTTCAGACCCACGTACCATATCAGTGCGGCACCCGTCAAACTATCTTGGAAACAATGGATGAGAAGTTCATCATTACCTACCTGACTAGACATCTTTCTCACGTACATCGCTAGATGAGTCTCATGGCAAGTGTTCCCTTTGTATTTTTCAAAGTTGGGGACCTTGAACTTGGGCGGTATCACAACATTGGGAACCAAGCAAAGATCATAAGCACTTTTCCCAAACAAGTCCTTCCCTCGGAGAGCTTTCAATTCCAACTGCATTCTGTCAAGCTTTTGGTCTAACTTTTCTTCCAGTCCATCTTTCCGGTCGTATGCTTCCACACCCTTCGAGTAGTAGTTGGGTCCATGGTTTTGCTGAGTAGTGCGAATCAAAGGCGATGAGTAAGTCATAGCAGCTTGAGGGAACAATGGGCCCGGTTGAGGGATAGACATTGTTTGTAGCACAAAAGGAGCTTGAACCTTAGAGACACCAGAACGGAGTACTTCACCATAACTTAAAGGTATGCTCCAGCGATAACCTTTCAGCATAGCATGTAGAGGAGTACTAGCAAACACTGTTGAAATCGGGGTAGTGGAGGCAACTGTCTCAGCTTGAGTGCTGACAAGAGAAAATGGCTGACCCTGCGCAGCTGTCATCAAAGATACTAAATTCCTCAAAATCTCATTTTCGGCACGAAGCTTGTGGTTCTCTTGTTCAAGATGATCCATTCTGATTTGCTCGAGTGTTGTAGATGCGAGTTGACTGATGGATTGACCTTTTATGGAGAATACACAACATGAGACACGGACTAGAAACTATGAATGCAAGATGATGCATGATATGCTTATGCAAAAAGATTTATTTATTTATTTATTTATTTTTGAAGGACTTATCCAAAGTTTATTGTAAACATTGTAGAGGAACATGATTTCATTTGAAAATTGTATAGATGTTGAAATAAAGTCCTTTCTCAAAAGGTAAGAACGAAACCAAGGAAAAGCTTCATAACACAAGCTAAAGCTTAGTTAAGATTTTTGAAGTTGTATTTCTTGGTGTTCTTTCTTTCAAGGTCCATTCCTTTGATGTTTAGAAAAAAACTTGGCTAAGTCCTTCAATTTTTGATGGAAAAAAGTTGTTTATGAATGAATGCATGTATGCATGATTATGCTAAAGAACATAGAAAACATGGTGAGGTTAAGTTCCACAATGTTGGAGTCAAGGGTAAATGCGCCATTTGGTAAGAACTATGGTTTCATTTGCACTTGTAACAAGGGTTCTACCAAGTTTCCCAAAGTTGTCAACCACTTCCAAACGCCATCGGGTTGCAAGATTACTCTTGGTCCAATGACACTCGTAAGAAAGTCTCGTTTGGGTGTAGTATCGCGTATCGACCAATTCAAGATTACTCTTGATTAGCCACCGCACTACGTCCTAAAAGGCTAGGATGGGTTAAAGGTAACTAAGGTCCTCAACTTCGACGGTCACTTGAAAATAATAAAGCTAACATGATTAATCGTGTCAACAAGTATTACTTTCAAGATCCCTCCATTGAGTGGGGTTATCACATGAACCAAGACTCAAAATTACTCTTGGAATGGAACTTTGATTATACCCCGTTCTATCCTATATTTCTCTCAAGCCCGGGTGTAGGACTTATCTCACCACTCACGCTAAAAGTAGACAAATAGGCACATATTTACAAAGTATAAGCAAATAAATGGCACAAGTAAAGAAAGGTAAGATGGGCTTAACCCACTTAGGAAATTAAGGTCCCAAGTGAAGTCGTCATTTCTGTGCTCGTGATTTTCGGGTATCAATCCATTTATTGGCTTTGAACCGTCAATCTTTGAACTCTCAATTTTTATCCGCAGGAAGGGAAAAAACGAGTAAAAAACCCTTAAAGAGATTAAGGTCCGGGGGTTGGTTTCGATTAGGGAAGGTGTTAAGCACCCTAAACGACTTCGGTACTCCGAAGGAGCCTCTTACCTAGATTATCTTATGCTAATTATTTGCTTAATTATTTGTAAAATATACGCCTAAAAATCCAAGTGAGAGAATGGAGGGAGAAGATGCATGTTTTTGTTGTTTTTATTGATTTGAAAGGATGAAACCTTTGCCTACTTACCCAAAAAGATGGGATCAAAATCAAGTAGTTCTCTCTCGAAAATTATTTTTGTGTGTTGGATTAATTTTAAGGTTTTTGAAAAAAAAGATTTTTAAGAAGAGATGAGAGGCCTCAAGGCATGAGAATGAAAAAAGGTATGAGGTTGTTTGATTTTAGTTAAAGAAAAAGTTTAAGAGATTTAAAGGTTGATTGAAATTTAATTAAGAAAACAAAGGGGGAAAAGATCACTTGATTTTACAAACCAAGGTTTATTAAGAAAATATTTTTGGTGTTATGATTATTTGATTTTTTTGGAAATTTGGTTTTTTCTAAGTTAAGCGTAAACTAAAAACTATACGTAACGGCGTGAAACAGTAAAAAAAAAGCGAGAAATTCACAAAGGACGTTGGATCCTAAGCAAATTCTCAAGTTTGGAGTGAACCTAAAAAATTACTAATAGTTTGATTTTAAGAAAAATATTAAAAGTCCAATTATTTACCTATTTTGTCGCTAATTCGTTTGGGTCCTTGTTTACGGTCATGACATAAAGCGGTAAATATTAAAGTGTGTGATTGTGTCGGTGCATGTGTCGGTGCATTTTCTCATTGCTTGGATATTTACATAGGACCTAGATACATTCTAATGTCTTGCATAAAAATAAATGACGAGTAATAAAAATAAATTACATCAAATGCTAATCACATACTAAAAATGATAAAAAAATAAAATATGACAAGAAATATATAAAAAGAGATGAATAGAAAGAAGTAGAGTAATAAAGTAAAGCAACATAAATAATTGACAAGGGAAAATAAATAAACAAATAGCAAAAGGTAAGAAAATATTTTTATGAATTTTTAGAGAAGAAAAAGAAAAAAGTTTGAATAAAAGAAACACAAATGGTAAAAAGTAGTGTAAATAAAGATAAGATGGTAAAAAAAAACACAATGAAATAGGCTCCCAAAACTCAGATTAAAAACTAAACCATTTGATTGATCAACAGGTTCAGATTTGATCTTACAGCAACAGATCATGGCCTTACAAATATAGGAATAAAATAAAATTAAACTACTAAAAAAACTGTCCATCTGATTGTAGATCAGATAGTTAAGCAACTCAGGAGCATGATAAACACAACAAAAATAAAAACATACAAGCACAAAAAGATCCAGAGGCACAGTGAGATCTAACGGTTGTGAGTAAAACCACGGTTTGAAGGAAATAAAGTCCGGTTTACTTAAAAAGAACCGGTTCAGAAATGCTTATAAATAAAAGGATCCGGTTTTTTTCACATAACCTTCTTCTATTTCTCTCTCTAGAACACACACAAACCAAATGTTCTCCCTTCTCTCTAAACTTTTCTAGAAATGAGGAAGAACAGAGGCGGCCGGAGAAGATGAATATTCATCTTCTCCGGCGAGCTATGAAGTTTCCGGCGCGGTGGCCGGTGAGCCACCACGGTGGCGCCGCCGTACCGGAAGCTTTTAACTCTTTTTTTTTTTAAAAAAAATTTATATCAAAATCTTCCTCTCTTCTTCCTCTTTACAGATCCGTGATTAAATTTTAAAAAAAAAACATACAAGAAGCATAGATCTACAAAAAAGGTTTCGGACCAAAAACGAAAAGCTACCTTCCCCTTCTTTCTCACTTAACTTCGGATTATTCACGTTACTTTGGTCTTGGAACTCGATTCAACACACTTGTTCTTCTGTTCTAGTTTTTGGGTTCGGATTTGGTGTTTATTGTGGATTTTGTTTGAGAATCCGAAAATTTAAAAGGGAATATGTTTCTGGAAAACTTTCTGGTTCATCATGTTCTTGATGATTTGGTATTTTTTTGTGTGTTTGATCTTTGTGAATCTGGATTTTTATGAAATTAGGGTTTTTATTAGTTCGGTGCGGCTGTCAGAGTAGGGAAAAAGCAATCATTGTAGACTGTCAAATCAGGGTTTCTCTGATACGTACAAAAGACCAAGATACCGCTAAGGGTCTCTGATACCAAAGAGGACAGCAAGGCATAGAAACTTGGAGAGAAAGTTGGACAAAGGACCAATGAGCAAAGGACACATGGACTGGATTAAAGCTAAAGACTTGAAAATAAAAAATAAAAAAAGACATACATGGAAAAAAAACGTGATACATTATAGAAAGAAGGAGGAAAGGGAAATAAAATCAAAATAATAAAAGTATAAGAATAAAAAAGGAAATTAAATTATGAGGATTAAAAAATGATAATAAATATGAAATAAATTAAATAAAATTGTCCCTTCGGAACAAAAAAAAAATGAGGTATTTCAAAATACCTTCCTGCCGAAATTTCGTCTGAAACGACGAAACTTTTCGGCTCTTTAAAAGACGAATAAAAGTAATAAAATGAAAGTTACAATGCGTATAAACGAAAATTTTGAAAATATGAACAAAATGAAAGGTAAAATGCAGATAAAATGCGGGTAAAATATGCAACAAAAAATGCGAATAAAATGAACAAAAGCGGTGACCCTGGTCCAAATTTGGGGTATGACAATTAGATTTGCATGGATAGGATGCATCGTATATGGTCGAAAGAGACATAATTACACCTACAAATAATGATGTTGAAAAATTAAATGACATAATTATAATTCAGTTTTCAGGAGAATAACATAATTTGTTGTCATTTAACGAGGTTGAAAGGGATACTCATAACTTATATCAACATGAATTCTTACACACAATTGTTCAAGGAAGTATCCCACCACATATTTTAGCGGTAAAAGAAGGTGCACCTTTAATGTTGTTGCTAAACATAGACCCTAGATATGGCCTGTGTAATGGGACGCGATTGTTATATCGTGGTTTATTGCAGAATATGTTGGATGTGGAAATCCTAACATGAAGCAATTCTGAAAAAAGAGCATCATTGCCTAGAATTAAATTAAAAAGTAATGCTAGTTCAGGACTTCCCTTTGTGCTTAGTAGAAAACAGTTTCCCGTTAGACTAAGTTTTGCTATTACCATAAATAAGTCACAAGGGCAAACCATTTCCAATGTCGGAGTCATTCTTCCACGACATATTTTTAGCCATGGTCAATTATATGTAGCTTTACCAAGAGGAGTTTCTCAAAATTCAACAAAAGTTCTCATTAAAGAAGGGAAAATAGAAGGAGAAGATGGAGACTTTACGAAAAATGTAGTTTTTAAAGATATTCTTTTATCGCAATCATAGCAATGTTTCTATTACAAAACATGTCATTTATACATTTATGTTATGATGTTACTAATTACTATTAGAATAAACAATAAATGATCATTATTTTATCTTTATTTTATAATAAGCAAGAAAACTAAAATATGTTGAGTTCAAAAATAATTTTGTTATATGTCTTGACAATATTTTGTTTATAAATCAATATATCAATAATTTTTATTAATATTTTAAAATTTTAAAATTTTAATCAAAATTATACAAACAAACATAATAAAATAATCACACGTGTTAGCGCAGTAGAAAGAGCGGTCAGATGGGCATGATAGTGCCCGTCTTTCCGCTAGTAAATATAAGGGTTAAGAGGGAGCGAAGAAAAGAAGCCACAGTTGGGTTCCAGGGTCAAGTGATGGCATTTAATAGGTGAAAATCAAAGTATATACCAACATTAGTTTTCATATGGAGCTTTCACAAAGCTACATGAAAGCCCAAATTATATGTGGGACAAGATGATTCATAAAATTATAAGTGATAGTGGGATAATAAAGTGGTTTCGAACCTAGGGGTAAAGAATCTTGGCAGTGGAAAGAAACTGTTCAAAGTAAAGTGAGAATCAAAAAGGAATGTTTTAAAGAGTGGTCTATGTGTAAAAGTGCCGAAATTTAGGAAAACTATAAGACCTAAGAAAGAGACCGAGAATGCGTTGAACGAAGCAAGAACGCAAGTTTTTGATGGATTATACCAATCCTTAGGCACAAAAGAAGGTAGACAAATCTATATATTGTCTTGCTAAGGGAGGGAAAAGTAAGACAAAGAGATTTCGATCAAATTAAGTCTATTAAAGATGAGGAGGTAAATTTGTTGATTAGGAAAGATATATAATTGTTGATTAGGAAAGATATATAAAGGGTAATGGAAGAATTATTTTCATAATTTATTTAACGAAGGTTTGAGATCTTACCAGACTCTAACATGCTAGACATTTGATATGAGGATCGGAACTATAACTATTATTGTTGTATTCCAGAACATTAGGTAAAAGAAACATTGAGAAGCATGAGTAATGACAAGAAATTTAGGGTTGTTTGAATTTCAAAAAAAAAATGACAAGAAATTTAGGCATGCAAACATACCGGTTAAGGTGTGGGAAAGAGGTAATGGGTGACTCACCAAAAATTTTAACGGAATTATGAGGTCAAATCGAATGTCAGATAAATGGGGGAAAACAATTTAGATATAATCTATAATAACAAGGAGGATATTCAAAATTGTGTAAATTATAAAGGAATTACATTTATGAGTCATGTCATAAAGTTATGGATAAGAGTGATTGAAAAATGGACACTAAGAAATAAATTCGAGTTCCTCATAATCAATTTGGTTTATACCTAAGAGGTTGACTATGAAAGTGATCCATTTACCATAATGTGTGATTGTGCGATACCAGATGGATATACATAAAAAATATTTATTGTTTTACTATAATTCTAAAATTGTGGAAAATATACAAATTTCTTACGTGCGTTTAGCACGGCTATCCGAATCCTTATAATTTTCTTATTTGATGTTAACCTCCTCATAATTCAAAGGAAATCCACTCTAAATATTTATAGTAGAATATATATATATATATATATATATATATATATATAGAGAGAGAGAGAGAGAGAGAGAGAGAGAGAGAGAGGAACTGGCTAATGAGCATAAAAGAACATAAAGAGTGTTAGAGGTGTCTACTCCTTCGTTCAAGTTTGAGCTCACGCCATAACTCCAACTCCTTATCCCTTAACCCAAACCAGTTGAAATACCCAAACCCCCAGCACCCCCTCCCCCCGAACAAAACTTCATATATACTTTATACTTTTTTTAATGACAAATGTTAGGAATTAATTGTTAGATTAATATTTACTCATTCATCAGAGTTTAATCTGACCTTCAACTCCTTATCCCTAAACTCAAATCAGCTAAGTTATCCAAACCTCAATCCCCTGAAACAAAACTATGTAATACTTTACATTTTTGTAAAACTAAATATCTTAATAGAACTATATATTTTTTTCTTTTTTACAAAAACTACTTTTAAATTTATAATTTATATTATTCGTCAAAAAACTTTATAACATATATCATGTTTACTTTAAATCTATGTTGACTTATTTGTCAAATAACTTGAATATTCACTAACTTTGTGCGAGATTTTTTTTTTGTATGTGTCAATTAATTTTCAATTCAATTTAAAGTAATATTTTTATTAAAATTTTGTGAGTGCGATAAATCCCAGTGCTTGGCACGGTAATTATACTAGTAACATTAAATGTCAAATACGTGAGAAAGCTTAGTTCATTTCAAGGTGCCACGTATCAAACATTTCTTGGGAGGCTTGCATTTTCATAAAGAGATTTGAGTAATACCCTCAAATATATATAATATAGATATAGATTCCTATGTTGTTGACCCATAGATTCTGCCTTGACAATTATTACCATTTAAGGGATTTGATTCCACATTATTTCCAATCCTGATATCCTCCATTATAGCAGATTGTCTTTATAATCAGCACCTATCAAGGATTTTAACTATGTTCCTATTAGAGGATCCCATATTCATCGATATCATCATAAAAATGAAACCTACCAAGTTATCATCATCATCATTGTTCATCATTTGCTTGTGCCTCATGTCTTATGCTGTTGTTCCAGCATTAGGTGTAAAGTTGTATGAAGAGTTATGCAGTGAGGCCCGAAAATATTCTCAAGATTGCTTAGATCTTTTGAAAGGTGACGACCAAATTGTGGCATCCATAAATTATCAAGAACTCTCGGTAAATATCTTGGATTTGGCAATAAAGGAGGCAACATCTTATCAAAAGTATCTTGGTGGAAAGACAAAAGAATTTCCCAATGATCAAGCTGTGAAAAAATGTGCAAATCAATTCTTAATAGGTACTCTTGCATCATTTGTAAGTTCATTGAGACACTTGATTGCGAAGAATCTTCAAAGTTCAATATCTGATGCACAAACTGCTACTTCAGGAGCTGATAATTGTGACAAAGCAATTCAAAATGAAAAGCCAGAATTTGACCCCCAACCAATCCATACTCGAAACAATGAGATGTTTTTACTCGGTGTAATTTCTGTTTTAGCCATAAATCATCTTACTTAAATAGGAGGCTGATGAAATCTACCATAAAAATTGTTGGCTTATTAAGTTTGGATTTCAAATGTAAGCAAATAAAATAGTCAAATAGTATATTAGGCGAAACTTGTCTTTAAAAAGTGGGACCAATATAAAATTACCGGTTTAAGGTTTGTTTGTGAAGGACTTGTTATTAAGATGGACCAATAAATCTCAAGCTCTTTTTATTATTGTTATTTTCTTTCAATTAAAAATTCAAACTTCTTAACTCAAACTCTTTTCTAATCATTGTTGAAAGTTAATTGAATTCATAACTCCCTGTCGGAACGATATCTTTTATTACTACATCGATAGAACCGTGCACTTGCGGTTTTACTCATCAATTGGCGGACTTTAAACAAAATATATTGATATGATTTACAACAAAAATAATATATTCATATGACTTACAACATTCATCATGAATATTTTATATTTATACGTATATTAAATAAAAAGAATACATATATAGTCAAATGATATTTATTGTCATTAAAGTAGTCAAAACAGTTTAAAGTGAACGAATATTTTTACGATACTTTAAATGATAAATTAAAATTAATGTATTTCATTGTTGAAATAGATATCAACACGGTATTTATTTTGACACATGCTATATCTTATGTCATGTGTTAAAATATTTCAATATTTCAAATCCTCTCAAGAGTGGTTGTAAAATGAACAATTATTTCATTTGAATTAATAATGATAATAATATTTTTCTATTTGACCAAAAAAAGAAAAAGTAAACAAATATATGAGCTAACTATATATACACTTGATAGTTGGTCTTGTCAACATACAAAATTAACTTGAGGCTCCCATATTCATCAATATCATCAGAAAAATGAAACCCATCAAGTTATCATCATCATCATTGTTTATAATTTGTTTATGCCTCATATCTTATGCGGTTGTTCCAACATTAGGTCTCAAGTTGTATGAAGAGTTATGCAATGAGGCAAGAAAATATACTCAGGAATGCTTGGATTATATGAAAGGTGACTACAAAATAGTTGGAGCCACAAATTATCATGACCTCTCATATTACATCTTGGATTTGGCAGTATTTGAGGCACAATCTTTTCAAGAGTATCTTGTGGGAAAGTCAAAACAATTTCCCAATGATCAAGCTCTCAAAAAATGTGCATATGAATTCTTAAAAAGTACTGTTGCAGCATTTGAAAGTTCATTGAGTAAGTTGGATAATAATCCTCAAAGTTCAAGAAGTGATGCAGAAACTGCTAGTCTTGGAGCTGATAATTGTGACAAAGCTATTCAAAATGATCAAAAGCCAGAATTTGATCCCCTTCCAATCCGTACTCATAACAATGAGATGTTTTTACTTAGTGTAACTTCTTCTTTATCTATAAATCATCTTACTTAATGAAATCAACCATAGAAAATTGGTGGATTAATAAGTTAAGATTTCCAATGTAAGCAAATAAAATAGTCAAATAATATATTAAAAAACTAAAAATAAAATCGTCACAACATTTTCTTTGCTTTGTTATTATTGATTATTATTAAAAAAAAAATATTTAGTCAATACTACGATTGCACAAAATTAATTATTATTCAATACTCTAAAGTAAATCAATATTTAATAATATATGATCCCATTCTTTTATATGTAAACAAATCATTTTTTGAAAGAAATTATATTGAGCCTACCCCAAAATATGTAAACAAATCATTTTTTAAAAGAAATTTTATTGAGCCTGCCCCAATATTATAGAGAGATACGCTCTTTCTTGATGGTTATCATTCCTTTCTTGATCTAGAATTATCCATCTGTATTTTTTTCCTTTTTAAATATAATTAAGTAGTTTGTATGGGACATTTGTGCTCCTCCTCAGTGTCAATTTAGGTGGGCTAATTTAGTTTCTTTAAAAAAAGAACTTCTCCGAGTCAAAATTCATTATAGTCTATCTCAAAATCAACATTTGTGAGCTGAAGTTCATTGATCCATTGAATTGCATGATAAAGTCTCAAAACTTCTCCAATGTTAACTGGACACAGTGGTGAAAACCACATGGTCTTAGAACAGACATGGTAACTTGCTGAATCGATGCATATATACTTACCATATAACTGGAGGTAGAAAAAGTGGCATCAACATTGCATTTGAGTCTACCATGAAGTAGATAAAATAGTCACAAGGAATGGGGGTTTGAATTGTGACCCTTTAAAAATTATCCTGAAACTTAAAAGTGATTCTCAAGTTGTTTACTTGGAATGGTTAAGTTAATATTCTGACTTCAGAACGTTCTGAAATTCATACACAAAAACTGATTCATAAAGTAAATGTGGAGGTGTGTGTTGTGTATACTGAAATTAAAGAGTATAGGGAAGAGAGAAAAACACACAGAGATTTATAGTGGTTCACCCAATGTGGGCTAGTCCACTCCTCCCAATCTTGTGAGAGTTTCCACTATTCTGCTTGAGATAACCTCTCAAATCCTGCACCTTACAACTTTGTTCACCTGAACAATTTCAACCCTGTATTCTCTAAGCCTCAGCAGGCTTGCACCTTCTTGCTAAGTTAACTACTTAGACTTTTACAACCTTTGCTCAAACTAACACTTTACTACCCTTAAAGCTAGATGAGACTTTGTTACAATTTGTAAGAGATTTGAATGTTTGAGAATCAAACAGAAGAGGGGGAAGAAAAAGAAGTTATCTTTGAAAGAGATAACAAAGAGTATTGATTTATACTACAAGAAGGTAAGAAGAGCCTTCAGTGATGATCAATTTCAATTGCAAGAGCTTCAAACAAAATCAAGTTTTTTCTACTATGCTTTGCAATGGTGCAAGTAATGTTGAGCTTTTGATCTCTATTTATAGAGTCTTTGAGCTCATATAGCCGTTGTAGGGTGTCCAATGGTGTTATGCCATGTGTCCTGGGTCCCACAAGCTTTTACTTGAAAATCTGGATGAACATTCTAATCAAAAGATGAACTTGAGAATGTTGTTGTGTTCTTAATGATCTTCATATGGGTTCATCATGTATGAATTTCTAGGCGTGTCATATGCTTTTCATATGAATTTATGGGCAATAACCAAAGTATGGATTTTTCCTCATACATCAGAAACTTACTTTCCCAGATTTGCCTAGGGACTGGTGCAGGAGAGATAAAGTGGATTCTGCATCTTCATGCCCATGCTTTGAGGGATTGTGTGGTCCTTGTATTGTACCAACTCCCATGCGTGTCTATCTCTGATTGAGCAGGACATATTTGCTTTGTTTTTGCTTTTCACCTACTGTACTGTTCATAAAGTAAGCATGTGTAGAGCTGAACATTCTGACCATCAGAATGTTCCTTTTGTTTCACTTAGGATGATTTGTAAGACTACCATTTGATGTAATCAAATCCTAATAGTAAAACAACAATGAAGAGCAGTGAATACAACATCTAGGATGATATTCTCCTTTGGAATATTCCTAGTACTTCAATGTTCATAGTCTTAAATGAACATTGAGTATCCTTTTTGACATAATCCTTGTATATGCCTTTATTGCTTGATTGATCCATGCAAAAGTACTTTCCTTGACATTTATTCATGTCACATGTGCCTTGCATGACCTTGATCAATGTTCTTGGGATTCTCGGCTTGTATATAAGCAACCTTCTGATCTCTGCGCGAACATTCTGATCTCTGAGCAACATTGTGATCTAACTTTCTGACCTCAGTGTTAGATCATGAATTCAAATGTCCTTTGATTCTTTGAATCTTGGTATGATTTAAAACTTGTTCCTGTCTTAGCACAAGTTAAATACCAAGGAATTAATCAAAGTCCATTAATTCTTTAATCATAATGGTTTATTATCTTTAAAATTAATTAGGGATTTTGCCTCAACAATCTCCCCCTTTTTGAAGTTGATTAACCTATGATTTAGGATTAAGGATTTTGATTATATATATGAAGATTAACAGAGCTTAAAAATTTATTTTAATGTTCCCCCTCATTTTTATAATCCATTATGCAGAGTTTTTAAGACTTTAAAAAGCTCCCCCTCAATTTCATAATTCATTGCATAAAAATAAAAATATGCAAGATTTGAACCAAAATTAATAATATTCATTAATGCAAAGCATGAAGAACAATTACATGAATTATATGGTTCAAAACAAAAAAAGAAATTCAAAGTACATATGATCAAGCAAAAGGTGAAGTTTATAAACTCCAATAACTATTGATCACTAGACCTACTTAGGGCCTAAAACTAAGAAAGACTTAAGACTTAAATCTTAAAGCTTCTCCCCCTTTAGTCATTTGCAAAAAGGATATGGAGGAATATTCAAAAAAGATTCATGGAGTAGAGTCCCCATAATCAGAAGATAGTTCTGAATCAAAGATGGAGGGGTCATCAAAAACAGGAGGTGGAACGGCCAATCAGCACACACGCAATTTTGTGGGTCTTTGTAGAGACCCTTAGTGCCCTTTAAGCCATCTTCTCAGCCTTAGAAGGTTTTGTATGTGGAGCAGCACCAGAAGCTTCAACTTTCTCTTTGTTAGCAGTCACAAAGATTTTAAGAGAATCAAACAAGGCAAACATGTTTGGAAGTTTGTTTGTGGCTTTCATTGGTTGTGGTGGTGGAGTAGATGAGGGAATAGTTTTAGGAGTGGGAAGGTCAGAGACATAGAAGTTGCTTGCACTAGCAACAGATCCCATAGTGGATGAAGAGAGGTTAACATTCTAAGCTAACTGAGCCATAAGATGAACTTCTTCAAAAGGCAAAGATCATGAGGCCAAAGGCACTGGATCTGCTGACATAACAGGTTCATTAGAAGCATTTTGATCAATATTTTGATCAGCAAAGAGTTGATTCTGCTCAGCACCTTGAGCATTCTGATCAACTATTTGAGCTTCTTCAGCAGTTGGAGGAGTGATTTCCTGACAGTCTTGAAACACTTCATTGTTGAAGTCAGAGTTGAAGTCTTCAATGTTGAGGTCAAAGCCAATTAAGAACTCCATAGGCTCATCCTGAGTAGGCTCTTCCCTACTCATGTTGGAAGCCAAGAGCTCAGCCACTTCCTGAGTTTCTTCATCAACATTCTGAGCTTTCTTCTTAGTATTTTCTTCAACTCTCTAATCTCCATCAAGAGAGTTTTCTTTAGTAGTATGAGGTATACCTTCATGAGTCTCAGCCGCTTTCTCAATATCCATAGCTTCTTTTGGAGAAGATGCTTCATTATGCTTCTGAGCATTCTCTTTATTCATTGATTCTCCCATCAAAGTGTTGAATTGAGTGTTTCCTTCTTCCACAATCTCCTTTGCAAATTATGCTACTTTGGAGAATACCTCTAAAGCTAGTGGGGAGGAAGGTCTGACTTCAGGTTTCTTTGGAGATTGATCTTTGATCTCCTCTATCTTTCTCTTCTTACTTGTTTTTAGAACTTTCTGACTAGAAGGTCTCTTAACAGAGCCAGATGTTCCAGAGGTTGTCTAGGAAGACATGTTTGTAGTGGTGATGCGTAGTTGACCTAGAGCCTTAGAGGTGAACTTCACGAAGTCATGCTTGCGTTTTTTACCCTCAATAGGCACTTTTTCCTTCTGGAATATGGGAGTGAGGTGTATTTCATCGGGCAACCCAGCAACAATTTGTTTGATGGCCAAACATGAATCAATCATATGTTGGATTATGATGAAACAAAATTGAGTTTGGTTTTGTTCATGAGGTGGTGGATGATGCATAGATCCATATTAGAAACTACATCAAAAGAGCCATATTTGGGTACTACAGTGTGCCTAATCATGTTGTGAAGGATTTTTAGGACATCTACTAGATTTGTGAAGTTAAAGGTGAGATTTTCTTTGGTGTATTTGGCTATGAGTTGATTTCGGTCAACTTTGAGATCATCAAACCATGAATAAGAAAATAGTTTGTTACCTTCATTTTGAATCATCAAGGCTTCAGAGAGAAAGTCCTGAGTGACTGTGAATTGCACACCTTTGACAGAGGAAATGAGAAAGTTCTCATTTTCCTTTTTCTTCTGTTTTACAAACAAGTTGGTGTAGAATTCTCTAACGAATTCTTCATAGGTATGCTCTTGCAGAGATACAAAGTTAGTCCATCATTGTGGGTTTGTGAATTTCTTCAGATCCCAACCCTTTGTCTCTAAGATGTCAAACTCAAAATACTTAGATCTGCTCATTGGTCTAAGAGCAATCTTGTCTACTCTTTGAGCCTTCATAACAGCAACCACCTTGGTGATGTCTTTTCCTTTGCCGTACCTTTTTGGAGAAGATTCCTTTTCTTCAATAGTCTCAACATTCTCATCCTTATTCTAAGATGCAGATTCTTCCTTTGATGGAGAAGCAACTTCCTTACTTTTGTAAGACTTTTTAGCAGCTTGAACAATCTTACTGAGAGTTTGTTCAAAGTCTTCCTCCATTTCTTCCTCAGGGTCTTCTTCCGTCTCTTCCTCAGGGTCTTCTTCCACTTCTTCCTCACAAGTCTTATCCATTTCATCATCACTTGAAGTGGACAGAGGTAAAGCTTCAGTTGCAATCTCCTTTCTTCTTTGGTTGATGGCCATTTCACGAAGAGTTTGCCCAGACTCTTGAGAGTCTTCCTCTTCACTATTTGAATCTGTCTTTTTCTCTTCATCAGAGACAAGATTCACATGAGACACCTTTGGTTCTTTTGAAGATTTCTTCATCCTTTGAGAACGTCTGGTAGGAACAGGTCTAGGTTTGATGATTGGTTTCTTAGAAGACTTTGGTTTAGAAGATTTGGGAGTATCAAAGGCAGGAATGATTACGTCAAGAAGAATTGTGTGAACAAGGGTTTCATTCAGAGGTTGTTGATCAGAGGTTTGATCAGTAGCGGCGTTTTGTGGTGGTGATGGAGAACGTTCTACTTGAGTGTTCTCATCATCAGCAAACTTTGAAGTGGTTTTGGTTCTTGCCATTTCGCAAAAAATTGAAGAATATAGTGTTTTGAATTTTTTTGTGATGAAAAGTGAGAAAGTTCGGAGTTGAGAT
Source organism: Medicago lupulina (assembly GCA_958299785.1). Classification (NCBI taxonomy): domain Eukaryota; kingdom Viridiplantae; phylum Streptophyta; class Magnoliopsida; order Fabales; family Fabaceae; genus Medicago; species Medicago lupulina. The sequence goes on along the minus strand of OY283145.1, from coordinate 19,810,317 downwards.
AGATGTGAAATGATTCAGAGTTGGTGTCTGATTTATAGAACAAAACGTGTTTGAAGGAGAGAATGAAGAAGTGATGTGATGGTAGTTTGTGTTGGGAAAGATGAAAAAAGCGAACGGACAGGGGAGAGAGAAAAGGTAGCTGTTTGGGAAGGTGAAAAGGGATTGGGTGAGTGACAGTTGCAGCCATTACCTGGAGGTTAATGCTTAAACCTAACTGCTCCATATCAAGCATTTAATGCTTGAGATTATGGAAGAAATTCTGGAAAAAGTCAATACAAAATCTCACGCATGAGATTATTGACCCAGAATTCAAGTACTGAATAATCTGAGTTCTATGATCATCCTGGATAGATGAACTCGTATGACCATACTTGTGAACATTCTGACCGTATAAACACTCATATGAACATCCAGATCATATGAACATTCTGATCATTTGAACATTCTAATGAGCATTTTGATCATATGAACATTCTGATTGAGATTGATCTTTCTGAATTGAATCAGATAACATCAAGGGGGTTAGTCTAAGGCCCTTAGTGATCAGTAATCAATCTTTATTGGGATTTTTTTATGATTAACAATTTTTCTTTAAGAAAATTGAATCTATCCACAACAAGGGGTTTTGTGAAAATGTTAGCTAGTTGATTTTCAGTGTCAACAAAGCTTAATGCAATATTCTTTTTCTGAACATGACCTCTAATGAAATGATGTTTTATTTCAATATGCTTAGATCTAGAATGTTGAATAGGATTCTTTGAAAGATTAATTGGACTTGTATTATCACAATATATAGGAACACTTATGTACCTTAGTGAGTAGTCTTCCAACTAATTTCTTACCCACAAAATTTGAGAGCAACAGCTAGCTGCAGATACATACTCAGCTTCAGCTGTGGAGAGTGAAATGGTGTTTTGCTTTCTACAAGACCATCCAATCAATGCTTGTCCCAAGAATTGACAGGAGCCACTTGTACTCTTCCTCTCAACTTTGTCTCCAGCATAATCAGCATCACAATATGCTACAAGATCAAAACTAGAACTTTTTCTATACCAAAGGCCAACATCAGTAGTACCTACTAGATATCTAAGAATTCTTTTGACTGTAGTCAATATGATTCTTTTGCACAAGTTTGAAATCTAGCACATAAACCTACTGCAAACACTATGTCAGGTCTGCTAGCAGTTAAGTATAATAATGAACCTATCATGCCTCTATATTCCTTTTCATAAACAAGTTTTCCACTCTCATCCTTATCTAAACTTGAAGATGGATGCATAGGGGTGACCATGATTTTTGCCTCATTCATTTTATATTTCTTAAGAATGTCTTTGACATATTTTTCTTGACTTATGAAAATTTCATTTGGATGTTGTTTAATTTGTATACCAAGGAAAAAACCAAGTTCACCCATCATGCTCATCTCAAATTCATTTTGCATAAGGTTGGAAAATTCTTCACACATTTTCTCTTTAGTTGCACCAAAAATGATGTCATCAACATAAACTTGAACTATAAGTAAGTCAGAGTCGTGTGTTTTTCTAAAGAGTGTGGTATCAATTTTTCTTCTTAAAAAGCCATTTTCAATCAAGAATGTGATGAGTCTGTCATACCAAGCTCTGGGAGCTTGTTTGAGACCATAGAGTGCTTTCGTGAGTTTAAAAACATGATTTGGTTTTTCTTTATTTATGAAACCATAAGGTTGTCTTACATAAACTTCTTCATTTAGAAAACCATTTAAAAAAGCACTTTTCACATCCATTTGAAAAAGTTTAATGCTTTTATGTGCAGCATATGCAAGAAGAATTCTGATGGCTTCTAACCTTGCAACTAGTGCAAAGGTCTCATCATAGTCAATACCTTCTTGTTGTTGTAGCCTTGAGCAACTAACCTTGCTTTGTTTCTGACAATTTTACCTTCTTCATCAAGCTTGTTTCTGAAAACCCATCTGGTATCAATGATGGTTTTGGCTTGACTATTTGGAACCAGGTTCCAAACTTTGTTTCTCTCAAACTGAGAAAGTTCCTCCTTCATGGCCTCAATCCATGAGTCATCAATAATAGCTTCATTGATTGACTTAGGTTCCATTTGAGAAATCATTGTCATGTTGTTATCTTGAAAGGACATTCTGGTTCTTACACCAACAGTTGTGCTTCCAATGATTTAATCTACCGGATGGTCTCCTACCATTCTCCAACTTCTAGGTGGACTTTGGAAGGTTTGATCCTGAACATTCTGATCATCTTCTTTCTCTACTGTGTTTTCAGTGTTTTGACTGGGAACATTCTGAAGTGTTGGCACCTCAGTGTCTTCACTTTCTTTTGATTGAGAATGTTCATCATATTCATCAAATATGACCTGCATAATAATTTCAATTGTCTGGGTTTTTAGATTGTACACTTTATAACCTTTAGAAGTTGTTGGGTATCCTAAGAAGATAGCTTTATCTGATTTAGGATCAAACTTACCCAATTTTTCTTTATTGTTCAAAATGTAGCAATAACAGCCAAATATGTGAAAGTAAGATATGCTAGGTTTAATGTTTTTCCAGAGTTCATATGGGGTTTTGTTAAGAACTTTTCTTATTGAAACTCTATTTAAAATGTAACAAGATGTATTAATGACTTCTGCCCAAAAATACTCTTCAACATTTGATTCATTTAACATTGTTCTAGCCATTTCTTGCAAAGTTCTATTTTTTCTTTCAACAACTCCATTTTGTTGTGGAGTTCTTGCAGAAGAGAAATTATGTTTAATACCATTTTCATCAAAGAGTGTTTTGAAGGATGCATTTTCAAATTCTCCTCCATGATCACTCTTTACTGTGATGATATTAGAACCTTTTTCATTTTGAACTCTTTTAGAAAAGTTTTGGAAAGCTTCAAAAGATTCATCTGTGTTTTAAAAATAGAACCCATGTAAATCTGGAAAAGTCATCAACAATAACAAAACCATATCTTTTGTCATTTAGACTTGCAGTTTGAACCGGACCAAAGAGATCAATGTGAAGAAGCTATAAAGGTTTTTGAGTTGAAATAAACTCAATGGTTTTAAAACTGCTTTTTACTTGTTTACCTTTAACACAAGCTTCACAGATCTTGTTCTTTTCAAAGCAAATCTTAGGTAACCTTCTAACTAGATCAAGTTGAGAAAGTTTAGCAATAGTTTTCATGCTTATATGACCAGCCCTTTTCTGCCAGATCCATTTGTCTTTTTTAAGAGACATAAAACATGATTTAGCAGGCATATCATTTAGTTCTAAAACATATAAATTATTTTTCCTTGATCCAGAGAAGAATCGTTTGTTAGAGGAGGTTTGTCTTACTTCACATATGTTAGGTTTAAAGACAACTTCAAATCCACTATCACACAATTGACTTATGTTAAGTAGATTATGTTTTAAACCTTCTACATACTGAAAATTTTCTATTTTAGCAGAGTTAGGTTTACCTATCGTACCTTTACCTCTAATCTTACCCTTATCATTGTTTCCAAATGTCACCAGTCCTCCATCCTTCTTTTCAAAGGTCAGAAAATAGTTCCTGTCACCTATCGTGTGCCTAGAACAACCACTATCCAGGTACCATGGTTTTGTTCTTGCACCCTAAGGCAGGACCTACATTTGACAAGATAAAAACTTTAGGTACCCATGTAATGTTGGGTCCTTGAGGGTTAGTTCTTCTAAGAGATATTTCCTTAATGTAGCATTCTGTCTTGTAAGATTAGATTTGTTATAGTAGGAACATGTCTTCTTAGCCTTCTCAGCCTTTTGTGAACTTTCTGATCTATTGAGATGAGAACGTTCTGAACTAAGATTAATCTTATTTTGTCTGATAAATTTTTTCTTAACATAACATACTAATTCATTATGTCCTAACCTATCACAAAAAGAACATTTAATTTTCATAACAGCCTTCTTAGGTACAAAACTTTCAATAATTTTGCTTGGATCTTTAAAGCCTAAACCAAATTTTTTAGCACTTTCATTTTGAGATCCTAAGATGTTTTTCAAAAGTATATTTTCCTTTTGCATTTCAGAAGGTATAGAAAGAATCTTGCAAAACTTGTATGGTCTTTCTAGACTCATCATATCTGTTTTGAAGTATTTTTTCTGCCTTTATCTCAGAAAGTTCCTTGATTAGAGAATGGCATCTATTACTTAAAAAGTTTGAGTCATATAGGAGACTATCTATTTTACTTTCAAGATCTTTATATAAAGAATCAGTTTTATAGATAATTACCTCTTCCTTATCATCTGACTGAGCCATCAGTCCCATCTCTGCATCTGCATCTTCTTGAGGATCTGATTCTTCCATGTCATCCCAAGTGATCATTGTCTTCTTCTTGAAGGGAGGTTTTCTTTGAACTTTCTTGATGTCAGGACATTCACTTTTATAGTGTTCAGTCTTGTTGCATCCAAAACAAGTGACTTGGCTTTTGTCAGCTTCAGTTCTGGTGCTGTTGTTGGTGTTTGGAAACTTATTTCTGATCGGATTCCTTCATAACATCATTCTTTGAATTCTTTTAGAAATTAGTGCAAGTTCATCTTCAGCTTCTTCTTCATGAACTTCTTCTAATTCTTGTGGTTCTTGCACATCATCATCAACTACTGATGAGGTTTGCTGAGATGCTTTCAAGGCAAGTGTTTTTACCTTCTTTACTGGTTTGTCTCCTTGAAGTACAACTTCATGAGCTCTCAGTGAACCAATGAGATCTTCCAGGTTCATAGATTTTAAATCTTTGGCCTGAGTAATCAGTGACCATAGGTCTCCACATACTTGAAAGGCATCTCAGTATTTTTTTGATTCTCTCATGAGTGGAATATGCTTTTCCAAGAGATCTCATTTCATTTACTATTGTAGTAAATCTAGCATACATCTCATCAATGGTTTCATTTTCACTCATTTCAAAGACTTCAAACTTTCTGACTCCAATGTCAATTCTAGTTTCTTTGACATGAGATGTTTCTTCATGATGTATTCCCAAGGTATCTCATACCTCTTTAGCATTTTTACATCCATCAACTCTTTCACTTTCTTCCATGGTTAATGCACATGATAGAAAGAGTCTAGATTTAGAGTTAAATAATACCTGAGCTTTTTCATTTGCTGTCCATGCACTCTTATCTTTGACAGCTCCTTCTTTGGTTGTTGGGACAAAGTCTCCATCTGTGATGACTGCCCACATATCATTGTCTTAAGATCTGAGAAAGAGTTCCATCTTGCCTTTCCAGAAGTAGTAGTTTGATCCATCAAAGAGTGGTGGTATGTTTGATGATCCTCCTTCAGCTATGTACTTGACTTTAGACATACTTCCTGAATCTTCATTTGGGTTCATCATGTATGAATTTCTAGGCGTGTCATATGCTTTTCATATGAATTTATGGGCAATAACCAAAGTATGGGCTTTTCCTCATACATCAGAAAGTTACTTTCCCATATTTGCCTAGGGACTGGTGTAGGAGAGATAAAGTGGATTCTGCATCTTCATGCTTATGCTTTGAGGGAATGCGTGGTCCTTGTTGTAACAGCCCGTTTTTCGCGTTTGTTTTATTTTAATTATTTTATTTTGTGTATTATTTTAATTGTGTGCATTTTCATATGTTTGTGCATTTGAGGGGTAATTAGTAATTTGGGAGGATAGCGTTTTATCGTTTTTCTAAGATAGGACCGTTTTATTAATTAAGTTGTCGGAGCGCGTTAATTAATTAGTTATCGTTGGTGTATATTTAGTAGATTGGTGTGAGCCCATTCATTTATTCTTTTGTGTGTTTAAGGCCCATTAAGGGAGAGGGAGTATATAAGCTTAGTTTTTAGTAACTAGGTTAGAAACTTTGTTCATTTTCACACAAACACAAGAGGAGGCAAATTGGGGCTAGAGAGAAGAACAAGAGAAAGGGGTTGAAGAGCTAGAAGAGGGTTTCACACCTAGGAGCTAAATTGAAGCTTGGGTTGTAGATTCTTGGTGCTAGAGGTAAGGGGGATAGTTTTTACTCATAATCTCCTATCTTTTTCTACTTTCTCTTAAGTGCTTATTGATATAATTGATTTTGTGAATAAGAGCTTATTGGGAATTTTGATGTTGAATTTCGTTCTAGATGTTGATAATATGTTCATATACATATATGAATTGATAACTAAGTTGTTGTTGAATTTGTATGTCAAATTTCATGTATGTGAATATATTGTGTTATTGAGTGGAATTGTTGAATTATGAGTTGTTGTGGTTGGGTTGTGTAAGAATTCATGTTGATTAGTTGTTGTTATTGATTTGGAACATGTTGTTGTTGAAATGATGCTTTGGGTATTAAGATTGATGAATTGATGGAGAGATTTTGTGTTGTTGTTGAAAGTTGAGAAAGTGATGATAATTTGATGAATTAAACTTAGTAGAATTTCTGTTTTCATGTTGTGGTTATGTTAGTCGAGTCGTTTGGGAGAAAATGGATCTTTCGTGTGAAATGTTGGCGTTTAAGTGTTTTGGCAATTAAGTGATTATGTGAGATTTTGAAAAATGATTTTTGGGATAAGGATGATTAAGTTGTTTTAATGTGGAAATATCAAGTTTTCAAGTGTGGTTTGTATTGTCTAAGTGTTAGGGATACATTGGCGAAAACGGAATCGAAAACGGATTTGAAAACTAGATTTTATGCGCGAAAACGTAAAAATGCATTTTGCTGTACTAGTGAGGTGACGCGACCGTGCGTCCTAGTTGCGCGACCGTGTCATGTTCTCCTATAAGGGATGACACGACCGTGCATCTTGATGACACGACCGTGTCAGTTCTGCAGAATTCTGAAACCTTGTTTTTTCGTATTTTTGTGTACTTTCAAGTATGCCAATGGATTCCAAATACCTAACCTTATTCAATCAATTTATAATTAAGCTTCTAAGAGTATCATAGCTTGATTCTAACTTGGTTTTGCTTTGAAAACTTATAACTTTGGAAAAGTGGCAAAAGTGAGACGAACTTCATGAACTTGTGTATCCTTCATTTGTGGCCGATGAAATGCTTATGAAACCTCTACTGTACACATATGTGACTTGTGAGGATACATGGCATAGGCAATTGAACTTGTTACTTGGTTTTGGTTCTTAACTTCAAATATTTTTTCAAAGTTGTGAATATGAGACGAACTTGTGTAATTCTTACCTTGAAGTTTATTTGATGGCGAACCTTTTTGAATATTGACTCCTATGGTTAATTGTATACTTGTGAATGCAGTTGGATAATGATAAAGTGAAATATCATGATCTAGTATGTTATCTTCTTTACTTGAATTATATGAAGTGTTGCTTGTTCATGATGAACTATGTGAAGAAGGTGATAATGTTGATTGTATACATGTTCAAAGGTGATGAATATATGTATGTTGAATGTATGCGCAATTGTTGGTGTGTGCATACTTGATTAAATGACATTGGTGATAATTGCATACTTGTATATGTATGGTTTTGGTGATGATTGCATAATTGTATATGCATGGCTTTGGTGATGATTGCGTAATTGTATGTGTGGTTTTGGTGATGATTGCATAATTGTATATGCATGGCTTTGGTGATGATTGCGTAATTGTATGCGTGGTTTTGGTGATGATTGCATAATTGTATATGCATGGCTTTGGTGATGATTGCGTAATTGTATGCATGGTTTTGGTGATGATTGCATAATTGTATATGCATGGCTTTGGTGATGATTGCATAATTGTATGCATGGTTTGGTGATGACTGCATAGTTGTATATGCATGGTTTGGAGAATTGTGTATGAGCATATGTATTGAGTCAAGTCATATGTTCATGCATTCATTGTTGAGGAGACGGACGTATGTCCAAAGTGTAAGGCAGGAGTGAACCTTACACTCGATGTGTTTGTTGCATCGGAGGTGACGACCTTGAGGAGACTTGGTACCACATGCATCTAGATGAGTCTAGAGACATTGCATGAATTGTTTGTGAGTCGAATTGCATTTAAATTGTGCATGGTGATTGTGTTTGGATATTGATATTTGACTTGGTCGAATTGTATTATGTGTGTGATGGAGAATTGTTGTATGAACGTATGCATTGAGTCAAGTCATATGTTCATGCATTCATTGTTGAGGAGACGGACGTATGTCCAATGTGTAAGGTAGGTGTGAACCTTGCACGCGATGTGTTTGTTGCATCAGAGGTGACGACCTTGGAGGAGACTTGGTACCACATGCATCTAGATGAGTCTAGAACATTGCATACATTGTTGGTGAATTGAAATGCATTGAGTTGTGCATGATAATTGAGTTGCTTGTTGAAATTTGACATAATTGCTTGGTGATATGTTTATGATACACCTGTTGATGTGAACTTGCATTGGTGATATCGAATGATTGATAATGTTGTGAATACTTATGAGTATCTAGGTGAGATGTTGTTATCATTCTTGGTTATATCTTTCATTCTAAATGCCACTGCTTGTTTTGTTGTGGATTATGATGATGTAATGCTAACCCTCAGTGGTTTACCACCTGCCTTTCCGTATGGACGGGTAGATGGAGTGCAGGATGCTTAGTTGTTTTGCTTTGATGTTGCCGAGGAGCGGGAGTTCCTCGTTTTGTGCAAGTGTCTAGATTAGGGCTCTGATCTAGGGTTGTTCTTGCATGCTATTTTTCTTTTATGACTATGTAGTTTTTGGAGTTGAGATATCGTCATTTTGAGTTTGAGATCATGTATTTATTATCATGAGATTTTGGAGATGTTATTTATACGGTTTACATATATTCCGCTGTTATGCTTATGTAATTTGATAATTTATACATGTATGCTAGATTATATTTTGGTGACGTAACATCTATTTCTTAAATATGTCTGATGTATTCTCGCGTTTACCGCTTATTAGAAATAGGGTGTTACACTTGTACTGTACCAACTCCCATGCGTGTCTATCTCTGATTGAGTAGGACATATTTGCTTTGCTTTTGCTTTTCACCTACTGTACTGTTCATAAAGTAAGCATGTGCAGAGCTGAACATTCTGACCATCAGAATGTTCCTTTTGTTTCACTTAGGATGATTTGTAAGACTACCATTTGATGTAATCAAATCCTAATAGTAAAACAACAATGAAGAGCAATGAATATAAGATCTAGGATGATATTCTCCTTTGGAATATTCTTAGTACTTCAATGTTCATAGTCTTAAATGAACATTGAGTATCCTTTTTGACATAATCCTTGTATATGCCTTTATTGTTTGATTGATCCATGCAGAAGTACTTTCCTTAACATTTATTCATGTCACATGTGCCTTGCATGACCTTGATCAATGTTCTTGGGATTCTGGGCTTGTATAGAAGCAACCTTTTGATCTCTGCGCGAACATTCTGATCTCTGAGCAACATTCTGATCTAATTTTCTAACCTCAGTGTTAGATCATGAATTCAAATGTCCTTTGATTCTTTGAATCTTGGTATGATTTAAAACTTGTTCCTGTCTTTGAAAAACACTCAAGAGCACAAGTTAAATAACAAGGAATTAATCAAAGTCCATTAATTATTTAATCATAATGGTTTATTATCTTTAAAATTAATTAAGGATTTTGCCTCAACATACCACTCCTTGGTTTCCTCCATATAACGTCGTTGTACCTGTTCTCCATATTCTAACTCTCATGAGTTTGAGGACCTGTGTTTGAAGGTGATTGAACTTGACCTGAAAGACTCTGCTTTCAATTAGATTTCCTCCAACCTTCTTGGAGATCTTTGCTCTTTCCAGAATTGTAACAGTCGTCTCGGACACATGTTGACACAGCTTTAAATTACGAGATTTCCAGATACTCCACATTATTGTAACAATATTCTCCACTTGACTTGGTAACAACTTTTGCAATATATTAAATATGATGTCTGACGCATTATCAAACTGATTCAGGGTTGGTGCAATCTAATGCCAAACATTAGCGGCATTCCAAACATCTATGGTTGTCTTGCAATGAAAAAAATATATGTGGTAGCTATCCTCGTGTGGAAACTTTCCTTCATTGATATCAATTGTTGTTCTTTTTATTTTTAATTAATGTGAATATTTGAATTTGATTGGATCTATATGGGTTTTTATGGTTGGAAAAATTGCACTTAAAAGTGTTGATATTATGAGTAGGGGTGGGCAAAAAAACCAAAAAATTGAACTGAACTGCTGAACTGAACCATTAATAACAGTTTTGAAACTGAACTGAATTCAGTTCGGTTCAAAACAGTTCAATTCGATTCGAAACAGTTCAGTTCAGTTTGGTAACTAAAATTTGATTTTGTTTTTTTTTCCATATTTTTTTCAAAGGTATCAATATTAACAGTTTCGGTAAGTTCATAACAGTTCAATTCGGTTTGAAACAGTTCAGTTTAGTTTGAAATGCAAACAGTTCAGTTCAATTATTTTAAATTTAACAAACAGTTCAGTTTTCATCCCGAACTGAACCATGTCCACCCCTTATTAGGAGGAAGAAGCAAATAGTGAAGGAGTGAGATTGCAGGAGAGAAATATGAGAGGAAGACAAGCAAATGAAAATAATACCGTCAACTAAACCAGCCTAACAAGAATTTAATCTTTTCAAAGGAAAAACATGAATGTCGGACGAATGCTGAGGACTTGTCGTTTGCCTAGTTTGAGTTTACCCCATCTAGAGGAAGACAATTGTTGTAGTCGGAAGGTGCATTCTTTATCTAATGACCATCTTCTGGCGGAATCAGACTATTGATAATATCTTCAGTTGATCTCAGCAACGTTACCCGCATATCGATCCACTGGAACATGTTGTGCTCCTAAAACATGCTCTTCATGTTTTCATCGTTCTTTAATTTCACTCAAGTGAATGATACTCTCCCCTCGTCGAGCGTTGGACGTTTATACCGAACTAATTCCACCCTCCTTGTGTCTTTGGGGTTGATTCCTTGGTTGAATTCATTCAGTTGATCCTTGAGACCTCTTAACGTTACACCAAGGCACCGAACCTTCAACCTCTGAGGTTCTCCGCCGTTGAATTCTGCATGAACGTCGATCCACCCGGCCATTGTTTCAAATCTACACGATTATAAATTAAAAATAATCAATGAAAAACTCATTCAAACACTTGTAGTGAAAATTTGACATAAACACTAAAAATCCTAAACAAACCCTAAAAAAATTATAAAATTAAAAAAAAAAATTATAAATTTAACCAATATAACTTCATTATAACAGGTATTCATAATATATGTTAATAACATTTTAGATCTACAACATAACTATATTAAAAACAAAAATTCAAACTTTAAATTTTTTATAAAATTCGAAAAAAATTATAAATTTAAGTAATATAACTTCATTTTAATAGGTATTCATAATATATGTTAATAGCATTTCAGATTTAAAATATAACTATATTAAAAACAAAAATTCAAAATTTAAAAATTAAACTACAACTAAAATTATAAACATATAAACACATATACTAACTAAAATGTATGACAATAGCATAAGTGATAACTTACTTCTGATTTAGTGGAAAAATAATTGGATGATTTGGTAGAGTTTTGTTTTAGAGAGAGAGTGAAATTTTAGAGAAAGATGGTGATGATGAAGTGAGTGTTTGGATTCTCGCTACTGACCTGAATATATTACGAACACAACGACAGTTAACTGCCGTAGACTGCCGCGGTTGTTAACAGCCAGCGTTTTACCCAACGGTTGTTAACTACTGCTGTAGGCATTTTAGTCTTTTACTTGTGTTAAGGAAGTTTTGTCAGAAAAGCAATTTTCATTGTGTAATTGTGCTATTGTTTCTAGGCCTTTCCAAGCAAAAACAAACATCATTCGTGTGGGAAAAGAAACCAAACACACAAACACCCCATATCTGAAACCCTAACCCCGTCCGCCTTTCTCGCCGTCATTCCTTCCCATCCCCCGTCCGTTCTCTTCGTCAAAAAAACATTTCACCTTAACCCTAAAATCCCAATTCTTCATCTCATAACCCTAAAATTCTTCAATCTCAGAGAACAAAAATTCATAAAGGGTTCATTTTGTTGATTCTTAAACTATGGTAAATTCTTATTCTTCTTTCATTTTTTTTATTTTGTATATATTTTGGCGTAATAATTTCAATGAGGTAAAATATTTGTATTTTTTGTATTTCTGATTTTTGGAAATGGGATTTTTGTATTTATAATTTTAAGTTCTGGTGTTGTTTATTTCAATGGAATGATGAAAAGAGGTAAAATTTGTGTGTTCTTAAGAATTTGGGAGATGGGTTTTCTATATTTTCTCATGTAGTGAAGTTTTAGGATTTTAAATTGGGTTTCTTGTAGGAAAATATATGTACTCTTTGTTTTTTTTTTTAGCTTTTTTGTATTTAAGAATTTCTCGAGGTTAAACCCATTTGGGTTGGTTTGGTAGTATTGACTTGGGACCTGGGGACCTGGGGTTTCAGTTTGGTTCTACTGAAGCTCCCACGTATGCAAGGTCGGGGTTCCCCCATTTTGGTGTATACTATTGTTCAACTAAGGATATATATCCAAACATACTCACTTTACTTTCAGTTCAATTTTACAAAATTAATGTTATTTTTATTAACACAGAACGAAAAACAAACTTTGTGCGTCTGGGGGTTCTAATGTTTAAGCCATAGTAGTAAGTAGTACTTGTTTAATGTTTGTCCCAAGAGGAAAATAAAAACTGAAAAGAAAAGTGTTGATTGAGGATGGAGGTCTTTAAAGCACTTAGAAGTTGCATTATAGCTTTTTGTGTATAGTAAAATTTGAGAGATTCTTCCTTTTGGATTTCTCTATTATTGGATGTTGAATTGAGTTCCTTGCAAGTATTGGCTTTTAAGAAGAGGGTGTTTTCAATTTGTTCATTCTGTATGTCTGTCTAACCTAGATTTTTTGGAGGAAATAGTTGTTGCTTAGATGTTCTTTTTCATTTGCTGTTATGTGAATTTTCTAATATTCGCTTGTTTAGCTTTTGCATCTTTGCATTGCGACCCTTTTGTCTAATTTTGTTTGGATTATCATTTGGTGATAGCTCGGTTTGGTGGGGGTTCAAAGGTTTAAGTCGTAATGATAACTTTTTTGGTGCTTGTTCCAAATTGAATAAAAACTGATAGAGAGATGTATCGGTTGAGTAGGAAGCCTTCAAAGTTGTTTGTAGTCATCTATCTGTAAATGCTCCTTGTTTTTAACAAAACTATGAATAAATTGTTTATGCAGGCTGCAAAGATTCTCGCAAACTTGATTGTGATGGGTGGGGGAATCTTGGCAAGAGCAGTTGTCCAGGCATATCGTCAAGCCCTTACAAGTAAGCTTTACAATCCGTTCCTCAATAAATTTGAGATCTGTGTCATAAAACATATATGCTTGCTAATACAGTATTAAATTCTGAGATTTCTAGGCATATGTCCGGTTTCACTTTGTATTTGCGTCACAATGTCAATTTGACTGTGATTTTGAGAAGCAGCAAATTAGACGTTAAATTAATGCAGAGTGATATCGTAGGTCTATAAACGACATGTTTTTCATGGATATAAATTATATGCAAATGTCTCGTTCCTAGACCAAAATAATTTTTAACACTTAATAATTGCTTGGTATTTTGTTGGTTTTTGCACTATCTTGAGAATTTAGGAGCCAAGTGTTAAATGGATATATTGGAGTTATGGTCTATTTTTCCTATCTGGCAATTGTTGGTGTGGGATTTCATGGGTCATTATTTCAGTGCTGTTAAACAGTCGCATATAGAGCTATTGCATAGCAAAATTTCAACAAATCGCTATTGTTCCATGACACATTATTTAGTACAAAATATTGTGAAATAGTCAAGGTAGTCAGGAACGAGTCCCAGCACGTAGGATCGCACGATCTTACGTGCCACAGCACCTCGACCGTGCTTCGATCCTACTTACGAACCTCGTTTTCTCTGTTTTGCTCTGTTTCTCTGTTTTTTGCCGTTTTTCCTCTGTTTCCTCTGTTTTTCTGTTTTATTGCTTGGTTCCTCTGTTTTCCCTCTAATATCTCTGTTTTTATGCTTGGTTCCCCTGTTTTCCCTCTATTTTCCCTATATATTTCTCTCAATTCTATCGACAACTTATCGATCCTACATACGAACCGTGTTACGTTCCTCGTGTTTACGTTCTTTCACCGGCCGACCGATCCTACGTAGGAACTCGTTCCTGACTACATTGGAAATAGCAACTATAGCAGCACTATAGCACTATTGTGTACCAGAATTTGAACAAACCTCTGTTTTCCGTGATCTACAATTGATAACACTGCTTTTATTGTTGTGGCAATCTAGTTGAAATGTTGGAATCATTACATGGGATAGTTTGTTATTGGTTTGCATCCCTATTGAATGTAGGTCCACGTGTCCTATCGGCTCGCGGTTCTGGATGAAACCATAGTTTTCAGTTGATTGAGTTGCATATTGTGAGAAGAGCTTGGAACAAGAGTTAAAACTTCATGTTCTACTCTTCCTTTTTATTATCTTTGATCTCTAAAAAGTCTTCCACAAGCCCCATGTGGCACAATTTCTTGTTCTTTTTTAGGATGCACGATTTGCTCCTACTCGTCTAACATTGAGAAAATGTTTTTGTACCACTTGTTTTTAAGGAGAGTGCTTAGGGATTTAAATTTGTACCCCCAAGAGACAAGTTAGATCCAGGGCCATTTCAATTTGATTGAATAAACTGAGAGTTTATCATTTGAAATCTGTATAGTAAGAGTTTGATCGAAACATGAGTTGTGCACTTTTTTATGATTTAAAAGTATCTACAAGGTTTTGTGTGAAGAGAAAATGATTGAAACTGAAACCATATTACTTAGAAATGGTTGATACAGTGATAGTTTTATAATTTCACTCTTTCTCAGGTCTAGTGCATCATAGTTTTAAATTATCAAACCATCTTAAACAGTTATGTCATATTCTCGGGTTTTCTTCCTCTATGATTTCAGTTCAAATATTGCCCATCTTATTGTGTGCCCATTTACCCAGCACATACAACATTGTGTTTTTAACCGATGTTTACAGAGTAGTTTCTCTAGTAGTTTTGAAATACTCCACAGTTGCATTGTTTTTTGTAGCAGCTTTCCAGTTTAGCCATCATACTTGTTGTACTTGAATGCTGTTGGTGATATTCTTTCGTATCTGCGAACCTATTTGAATTACAAACTCGTCACACCTTCTAAATTATCAACTTTATTCCTTTCTAACTTAGCAAAATTTAGACAGATCAAGTTAACTCTCCTTTTCAGGCATCTTTTTGTTCCATTATGTCGGAACATCTTTGGTTTTTACACTTGATTGGACAAGATGGCACTTTTGTTTACATTGTTTGATTTGATCCATGTACATTAATGATTAGCCAATCTTTGATAATACGCGACATTACTTTTTGAACAACATGAACGATATAGGTCTCCAAATTCCAATATTACATCTATCTATATTCTGAAAATTGCTCTTTAGGCTTCCATTTTTTCTCCTAGACACCCCGAAAAGACCGAAATACCCCCAACAGCAATTAACTGTCGTTCACTCCCCCATCGGCAGTTAATTGCCGTTGGCTCCCCGATATCAGTCAACTGTCGATACACCTTACAATCTATTTAAATGGGTAAATAGCTTGTCTTATAAATAGAAGGAATCAAATGAATGGATAAAGAGCTTTTCTTATATTTGTTTGGGTAAAGAGCTAAGCAATTTAATTCGGTTTAATTGTATTGGATTGTGCTTTATTTGTTTGGTGAAAATAAATAAATGTATAATTCTTTTTGTTTGCAGCATTGATTAACATCATAAGAAGTTATTGTATGTTGTTAAAACTTAGAACGACACTAAGTCAAAATTTATTGTCCAATCAAACCGAATTGGTAAATAGTTGTTGCTTATAGACAAGTCAAACTAATAAAACCAATCCAATCCAACTCTTATAAATGGGTAAATAGCTTGTCTTATAAATGGATCGTAAGGTGTGAACGGCAGTTAACTACTGTTGGGGGTATTTTGGTCTTCGTGGGATGCATGGGAGGAAAATTGGAAGCTAAAGAGCAATTATCCTATATTATTTACTTAAAAGTTTGTTGTGGCTCTGTCCAGTACCAAAATTCTTTACTTTTTATACCCTTTATTTGTCGACCTGCATTATATTATTTCAGGTCCTAGCTTTTTCTTTCTTTTATTTTGTCTACCAAATCTATCTATACATTTAGTGACTGCTAACTCCTCTTATTTTCTCAACATTACGTTGTTCCAGATGCCTCAAAAAATGGCGTTGCACAAGAAACAATACAAAATACTATCCGCAAAGCTAAGATTACAGAGCAAGAAGCTCGGCAGATTCTTGGTGTTACTGAAGAAATGTCCTGGGAGGAAATTACGAAGGTCAGTATATTATCTGTGCTGTTGCTATTACCTATTTTTTCATGGGGTTTAAATATATTTTCATTCCTATAGGGTTAGCATTATTCTCTGTATGGTCAGATTTAAACAACTTCGTCAAATTTCGTTTTACGGGATTCCTAACGTAAAGAAATTGAGTTTTTATTTATTACCAATTGCTTTACGTTACGAACACTGTAACCTATAGAAATTGTGTTTTAATTCTGTGTAAGAGTCTGATGAGGGACTTAAAACATTTTTTATTACGGCAGAAACAAATAATATCTTTATAGATTTCAAAAAAAAATAAAAATAAAAATCTTTATAGACTAGAAACTATGTAAATTTTAGTGTTCAAAAACATACTCAATCCTTTGTTTTAATATTGTCTTTGTGCAGAAATACGAGAAAATGTTTGAGAACAATGCCAAGAGTGGGAGTTTTTACCTTCAGTCGAAAATTTATCGGGCAAAGGAATGTCTAGAGCAGACAATCAAAAAAGACGAGGGTGATGGAAACCCTAGTTGAGGACTCGGTTTTCTCCATCAATTTTGCGCCATCTTATGTGGTCATTTTGGCCACCATGTTGTGTACGAATTTATGCAATCATAAACTAAATTCATTCTACTATAAAAATTATTTGTAAATGTGTAGTTGGGAAATTGGGATTTTACTGCAAATAATGAAAGCTATCTGAAGAACTGCGGCGATTTTAATGCTTTTAATTCAACATAAAATGTTGATCAAAATGATATTAGTTGCCAAGAATATCAACAGTAAGAAAACATCTACATGTTTTTCACTATTAACATTTGTTATGTATGTTATGTTCATTAGTTTCATCCTTCATGGTTATCATTACTCGATCAACTGTCAATGCTGATATTGTTAGGATCGAAATCTTCACTCGGGTTCAAAACTGGGTCCTAGCAGCTGTGTCTTAGAGTTTCGGGTAGTTTTGCCACTTCATTTTTTGACCAAAAAGAGTTGTTGTAGGCTGTAATTGGATATGTATCCTAATGTATAAGCTGTATCTCTGTTGAAGATACAATTTGTGCCTAAACTGAAATCTACTGATGGCATTAAGCTAATAGGTGTGTTTGAAGAAATATAAACTCACATCCACAAGTTGAGAATCTACTTCAACTTGAAACCAAACTCACTCCAAGTTGAAAAAGACTTGGGAATTGTTTAAAAGATAGGTCTAGCTGTTATAACAAACTCTTCTAAATGTTGAATCATCAATGTTTGCTGCATATTCTTATGAAGGGTTTATATAAGATCAACTCATTGATGCTTGGTTAGCTAAGCATATGTTTGGTATTACGGTGCATATGTTAAAATCACGGTGATCCATCATAATGAGAAATGCTAGGGTCACATCCACTAACACTCTCTTTTAACACACCCAATAAGAATTGGACATATGTCTCACTTATTTATTTCAATTAACCTGTAACTTGTTCAACCTGTTTCGAAACATTTTGATTTTTTTTTAAAATTTAATAGTTGGAGAGAAAAGAGAAGAAGAAAAAGAAGAGAGAGAAGAGGTAGTGAGAAACAAGGGTCTTCTTCAATTTTCATTTTTTCCCTGAGATGAAGCGTTCTAGAATCGTGCCAATCGTTCCATTTTTTCTCTGATTCTGCAGTTTATCTCGGTTCATGCTTGTTATCTGTTTTTGATTGTTAAAGCTGAAAAAAATGAAATTTAGAAATCTAAGACCATGTTATGCATGCCTTAGTTGACTATTAACATTGCAGAACGAAAACTGTTTGAAAAATTGAAATGCTTAACACCACTCTTCTTTGTTGTCGTGCTTCTTTATTTAAGAGTTTACCTTGCAAGTTACATGAGACATTAAATGTACTGCAACAGAACTTCTTAATTTTCTACAATTGCCTATCTTTTTAACCTCTTGTAAGTTCTGTTCATTTTTCATTTATTTCATGGATCTTATTGGATTTTCAATTGTCATACATCTGGATTTCCAATGGCCTTGCAACGAAGAGTATCAATCCAGGTTATTTCATATCTTTAGAGAAAATAGGTTTAGTCAATTTTGTGAAAGCAATCAGTTTTTTTTTTACAGAGGATAATCTTTTTTTGACAAAGGAGAACTTGTGAAAGAACATGAAAAGACTGTTTTGGGAAGATTGAGCAAAGGAGATGAAAAGTTAAAACCTAATTTAACAATTAAAAATAAAATAAATGATTTCCAGCACCAAATGGTTTTAACAGGTTTCAAGTTAATTGAAATTAAAAAGTGGGAAATGTGACTAATTTTTATTGGGTGTGTTAAAAGAGAGTGTTAGTGGATGTGACCC
The DNA here is from genome assembly GCA_958299785.1 of Medicago lupulina. Classification (NCBI taxonomy): domain Eukaryota; kingdom Viridiplantae; phylum Streptophyta; class Magnoliopsida; order Fabales; family Fabaceae; genus Medicago; species Medicago lupulina. Next base: position 19,791,617 of record OY283145.1, on the reverse strand, counting down.
TAGCATTTTTTAAAATGATAACACTATAATTCAGACATATACACCATAATATCAAACATATATACTAAGTTCAATAGTTTAGAAGTACATACTTGAAACCATGACGTCATAGAAAAACAAACACCTCAGGAGTATATAAGTTCAAATAAATCTTAAAAAACAAGTACAAATGAAATAACTCATGGTTTTAGAGTAATTTATTCTTGTTGACTCGTAATTTCAACTTTTAGTATATTTATATATGTTGATGTTATTTAGTTTATAATAAGTTATTTATATTTATATATGTTGATGTTATTTAGTTTGTAATAAGTTATTTAAAATTATATAAATTTGCGTTAAGACGGGCCTGACTCGTATGTCGGCTTTTTTTATTGTGCAAATGTATATAAATTATGAACAATTGTTTTTATGAAATTTTGATTTTGATTAAAATTATAGGTATAAAAATATTGTATACTTTCATATTTAACAAATTATACTTATTTTTTTCAATGACACCGACAATATAGCAAGTATAATATAAATTCTTATGTTGTTGAACGACACCTATAATATAATTAAAAATAAAAAAAAATCACCTCTATGTATTCTCTTTTATATGTAATAATAATGATGGATAAAAATTGATTGAATCCATTCAATTTAAATCGTATTTAATCACTTCAGTTTGGATAGAATAGGATCATATTTTATCTAGAAATCGATCTAACCTAAGTATAGTTTGTACTGAGTTATTTAACATTATATGTGGGATCATGTTTTAATTTTAAATAAAGTATATTTTTCCCCTCAAAATCTACCACAATGAACCACAAACAACCCTAGATATAATATTCTTGGACTATACACGAGGAATATTGTCCTCAAAAAGTCACTAAAGCATAGTATAATGAGACAAATTCATATGCTACATCATTTTCAAATCATAAGACCATTGAATGATTACACGTAATACAAAGCACACCATTTTCATGTTTATCCTTACACTCTTACAACTCACAATCACAAATCTTTAACCCTTTATTTTATTAAATTTCATTGGTCCTATATGTAAAGTTATCAACTTTGACATGTTAATGAAGATATGATCGATATTCAATGATTTAAAAAAAAAAAGAATGTGACACATATATAAATGTACTAGAAGAAGATATACACAATTTTGGGTCCAATTGCCTTGCCCAAAATAGCATGTAATCAAAACAAGTCACTCTCTTAAGTCTCATCCCTAAACTCATAAAAACAGATCAAGTGACTCCTCCACTATAAAAGTGAAGTTTTTCATACACCACGTGTATTATTTATAATGAAGTTAGGTGTAATGAATTTAATATTGCCAACTGTTTAGGTTTGGTAAAAAAAAAAAAAAACTTTTAGGTGTATGTTTAGACATATTATGACTCAATTAAAGCATGGTGTTGCTTACAAAGTCTTTACTCCAAGTATATTGTGTTACTCAACCATGTATCTTATAAATTAATTTTAATTTACTCATATTACATATTTGTATAAGTTCAATCACGATTTTTAAGATAGAGTCAGAGCTTATTTTAAAATTTATCGAACCACTTGCTATTAGGTCACTTACCATTTATAACTATGCATCAAACCCAATAGTGTTGCACATGAAGTGGTGCGTTAATGAATCGGCTAAGAGATAACCTAGATATAAGTTTATAAGTGAGAGACAACCCTCACACTACAAATAGATTTTGTGAAATCCATATTGATTTCAACCAATGCAAATGTGATCTAATTAATAAACAACTTGATTCGTTAGCTTCTAACAAACTTCACCTCGAGATTCAAGAAACTAACTCAAATTCTTTTACCATCATCAATAATAACTCCTAATTAACATAAGCTAAATAGATTTTTACAAAATAAGCTAAATAGATTATAATTAACATAGATTTTAACTAAGAAATATTTGCCACATGTTTCAATGGTCACTCGTCCTAAAAGGTGCTAAGGTAGAGACCGCAACACAAATGATAAACATACTATTGGGAGAATCAATCCTTATATTTGTATATCTTTAACACATAAATTTCTCTCAATCGCTCTCTTTCTAACACATGATTACTTATCACATCTATCAAATCATTCTTGCTATTTTTATCTTTCTATGTAGAATGAATTATGAATGTCCACAAATAATTTTTCTTATAGGATAGAGTAAGTTACATTTTTTTTATCCCTAATACAAACCTTAGCAACGGTATATAGTTGGTACAACCAAATGGGAGTACTGTTGCTGCTGTTTGGTGTTTTGAACCCAAAATTTTGGGAAAGAGTTTTATCATTTCTTAGAGTTCTATCCTACATAAGTTCGATAGATTCTAATTCACATAGATAAGATTTACAACTATTTTGCCACATGATTTACTTACCACAATTATCAATTCATTATCTATATTTTTATCTCTCCTAGTGTAGAATAAATAATGAGTGTAGACAAATAATTTTGTTTAAAGAATAAAGTAAGATACATATTTTTTATCCCTAATACAAGTCTCAGCTACGGTATAACTTTGGTACAACCAAATGGGAGTACCGTAGCTGCTACTTGATGTTTTAAACATCTTCCATTATTTAATAATCTAATTTTTTTTTTAAAGTGTTATCAATCTTGAAGTTTTGCCATCAAATTTCAGTCTTTGAATGATTTTTGACCGATATCTTTGGTGGGGAGTCTTTACAAAATTTTAGCAAAAGTATTAGTGAACAGGTTGAGACATGTCATTGGAAGTGTTGTGTGTAACACCCCGTTTTCCCAACATAAAAATTTCTTTAAAAAGATAGTCATGCATCAGAGTAAGCACATAAACAGGGCATCACATTTCTAAAAACATCTCATGTTAATGAATAAATAAACATTAAATCTGCATGAAATATTAATCATTATCGCAGCGGAAAGATCATAAGGAAAAGCATCTCAAAAATCTTTGGCACGCAGGCCTCATCAACGTCTTATTAATAAAATCTTCAAAATAAACATAAGCATGTAAAATAACTTAATACGCAAGGAACAGAGAAAAATAAAGAAGATCCCCCTATCCCGTTACGTATCAGAGCACCTAGACTCAACTGCAGAAAGCCTCACACGTCTGCACCTAATCTTGGTTACCTGCACTTGCCCACAAGGCGGCAATTCCAGCAGAAGGGGTGAGATTCACAAATAATTATATTAAACATGTAATTAAATAATCACAATTCAACAACCAAACATAATTCAACATATCACAGATAAACATCTAGCTTTTAGAACATCAACATAAACAACACATCATTTAGCAGCGTCATAATCAACATCATAAACATCTTAGTAAACATCTTAGACGACTCGACTCGACATCATCACTTGACTATGCAACCCTACGTCTTATATGCATGTGGTACCAATCCAGGGCATGAGCCCTCGTCGCTATGAGCATAAATATACTCCAAGGCATAAGCCTTCGTCGCTGGTGAGCAAAGCTCCAGGGCATAAGCCCTCGTCGCTGGTGAGTAAAAACTCCAGGGCATAAGCCCCCATCATAGAATGAGTATGCATGAGACTCAATGCAAACTTAACTTAAACAAGTTAACATCATCAACGTCTTATTAACCATCTTAATCATCATGGACTGACATATGCAGCAACTATACATAAGTAAATAGCAACATGGCAGCAAGTACATCATACAAATAGCATCCATAATGCAAGCATCGCAAGTAAATCAAACATCCATAACTTAATTAATTCATTTATCACACATAAGCTTCATAAAATCATCATAAACAATCTCAATCATCATGTATCATCATTACAGATTATATTAAACATCATTAGAAGTCTCTTAAGCTACCCCAAGGTCATCTCTCAAGGTCATATGCGACTACAGATCGCAAACAGAACAGGTTCTAGGTTCTGACATAACTCGCTATGGCGAGTGGGATAGCTCGCCTCGCGAGTAACTAAGGTCCTGTTCGCTATGGCGAGTTGGAGTGCTCGCCTCGCGAGCTCTAGGGTAATGCTCGCTATGGCGAGCTGGGTTGCTCGCCTCGCGAGCGATCTAGGTCTACTCGCCGCGGCGAGTTGCATAGCTCGCCTAGGCGAGCGATGAACAGACTGCTACGGGTTCTGCGAAAATCTCATCAAAAGTTCCCAAATTCAACATCTTAAACGTCTAAACTCTCAGGAACATCAATATTATGATTAATCTACGTTCTGTACTCATCCTACACATCTGTTCTACAGCTTTATGGCCTAATTCATGATTTTTCTCAATTTTAACCTAATTCCAATTCTCACAAAACTCAATCCTATGTTGTTAATCGAGATTAGATGAACTACAGATCAATATAATTAAGTGTTAGGCTCACCCTTACCTGATAAAAGCAGAAATCGCAGCCCTCAAAGGTCACTTCTCTTCACTTGGCCGTTTGCTCCCTTTTTCCAAAACTCTGTACGCGTATTACTAACTCTCTTGACCTAATTTCCCTTTATATACTCCCAACAAATCTTATCTTATTTACTCTTTCTCCCACATAACTCTCTAAAATCCAAAACTAACCCGCAACTAAATATTTTATTTTATTTTCAAATCTTATTTTATTAAACAATAAAATAAGTCACCACGTCGCATAAAATCATATTAAATCTTAACTCAACATCTCATAATATATTAATAAATATATCTAGACTCCTCAAATAATTCAAATAATTAAATAATCAAAAATGGGCGTTACATTGTGTTAGAAACTTAGTATGCTTTTGTAAAAAATAGGCAAATTCTTGATAGCATTTTGATCACTAATGAGGTGATGGATGAAGCCCGAAAATTCAAAAAAGAGCTTATGTTGTTCAAAGGGGATTCTGAGAAGGTGTATGGTTCGGTGGACTGGGGGTACTTAGATGCAGTCATGGGAAGAATGTCCTTTTCGACGTTGTGGAGGAAGTGGATCAAGGATTGTGTAAGTACGACGACAGGATCAAGGAGGAAGTGGAAGAATGTCCTTTTAGTTAATGGCAACCCTATTGATAAATTTTCTCTTGAACGAGGTTTGCGTCAAGGTGACCCTCTTTCACCATTTTTGTTTTTGTTGGCGGCTGAAGGTTTGCATGTTATGATGAAGGCCATGGTTGAGTCGGAAATTTTTAAAGGGTATAGTATTGAGGGCGCAAATCCTATGGTTGTTTCACATCTCCAATTTGCAGATGATACATTACTGATAGGAGAAAAGAGCTGGGGCAACGTCCGTGCTTTGCAGGCTGCTCTCGTTTTGTTTGAGGCGATGTCCGGTCTGAAAGTTAACTTCCGTAAAAGTTCCTTGGTAGGGGTTAATATTCATGATTCATGGTTGACTGAAGCAGCGCCCGTGTTGGGGTGCAGAGTTGGGAGGATGCCTTTTTTGTATTTGGGCCTTCCTATCGGTGGTGATCCGAGACGGTTGTTATTTTGGGATCATATTGTTAGTCGCATTAAATCTAGATTGTCTGGTTGGCATAGTTGATTCCTTTCCTTCGGTGGACGTCTCATTCTCCTCAAGTCTGTCCTAACTGCTCTGCCTATCTATGCTCTTTCTTTCTTCAAAGCTCCATCAAGTATAATCTCTTCCATAGAATCTTTATTGAATTTTTTTTTTTTTTTGGGTTGTCAGGGACATAGGAAAATTTCTTGGATAGGATAGTCTTCTGTTTGTTTGAGAAAGGAGCATTGAGGGTTAGGGGTTAGGAGGTTGGGGGAGTTTAATATTGCTATGTTGGGTAAATGGTGTTGGCGTTTGTTAGTAGAGGGAGATGGATTGTGGCGTAGGGTGTTGGTGGCTAGGTATGGTGTTGAGGATGGACGGTTGGAGGATGGGGGCCGGACTTGTTCTTCTTGGTGGAGGGAGATAGTGAGAATTCGGGATGGGGTTGGAGATAATAGTGGTGGATGGTATGCATCATGTGTGTCGCGTAGGGTGGGGGATGGTGCGATAACCTCTTTTTGGTGTGATGTTTGGTTCAACGGTGTTCCTTTTCGTGACCGTTTTCGACGCCTCTATGATTTGGCCGATAACAAAGCGATCCCGGTTAGGAATATGTGTTTGTCTGGGTGGGAGGAAGGAGGTGAGGCGTGGAGGTGGCGTCGTCCTTTGTGGGCGTGGGAGGAGGAACTATTAGAGGAGTGTAGGACATTATTAGTTACTGTTTCATTGCAGGATACCATTTTTGATGTGTGGCAGTGACATCTCAGGAGCATGCTCAGGTTCCTCAAAGCATGGATTTAATTTGGCATAAGCAGGCTCCCTTTAAGGTCTCTGTTTTTGCATTGAGGATGCTACGTGATCGATTACCAACAAAATAAAAAATGGTGACACGTGGTGTCATCTCTACAGAGGATCGGTTGTGCGTGGTTGGGTGTGGCCACGTTGAAGATGCGCAACACATGTTCCTATTGTGCCAACGTTCGCCTCCCTTTGGCAGTTGGTGTGAGCTTGGATCGATTTTGATGGTGTGGACACTTAGGTTATTCAGGATCACTTCGTACAATTTATTTATTACATAGGTGGCCAGAAAGCGCGGCAAAGTTTTCTACAACTCATATGGCTTCTATGCTCTTAGATCTTGTGGAATGAAAGAAATAATAGATTGTTTAAAAAGATGAATGCACTAGTTATCAGTTACTTGAAAAAGTAAAATATTATTCTTTATGGTGGCTGAAACTTAGACATGTTACTTTTGTTTTTGATACTCAGTTGTGGTAGTCGAATCTCTTTATGTATTTGGGTATCAGCTAACACCATTATGTTGTTTCATGATTGATTGTTTGTATATTTAGTAGTTTATTTGAAACATCTTGTGCTGAAGGGAATGTTTTGGTTTTGTTAATATAATTGTTGTTGCTTGTTAAAAAATAAACTTTGTAATTACATGTAAAAAATTCTCAAATGTGGAAGGGAAAAAAGGAGTCAAGCATATCATCCCACGTGTTTAGTTAATGTTATTGTCTACGAGATGCACACGTGACACGTTTTATATTTGTTCGAATCCAATAAGAGTGAACATCACAAAGGCTTTTTTTTCTTTAAAAAAAAATCAAAAAGGCTTTTTTATTCAATTTTTCTTCTTTATTAATTAATAAAATCCAAATCACATTAATACAACGGGGCCAGTTTCATTATTAATTAAATTAATCCAAATCACATCAAAAAGGTTTCATTATTCAATTATATGCACAGGTTCTTGCTGCGGTCTATAATAATTCAGGTCGTATGTTTTTTGTCGATGGTTACGGTGGGACTGGAAAAACCTATCTTTGGAATGCGCTATCTTTCCGTTTAAGGTCTGAAGGTCGAATTGTCATCAACGTGGCGTCAAGCGGTATAGCATCTTTGTTGTTGCCTGGAGGCAGGACCGCTCATTCCCAGTTTGCCATCCCTTTGGTTTTGGTCGAAGATTCTTGTTGTTTGATTGAAAAGGATGGTAACAAGGCTCAACTATTAACTATGGCCAGCCTCATTATATGGGATGAAGCGCCAATGATCAATAGGTTAGCCTTTCAGGCCTTTGACCTACCATTGAGGGATATTATGAATAATGTGATCGATGGGGCTCTGGATATTCCCTTTGGCGGTAAAACAATTGTCTTTGGTGGAGATTTCCGGCAGATTCTGCCTGTCGTTCCTAAGGGTTGTCGTGCAGATATTGTTCACGCAACTATCAATTCTTCTCCATTGTGGGTTGGTTGTAAGGTGTTGAGGCTAACGGAGAACATGAGGTTAAGGTCGGGCGTGGACAGTGTTGAGAATGCAAAATTGGCTGAGTTTGCGAAATGGATTCTGGATATTGGTGACGGCAAGGTTGGTGGGATTAATGATGGTGAGGCTGACATTGAAATTCCGAACGACATTATTGTTGAATCTTCTGGTAATCCTGTTGGAGATATAATGTCTTCCACATACCCCGATTTGTTGGATAATTTGGAGAATTTCTCTTACTTTAGCGATCGTGCAATTTTGGCTCCGACTCTTGAATTGGTTGAGAAGGTGAATGATTATGTGATGACCCTAATTCCAGGTGAAGAGAGGGATTATTTAAGTTGTGATACTGTCTGTAGGTGCGATGAAGATATAGGGATTGACCATCGTTGGATTACCCCGGAGTTTTTGAATGATATCAAATGTTCCGGTATGCCTAACCATAAATTGAGTTTGAAGGTCGGTGTTCCTGTGATGTTGCTCCGCAACCTTGATCAGTCTGCTGGTCTATGTAATGGGACAAGATTAACGGTTGTTTCTTTGGGGAAAAATGTTATATGCGCGCGTGTCATTGGCGGCAAACACAGTGGTGAAAATGTTTTTGTCCCTAGGATGAACCTTATGCCTTCTGGTGCAAATGTCTCCATTAAGTTTGAGAGGCGTCAATTTCCTCTGGTTTTGTCTTTCGCAATGACTATAAACAAAAGCTAGGGACAAACACTATCACATGTTGGTTTGTATCTTCCGAGGCTTGTTTTTACACATGGGCAGCTGTACGTCGCTGTTTCTCGAGTTTGTGCTAGGACTGGTTTAAAAATTCTTATCACAGATGACAACAGTGATCCAGCATCTTTTACAACCAATGTGGTTTACCAGGAGGTTTTCCAAAAAATATGAACGATCTTTGGTGGTTTATAGCATGTGATAGCATGCTTTCGGGTTATTGCTGATTCGTTGTTTTTTCTCCTCTGATTTTCTGATTCGAAGTCAAAATTATGTTCCTTTGTTTAACTGCATGTATTTTGTTTAATCTATCTGCATGTGTTTAAAGAGATGAGAGCTTCTGCTATGATCTATGGTCTGCCCGAATAAAATTGATGCGTGGAGCATTGGTTCGAAATTGATCCGCTCAGAATTAGTATATTGGGGACTATTTGTGTTTTGCATGAGTTATTTGCATTTGGTTTTTGTTTATTTGTATGGTGTTTCTGGATATCTAAATAAATCATCACAACATGGTTGTCTGTGTCATTGTTCCAGCAACGATGATTTACAGAGTCAAGCGTTTACTCACTGTTGTGCACTGCGTTGCCATTTGTGTGTATTAGTTTCAGTTGTTTGTGTTGTTATTCACTTTTATAATTAGGTATGTCTGTTATGAACTTGGTCCTGGCCTTATATGTACTGCACACTATAGTTATGTATGTTGATTACTACCTCTTAAGTCCTTTGAGTAAGATACAACATTTTAATGCAATGCAGGCCTTTGGGTTGGATCTTATTGATATTTAGTAATCTACTGTACAAATTTAATGTATGATTGGTCTCTAAATCCTTACATGTTAATTTTTAGCGCAGTAAATAAATGAATGCATCTTTGTAATTGATTGATTTTCCCTAAATATTGTTTGGCATATGAATTAATTGGGTAATTTTTGCTTGCCAACAACGACATAATAATTTCATAGAGTTTGAGTAATGAACTTCTAGATACAAGAAATATAGCTATGACAATAAAGTGTGTACAAAATCAAATGCTTCCTGGTTTGATCTCAGACAATAATATTCACACTCCCTCTCCTTTATACGATATCTCTGTATAAGAGAAACTTGCGGCAAAATTTCAATGAAATACGATGAATGAATTGAAAGGTTAAATAATTGCAAGAGCGCGGTAGTAGTTTTTTTCGATTGATATTGGTGTTCGTTGTTCTTAAAATAAATGATTTTTTTATCGATGATTTCTTAGCGAACGATAATTATATTGAGGTGTTTCAAACTTCTCAAGATTGTAAATAAACTATTGCCTTTGTATTCAACGTTGTTTCCATGTTTATTGAAAAGAAGAAAAAAAACCGTTGACACTAATGTCGTTTAAGATATATTTACTTTGTTAAAATGAGCTATCCAACCGATTGATTAAAATATGTCATTTGTTTTTTTAATTTCTGCATTGTTCAGGTAAAGGTATTAATTTCTTTTAGAATATTTTTTTAAAGAGATTCTATTTAAAGTTTTAAAACGTTCCTTTGAAGAATAAAAAAATGTTAAAATGTTTACAACTTTTACCTTTTCCCGTTGGATGAATTTATAGATATAAATACAAGGTTGGTACCGTTGTATGTTTCAGGCTACAAGAAAGTTTGAGCAGAGTTCCTTATTTGTTTACAACTATCTCCGATTTTAATCATTCTATCCAATTGATACGAAGATGGGGTTGTTCCTGTGTTTTTCATCTTGATCCACTTTAGTTAACTTATGTTCTTCCTATTTTTTCTTTCTTTACAGACACCGACAGTTGCAACAGAGTTTCAATCGCGTTCAAATGACCAAGGTTGTTGAGCATTCGTTCACTTCAACGGGGTCATCTGCGAGAAAGAGATCATGTACAAATTGCAGATGCGGGGTTGAGTGTGTTGTCCATACTGTTTCAGATCCAATGAATCCCAACTGCGGGAGAAAATTTTTCGGCTGCAGGAATTATAAAAATAACTTTGATAAGGGATGCAGTTTCTTTAGGTTTGTTGATGACGAGGTGGTTGACGGGAGGGATTTTAAGATGGAGAAATTGCGCCGGAAAAATGTCATGCTAAGGGTTGAGCTTTCCAAAACCAAAAAATTGCTGAAAGGCTCAGTTGTTTTGGGTTTGTTTTGCTTTGGCCTTAGCTTGGTGCTTTCAACTTTTATCCTTTGCAATGCTGGTGGAAGATGTGGTCAATTGTATTTAAAGTAGAAATAGATCTTTAACTATTGAATGAATATTTTTCGCTTGATATATTTGCCTAATTAAAATGTTAATTTCCCTGTAATTTTTTCTTTTGATGCTATGCACAATTGAAATTGCTATGATAACCTTCAGCCATTTTTCATTAATCTCATAGTATAACTTACTTCACTATTTTTGCAATTGGTTGTTTTAGCAGTGGTCTATTCGATTTTTTATTGTAGAATGTAGGTAGTTCCTACTTTTACCTTCATAATCTGTTAGTTTACCATGTCAATAATCATCCTAGAAAGATGTGCCATCAAAAATTGAATTTCATAGTTTTATATATTTCGAAAAGTGGTTAGTAACATTTGGCGCGGTTGAAGAAATATGGACAAGGTAAAATAAATGGTACGATAATTTGTTGAAACTCTTTATGAATCGATTCAATTTACTTAAATCTGCGTGAGTTACGTCACTATTTTATTTAATCATGAATATACATGTATTTTACAGTCTGACCGAATGCTTGATAAATATATTATTTGAAATTTGATCATTTTAGATTTTTTACCCAATACTATTTGGTATACATTTTAAAAATCAAATTCAATAATCCGTGCGTCGCACGGGTTTAATACTAGTTATATAAAAAGGGGACCAGAAGTAATTAAAATATTTTAATTCTAATTATAATTTTGAATAAAATACAAAATAAACATTTAAGGTTAACATTTGCAATGGCTAAGTGGGACCTAATTACGTCACGTGTTTTTGCACTTGGAGACCAACTTAAAGGAACACAACAAAAATATATTTTTTTTTTTCAATAGCCTAGTAGTAAGATCACACTTTGTTTTTTAAAGTGTGGAGAAATGAGAAATTCGGAGTTCGAATTCTGACCCCTTCAATTATTGTCTTTGATAGCTAACAACTGAGCTACTCTTATGGGACCACAACAAAAATATTTAACAAAGAGAAAAATATTAATAAAAGAACTTTACAAAGAGTTCAACAAAAAAATCCAATCTAATACATGTGAATTTAGCTTAGTTGATAAGAGATATTGTATAATATATAATTAATTTATTTAAACATTTCAATGTTACTCAAGTATTCTTTTCAAAGCAAAGGCTACGGTAGGCAACCTCTTAGCTAAAGTAGGGGACTTGATCTTTTTTTCTTTTTTTTTTGGTAAAATAGATGTTAACCATTAGATATATCTGAACACTTTTGAAGACCATGATATTATTATACTACTTTTTACACTATTCCATCATCCTTCATTTAACACCGTCGCCGCCGCCGTCCCTCACAACACTCTACACTTCCACTCTTTGGTGAATTCGTCTCTTCATTTTAATTGTTGTTGGACCAGAACTTTGAAATGGAGCTTTCTTATGCATATGCCTCATACTTGTTTTGATTCCAAGTTCTACTTCTCCATTGATTATAGTTCTGTAATATTGCATCCTTTTGGTTAAGTATTTGTTAAAACAATATGATATACACCACTGTTAGCTACTCAAATATGTTGTAATAGTCTTATAAAAAATTCCACGAAGAAAGTATAGTTAAACTGAATCCTTCCTTCCATAGTTGCGTTGGCCACTCTCTCTCTCTCTCTCTGAGGACGAGGATGGAGAACACGGTGGTGGGGACGGTGGTGAGCGAAAGAGAAAGAAAGGGAGAGGTGGAATAAAGTGTTGGAGGGTGGGAAGGAGGATGTGTTGGAACACTAGTATATATTGGGGAGAAACTTGGAGTATGCTAGTGAGGAATGGGGAGCCATTGGAATATAAACACAAGGAAGAAGAAACTAGTGTTAGTGTGAATTGAAAATTTTGTATGTCCCACATTGGGTAAATCACACACTCTAGTAGTGTTTATATATGTGGGATTTCAATCCCAAGGGTGTGCCCTTGGGGTACCCACTTTTGTGAACGGAGTGAGCCATGCCAAAAAATTATATAACGCGCGGCGGCGACGCCGCCGCCGACCGACCGGACCGGGCTTGGGCTTGGGTCTAGGTCAAAAAAGGAATATTTTTTTGGGCTCAGAAAATAAAAAAAACTTTCAGATTTTTTTTTGCTCCGAAATTTCCGCCAGACTAAGTCTTTCCCACGTTTTCCTTGCTCGCGCGTCTGCCGATGTTTATCCCCACGTTTACGCGTCGTGGGTGACCGTTATCCGGGTCGTGGGCGAATTCTGGCGGGTCGCGAACTGGGTCGTGGGCTAAACCGCGGGTTGTGAACCGGAAATTCTCCCTATAAATAGAGAGCTCGGGACTCTCATTTTCTTCATCCCAAAACCGAGAATCGAACGCTCTTCTCTGGTTTTCTCCCCCTTCTCATCTCCCGCGGTTTGTGTTGACGAACCGTTCATTTCCTCCTCCTCTGTGGGCTTTCGGTTTTTCTGTGGCTTTCGGTATAGAGTGGTTTGCGAACCATATCAGAGTGGTTTTTGTAAACCATATTGAGGTGTTATTCTCGAGCGATTTCTGGCAGTGCAGCCTTTAATCGTACAGAAAGAATCTGGGCTGTTTTATCCTGGAGACGCCACGGTTGATAGTCTACCTTGCACAACTTGGGTAGTGCCGTGAAACGTCTTAAAGAAAGCGACCTGGTCGTGACTCACCCCGGTAATAGTTTCAAAGCTCTCTCGTAATTTTAAAAATCCAAAAACAACATTTTTAAGACGTTTCAGTACGATACGATGAGTTCTGAAAAGATTACCGCGGTTTCAGCTGATGATTTTAACAAACCGTTTCTGTTTACGGGCAGCCACTTCAAACGTTGGCAACAAAAGATGCTGTTTTTTCTAACTACTAAGAAAGTTGCCTACGTTCTGAAGGATGCTATGCCTGTAGCACCTACGAGTTCGACTCCTGCTGGATCGAATACAAACGGTGGTGCAGCAACAGACAATGCTGCTGAGAAAGCTGATGCTGATAAACAGCTAGCCATAGACATTGCTCTATGGAAGGAAAATGACTACCTCTGTAAGAATTATATTCTTAATAGACTCACAGACCCTCTGTATGATTACTACAGACTCTGTGACACTGCCAAACATTTATGGGAGGCACTGCAAAAGAAATATGACACGGAAGAGGCTGGTGTTAAGAAATACGTCGTAAGCCGCTACCTGAATTTCAAAATGAGTGATGATAAGTCCGTCGAGGCACAATCACATGAGCTGCAACAAATTGCTCACGAGATCATAGCTGAAGGGATGGAACTTCCCGAACAATTTCAAATAGCTGTGATTATTGATAAGCTGCCTCCTGCTTGGAAGGACTTCAAGAGTCTTCTTAGACACAAAACTAAGGAGTTCTCTCTTGAAAGTCTGATTACTCGCCTTCGTATTGAAGAAGAAGCGAGAAGGCAGGACCAGAATGAAAAGGTGTTTGCTGTTTCTAACAACAACACTAAAAAGAAATCTGTAGGCGCTGTTCTGAAGCCTGTTGGCAAACAATTTAAGAATCAGAACCGCCCTGTGAATAAGAATTCCAACAGGAATAAGACTGGGAACAATCCAAGACCCCAGATTCAACAGCCACCAAGGAATGATGCTGCTACTCCCTTCAATTGTTACAATTGTGGACTACCAGGTCATATGGCACGCAAGTGCAGAAACAGAACCAACCGACCAGCACAGGCTCACATGACTACTGCTGCTGCACCTGATGAGCCCTATGTGGCTATGATTACTGAAATTAACATGATTGCAGGTTCTGATGGCTGGTGGGTGGACACTGGTGCTTCTCGCCATGTCTGCTACGATAAAGATATGTTCAAGACATATACTGCTTGTGATGATCAGAAGGTGTTGCTGGGAGACTCCCACTCCACTGATGTTGCTGGAATCGGAGATGTAGAGCTGAAGTTCACCTCTGGAAAGACTCTGATATTGAAGGATGTGTTGCACACTCCTAAGATTAGGAAGAATTTAGTTTCAGGTTTTCTTTTAAATAAGGTTGGGTTTGTTCAAAGCATTGGGGCTGATTTGTACACCATCACTAAGAATGGTATTTTTGTTGGGAAAGGGTACGCCACTGATGGCATGTTTAAGTTGAACATTGATATTAATAAAATTTCTTCTTCTGCTTATATGTTGTGTGATTTTAATATTTGGCATTCTAGACTCTGTCACGTGAACAAAAGAATTATTTCTAATATGAGCGGTTTAGGATTAATTCCTAAAATATCTTTAAACGATTTTGAAAAATGTCAATTTTGTAGTCAAGCGAAAATAACCAAGGAATCACATAAATCAGTAACAAGAATAACCGAACCTTTTGATTTAATTCATTCTGATTTATGCGAATTAGATGGAAACTTGACTAGAAATGGAAAAAGATATTTCATCA
This sequence comes from Medicago lupulina, assembly GCA_958299785.1. NCBI lineage: Eukaryota > Viridiplantae > Streptophyta > Magnoliopsida > Fabales > Fabaceae > Medicago > Medicago lupulina. The sequence goes on along the minus strand of OY283145.1, from coordinate 19,776,588 downwards.
CTTTTATAGATGACTGCTCGGATTACACCCATGTGTATTTAATGAGAAATAAAAATGAAGCGCTTGAAATGTTTAAACTGTATGTAAAAGAAATTGAAAATCAATTCAATATTAGAATCAAGCGTTTTAGAAGTGACAGAGGAACTGAATATGGATCACATACATTCAATGAGTATTATAAAGAACTCGGAATTATTCATGAAACAACTGCTCCTTATTCTCCTGAAATGAACGGTAAAGCGGAAAGAAAAAATAGAACGTTTACCGAATTAGTAGTTGCAACAATGCTTAATTCCGGAGCAGCGCCTCATTGGTGGGGAGAAATTTTATTGACTGTTTGCTATGTGCTAAACAGAGTACCCAAAACAAAGAACAAAATTTCTCCATATGAAATTTTGAAGAAAAGACAACCAAACTTGTCTTATTTTAGAACATGGGGCAGTCTTGCCTATGTAAGGAAACCAGACCCCAAAAGAGTCAAACTAGCAAGTAGAGCCTATGAATGTGTATTCATTGGGTATGCCTTAAATAGTAAAGCCTATAGGTTTTACGACCTGAAATCTAAAATGATCATAGAATCTAATGATGCTGACTTCTATGAAAATAAATTTCCTTTTAGGTCAGGAGACAGTGGGGGTAATAATGGGGGCACCGATAATGCACCTCTTGATCAACCTTCTGAAATCCGAACAAGCAATGAAAACATCGAAAGAGATGTTATAGAACCTCGTAGAGGCAAGAGAGCAAGGATTGCTAAAGATTATGGGCCCGAATACGTGGCCTATACACTAGAGGAGGATCCATCAAGCATCAAGGAAGCTCTGTCTTCCATTGACGCTGATTTATGGCAAGAAGCTATAAATGATGAAATGGATTCTCTAATGTCCAATGAAACCTGGCACCTAACTGACTTGCCTCCTGGATGCAAGACTATAGGTTGTAAATGGATTTTGAAAAAGAAACTAAAACCTGATGGATCAATCGATAAATACAAGGCACGCCTTGTAGCCAAAGGTTTTAGACAAAGAGAAAATGTAGATTTCTTTGATACATATTCACCAGTAACTAGAATCACATCCATTAGGGTACTAATCTCATTGGCGGCTATTCACAATTTGATAGTACACCAAATGAATGTAAAAACTGCTTTTTTAAACGGTGAATTAGAAGAAGAAATCTATATGGATCAACCTGAAGGTTTCGTAATCCATGGACAGGAGAACAAAGTTTGTAAGTTAGACAAATCTTTGTATGGTCTAAAACAAGCACCGAAACAATGGCATGAGAAATTCGACAATCTAATGATTGAGAATGAGTATAAGGTGAATGAAAGTGACAAGTGTATTTATTATAAGTACGAAAATAACACTTGCACGATCATATGTCTATATGTAGACGACTTACTCATATTTGGTTCAAACCTCAATGTCATTGAAGATGTGAAATCATTGTTGTGCCGCAACTTTGATATGAAAGACCTAGGAGAAGCAGATGTAATTCTTGGAATCAAGATTACTAGAACTGATAATGGAATTTCCTTGAATCAATCTCACTACATTGAGAAGATCTTAAGGAAATATAATTACTTCGATTGTAAACCTGCGAGCACACCTTGTGACCCAAGTGTGAAGCTATTTAAGAACACTGGAGATAGTGTTCGACAAACTGAGTATGCGAGCATCATTGGCAGTCTTAGATATGCCACTGATTGTACTAGACCCGACATCGGCTACGCCGTGGGACTACTATGCAAGTTTACGAGCAGGCCAAGCATGGAGCATTGGCAAGCTATCGAAAGAGTCATGAGATATTTGAAGAAGACCATGACTCTAGGACTACATTATCAGCGATATCCTGCAGTGCTTGAAGGATACAGTGACGCAGATTGGAACACCTTATCAGATGATTCCAAAGCGACCAGTGGCTATATATTTAGCATTGCTGGAGGAGCTGTGTCATGGAAATCCAAGAAACAGACCATTCTGGCTCAGTCCACAATGGAATCTGAGATGATAGCTCTAGCTGCTGCTAGTGAAGAAGCAAGTTGGCTAAGATGCTTGCTATCTGAAATCCCTTTATGGGAGAGACCGCTACCAGCTGTGTTAATTCATTGCGATAGTACCGCGGCTATTGCAAAGATTGAGAATCGTTATTACAATGGTAAGAGACGACAGATAAGACGAAAACACAGCACGATAAGAGAATATCTCTCGAACGGAACGGTAAGAGTAGATTTCGTACGAACAAATGAAAACTTAGCTGATCCTTTGACGAAAGGACTAAACAGAGAGAAAGTCGCAAATACATCCAGTAGGATGGGACTAATGCCTATTGATCATAAGTGATGGTAACCCGACCTATATGACTGGAGATCCCAAGAACTAGGTTCAATGGGTAATAACAAGTCACAAGTGATAGAACATGCTATGAGATCGCATGATCCTGCAGTGACCGAAGGATGAGATAATAGAAACTCTTAATGAGATCTATACTCCCGATGGAGTGAAGTACACAGCTACAGGAGTACTTCTGATAGACTCACCTATACGTATGTAGAACTGAGGCCGGTTCTTATGGAATTCCGAGGCAGAATTCCTAGAGCATTCGTTAAAACTGGGATAGACGTGCAAGGCCATTAACGCACGGGCTTTTAGAAAAACACCTAAGGAAAAAGGTTGTGTGTGGGTCCTATGTCTGAGATAGAGTTCAATGTTGTAAGCAACTCTCGTTAATCGGAATACTACTCACTATGCAAAGGTTCAAGTTGTTGCCGACACCTTTGTTTACTAGCAATCTTTAAGAAACGTCTAAGACGTAACTATCGACAACCAATTTTGAATTCAAGTGGGGGATTGTTGGAACACTAGTATATATTGGGGAGAAACTTGGAGTATGCTAGTGAGGAATGGGGAGCCATTGGAATATAAACACAAGGAAGAAGAAACTAGTGTTAGTGTGAATTGAAAATATTGTATGTCCCACATTGGGTAAATCACACACTCTAGTAGTGTTTATATATGTGGGATTTCAATCCCAAGGGTGTGCCCTTGGGGTACCCACTTTTGTGAACGGAGTGAGCCATGCCAAAAAATTATATAACGCGCGCGGCGGCGACGCCGCCGCCGACCGACCGGACCGGGCTTGGGCTTGGGTCTAGGTCAAAAAAGGAATATTTTTTTGGGCTCAGAAAATAAAAAAAACTTTCAGATTTTTTTTTGCTCCGAAATTTCCGCCAGACTAAGTCTTTCCCACGTTTTCCTTGCTCGCGCGTCTGCCGATGTTTATCCCCACGTTTACGCGTCGTGGGTGACCGTTATCCGGGTCGTGGGCGAATTCTGGC